>JBCNJP010000017.1:22180064-22196178 GCA_039602395.1 Deinandra increscens subsp. villosa
TAATGTTTTTGGATACCTAATCTCAACCACTTGGGTGGAGATCATTGGCAAAAGTTAAATATTGTTGCTATATCTATTTGTATAGATAGTAATTGTGATATTTATGAAAAAGATGATCAACTTTGTGTTTGCTACGCTATGAGAAACAAAATTTGAAAAGTTCATTGAGATTTGCTTTATAAAAACGTAATGAAGTTCTATTTTAAAGTGTACATTTTATAATTTATTTGATAGTAATTCTTAGATTTCTTTAAATAAATAAATCACTTTTAATGATTTAAACTTAACTTGCCCCTTTATTTTCATCATGTCCCTTTGAAAACTAGTGAACACTGAATAGGTATACATTTGAATAGTTACTGTACGGTTAGCTGCAGTGTGATGCATCATGTCTTAATTACGGTAGTAACTCTTTATCTACTCTACCCACCATTTTTTAACTTTAGTGAACTAAAATAAAATTCGTTTATAGAAAATTAAGCGCTCAAAAAGAACATTGTACACACTTATAGTTTTGCCTATAATAGCCACTAAGCCAGGTTGTCCAAGTCAGCTAGTAAACCTTCTAACAAGTCGGTTAGGGTTTTTAAGAATTTGCCTTATGATACGAATTTGTATAGCGGAAAGTTGTTTTATGCTTAGGGGGTGTTAGGGTTGCAGCTCCAACCCCCCCCCCCCCCCCGGCTTCCAAGGGTTTTGCGGCTTCCACCAAGCTTCCACACCCCCTTCCAGCAGCTCTCCTCCTTCGGTTTCAATTTTGAGGTTTTGCGACTTGTACTAGCCGCTCCAAACCATGAGTTTTGTGTGTGAATTGAAATTCTTAAAGCCTTTCCACCATACCCACCAAAAAAGAAGCCTAAGCCTTCAACTTTCACTTTCCTACTTGCCACAATTCTATTGGTTAATGTTTTGAAAGCCTAAGGCTTCAACACCAACCATACTCCCACCCTAAATACGGTTTCACCAAGTAGGTTTTTGCATCAAATTGTGTACTAGTTTTTTGAACTATATTTTCTAGTATACAATAAAAGTTGGAGAGTTATTCCAATATTGAGTTTGTGTTCTTGTGTGACTCAAACCCAGGAACTAAAGACAACAATGTTCGATCCACTTAATGGGAAAAATAGTAATTAGCTGTGATATTAACTTTGAAGAAGACAAGGGTTAGATTTGAAACAAAGCAACAAAAGAAAAGACTATTGCAGAATTTATGTGCACACTTATAGTTTTGCCTATAATTTGCAGAAGAGTAAATTACGGATTTCGTCCATGTGGTTTGCCGAAATTTCACCTATCGTCCTAAGTTTTCAAAAATTACGGATTTCGTCCCCAACGTTTGCCAAAACGTTACGGATATAGTCCCTGGGATGGATGGTTGTTAAAAAGCTCTGTTAAGTTAATGTTAAAAGACTAATATACCCTTTTCTTTATTCAATAATTACACCTTCTTCTTCATCTCAAGCCACCCACCTTCTAGAAAATTACCCACCTCCTAAAAAGCCTCAATCCTAAAGATTACTCTCACAGCCCCGTTCATGATGCCGTTCCGAGTCAGACTCGTTAAACCAAGAGAGGCTTTCCGAATTCCGATCAGATCGCCGTCGTACTCGCCGCCGTACTCGAACGTCGTGACAGTCCGATCAAATCGCCGTCGTACTCGAACGCCGTGACAGTCCGATCAAATTGCCGCCGTACTCGAACGTCGTGACAGTCCGATCAAATCGCCGCCGTACTCGAACGCCTACGGATGGAACGCGTTGCAGGAGGCGGTGTGCCGCCGATGTACCGACATTGTCGCGATTTTAGTGCAGTACCATCACGTCTCTGCGTGATCGAAGTGGCGCCGCCGTCTGCCTCGACTTCTCGCCGTCCTCCGCCGTATGCAAGATTTCTATATGGAGATCTCGTTTCACTTCGAGAGCTCTATTGTTCCGTTCGTCGGGAAAATTGCTCCGTCGGACACATACAAGATCTGGAAAATTGCTCCATCGGACACATACAAGATCTTGTTTCACTTCGTGGCCATGGTGGTGTGGTGGTTGTGGCCATGGTGGTGGTGGCATATGGTAGTGGTGGTGGGTGGTGATAGAAGATGAGGAAGAAGAAGGGAGGGGGAAGAGTATTTTATCTTTTTTTATTTAAAAGAAGGGTAAAATTGTTATTTTAAAAAATTTAACATATTTTTTTAACGGACATTAGCTGTAAGGACGAAATCCGCAACGTTTTGGCAAACGTTGGGGACGAAATCCGTAATTTTTGAAAACTTAGGACGATAGGTGAAATATCGGCAAACCACAGGGACGAAATCTGTAATTTACTCTTTGCAGAATATCGAAAGGTTATTTGATGTCTACGTTACCTCTTGCACTTCCTACCCAATCTGTCGTAAGTGTTGGTAAGTCAATATATGCAAGAACCGAAGTAGTCTCACATGCAACTTATAAAGCATATTTTTAGGTATCTAAAAGCCTCAATCAATATGGAGAGTTCACTACAAGAAAGGTGGGAATAGAAAATTGATCGGGTATAGTGATAACAGCCACTCATTAGACAAAGATGATGGAAAGAGTACAAGTGGAGCAATCTTTTACTTCAATGTCTCACCCATTACGTGATCCACTCAAAAGCAAGCACGATAGCACTATGCTCATGCGAAGCTGAGTTCATGGCTGCTACGTCGGCTGCCTGTTAAGCAGTTTGCCTAAGAGGATTGCTCAACGAGATGATGCGTTGGAAGAAACAAGCAGTGCCTCTTAGAGTTGATAATATATTCGCAATGGCTCTTATGAAAAAACCCAGTTTTTCATGGGAGGTGTAAACACATACACACTCATTACCATTTTATATGAGAGTGTTTGGTAAACGAGCAGGTCAAAGTGAAGCAAGTGAGTGGTGAAGTCCAGAAATCAGATATCTTAACAAAACCGTTAGCTTGACTGCTCGAGTAAAGTTTCAAGAGATGAGGAAGCTCATGGGTGTTGAGGACCTCTATGACAAGCTTCAAAGAGTAGGGGCTATTGTAAGATAATTTCGAAGGCTTGGGCCGCAATTCAAGTTGTCTAAGTCGGCTAGGAAACCTTCTAACAAGTCGGTTAGGGTTTTTAAGAACTTCTCTTTAATATGAATTTGTATTGTCTTAGAAAAGTTATTCTATGGGTTACAATATGGCTTCACTAAGTAGGGTTTAGACATCATATTGTGTAGTAGTTTTTTCTTTTTTTTTTTCGTTGCTATTTTCTAGTATTCAATAAAAGCTTAAGAGTTATTCCAATACCGAGTTTGTGTTCTATATCTTGTGTTTTCTTAGATAATTCATAATTATCATGACTATTATTGCCATTATTAATAATATAATGGAAGTAATTTGAAAGTATTTTGCACCATTAAAATTGAATTATAAATTGTAAGATGATTACAAGTAACTAGATTTACTACTTATATGTTGTCGCGAGAATAACATTGGATACATAAAACAGTTATAAACAACTAGTTCATTGATAGTTTTCACATTTTTTAAATGACATGTATAAAAGTTACACCAAAATATTAACAATGAAAAGTGTAAATTTTCCTAACTTGAATGATCTATAAGAGCATTCACGGTAGAGTCTACATAAATATGTGAGTACAAATCCTAAAATTTGAAGGTTTATCTGTAGTGTGTATGAGTAGAGGAGAGATAAAAAGTTTAGTAAATCTGTAAATTTGATAAAAAAAGACTGTGGATTTTTAAAATTTGAGATTTGGTTGTGATTGAAAGAGAGAGAAAAAATAATGATAAAAGTATAAAATATTATTTAATTGTACTTGTGAGTGAAATAAAGATAAAACGTAATAATAAAAGTATAAATTATAGAGATAGGGGATAGAGAATTTATTGTGAATGCTCTAAATAAATAATAAAGGGGTGATCTGCAAAAGTTAGCAAACAACAAGGGGTGCATCTAAAACTAATGATAAAATATAACAATCTTGTAATCTAGCTTCTTGCTATTTTTTTTAAATATAAATTGGCCATTTAGGACAAAAAAATAACGAGCAAATTACATTTTATGTCCTTTACGAATTATCTAAATTTCATTTTTCGTCCTTTATGTTACAAGTTATTAACATAAGGTAAATTAGATTTAAATAATCTCAAGTTTCATTAATTGGACGAAATAATCCCATGTAACGAAATGTTTACTATTGAGCCCACTTTTAACCTATTTTCTAACAACAATTCCTGACTAACGGAAACTTAATGACGTTAATTTTTTTTTATGAAACATTGGATTTAAATAATCCCAAGTTTTATCAATTGGCCAACAATCAAGTTTCATAAAAAATAATCCCAAGTTTCATTATGAAACTACGCCGTTAAGTTTTCGTAAGTTTCAATAGTAAATATTTCGTTACTTGGGATTAATGCCGGCCAATTTATGAAACTCGGTATTATTTAAATCCAATTTGCCTTAACATAAATAACGTTTTTTGTTATTTTCTTAGTTTAAGGACGAAAAATGAAATTTTTATAATTACTAAAACACTTAAAATGTAATATGCTCAAAAATAAATACTGATAAAATATGACAAAAATGACAAATCTTGTAACTATAGGGACTAACTATATAAATATATAAATAATAAAGGGGTGATTAGCAAAAGTTGGCGAACAAAAAAGGGTGTGTCGGAAACTTGCAAAATAATCTTTATAGTTTTTATTATCATCATACTTGATAGCATACGGTTGCAATAAAATAAAATTCGTGGGCATCATGAGAAATTTCGTGCGAGAAACCTGCTACAAAAGTCAAATCCACACACTCATTCAAGGTCGACACCCTTCTGCACGCGCAATTGCGGTGAGTGGGTGGACGATTCATCCCAATTCTTCGTCTGGGTAACTCAGTTTCGTCATTAATTACGTACCAATTTCAACAAATTCGTAGATCAGAGCGCCAATTAATTTACCCTATTTTAATAATCTTGAAAAGCGTCCTTCTAAAAGGCAGATTCCCAGCTGTTTGTTTTTGTTTTCAATTGATCTTTACTAGAAAAAGACCTTTGTTTGTTTCGTCTAGGGTTTGTTCCTCCCTCTCTCTCTCTTTCTCTCTCTAGACGTATGTTTTATATTCGGAGAAATCGGCATTGTTGCGGAAGAGAAGAGGTGGAGGGTTTCATCACAAGATCTTGATTTTAGCTGGTGCGATTGATTTAATGGCGGAAGTTATCTTCTCCTTCAACAAGGTACTCATCGATTTGGGGTTTAGATTTCTTCATGTTTTTTGTGTGCATATGCTGGTAAATCTGGATTTTGCATGTTAGATACTGTAATTGTTGTTATAAGTGGTTAAATCTTGCAGTTAATTTCACTAATTTGTTCTTCAGTTGATGTTTAAGCCGGTTTGAGCTGATACAATCAATCAATATCTCAAATTAAATTTATTTTCATTAAAGTTTCAAACCTACCAAATGTCCAAATCTACTGCAAGGTACAACTTTCACTGCAGAAGTTACAAGAAACCACAAAAGTATTGCTCTAAATTTGACCATAATCCCTAGTTCCCTTTGTGGAAATGCTTGGGGAGTGACTACTTTGATTCTGGCATTAAATTTGAGTTCTTTGATTGATTTTAAGGTAAATGTTTGGTCATATTTTTGAATGACAGGATGCTCTTACAATCAAACCTCCTAAAAAAGCTACATTTGTGTTGAGATTGATCCTATCTGCGTTTGCGATGGCGTGTGGTATTTATATATGTTCGATCTGTTTGAAGCAAATGAATCTGCAGAACAAGAATAAGTTTGTATTCTTTGAGGACTTTGAGCGGCCCTGTTACGACACGGTTGTTGATCGATCCCAAGTCCCTTACTTGCATTACCCGATACCAAAAACGTTCAATAGGTAACTCTTTAGAACAAAAAAAAAGAGTTTTTTTTCTTTCTTTTTTCTGTTTATTAAAATAAATATGAATCACATTCGATTTGCCAGGTCAGAATGTGCTGGAAATCCTGTGCGTTTATTTGCCATTGTATCGATGCAAAGATCAGGAAGTGGATGGTTTGAGACTTTGTTGAATAGTCATGTAAATGTGAGTTCCAATGGTGAGATTTTTGGTCCAAAGAGTAGGAGAGATAATGTGTCATCTATCGTTAAAACACTAGATAAAGTTTACAATTTGGACTGGTTTACAAGTTCTTCGAAGAACGAGTGTTCTGCTGCAATTGGCTTCAAATGGATGCTTAATCAGGTACCGACTTAGATTTCTTTGAATCTTTTACTTCTTTATATTTCTACAATTTGTTCCCATCCATACCCTTGTAAGGTTCAAAAACCTTTAAATATCCTTCATAGGAGGAGGGGTTTTTAGGGAAAACAATCATGCCATTACATCTATATATAGTGCTCAGTGTCTGCTCACAACTATATGTGACTTGTGAGCACTATGTAAAATGGGGTCTGAAATTTATATACCGCGTTTCAAGTGACCTAACAAGGGAGATGTGTTTTAAGAATTGGGATTTAAACCTTGTGGCCTGATTCTGTGTAGCAGAGGTCTTAGGTTCGATTCTAGCTCCTGCTGGTTAGCAAGGTATTAGTGGGCCTATGAGTTGTCTGAGGGTTATAAAAAGTGAATTGCTATTTGGTCATAATTTTGTATTATATTGTGAAAACCATTGTTGTATTAAATTGCAGGGATTGATGCAACATCCTAAAGAGATTGCAGAATACTTCAACGATAGGGGCGTTAATGTAATTTTCCTCTTCCGAAGAAATATGTTACGTAGATTGGTTTCGATGCTTGCAAACGCCTTTGATAAAGATGCCAAGCTTCTAAACGGGGTCCATGTGTCTCATGTACACTCAACTGAAGAGGTTTATTACTCTCTCAACAATCACTCAAATCTTGCATGAAATTGTTTTCCCTTATAAATAAATGTGTTAAAGTAATCTTGTTTCTTTCAGGCTTCTTTACTTTCAAAATACAAGCCGAAACTCAATGTGAAGTCCTTGAAATCAGATTTGAGAGGAATGGAAAATACTGCGATAAAAGCACTTGACTACTTTAACAGCACTCGCCGAATCATAATCTACTATGAAGATCTCATCAAAGACCCCACCGTAAGAATTCTCTTCTTTCTTCACAAACACTATCCACAAAGAATCTAGTCCTAGAAAACCAATGGGTATCTTCATTCGGAGTAAAAAAGTGAAAAGATTGAGAACTTGTTTTAGTTCATTACACAGTCGGTAAAAAGAAGGTAGAAGAAAAACGTAAATGTGCTTACTTTTTCGTTCTATTGGCTGCAGCAAAAGCTCATAGAAGTCGAAGACTTTTTGAAGCTGCCACAAATGAATTTGACAAGTCAACAGGTGAAGATACACAAAGGGGCATTATCAGAACACATAGAAAACTTTGAGGAAGTCAACAAGACCCTCATTGGAACAGCTTATGAGAAGTTTCTTCAAGCTGATTACTGATGGAAACCTTGTGTAAATAACATGTGTTTCAAGTAACCGAAACCCGTTAAAGCTCTACACACCCTTTTGTCACTAAAAAATGGCGGGTATATTGTTGGTATAGTGTCCTTTGGTTCCAGATTTGTGTTAGGTTATACGTGTGTTGATGAATGTTAGGCAGTGTGTTTTTTTGTCCTTCTGATTGTAGGAAACATTTTGAGAATGTATAACAGGTTAGGAATTTTCAGTTAGCTCTCGCTAGCTGTCCCGATGTTCTTTTAAGTGGAGATATATGTTATACATTGTGTCAAAATCTATTTGACAATGCAAATCAAGGTAAACGGTCAGTTTTTGGCCTTCTGTATTATCTTGATTGTGTTTACAGTTTAGACATAAGTTGATGTCATCGACCAACCGGAGAAATCGATATCGAATGGACCACCACCACCAAATTCCCTCAATCCAATCCATGGCTTCGTTCAAAAAGTAAAGCAACCAAATCAAAGCTGTTTTACTTTCTAACAGAGCAACACTTTAAAAGCCTAATCCAAGAAGCCATTACCAACAAGTACTTCACATTCAACCACCGCCACCAGAAAGATTCCTTCAACACCACCATCCGAATATGGACACCCAAACCTTCTCAAAACGTAAGAAAAGTGAAAAAAAAGTGAGTCACATATTCAATCCAGCTACATCTACAAATCAAATTAAATAAAAATTAAACCCAAATCAAGTCACCAATTGGACCGTTCATGCACAACCTACGCCCCACCGCCTCTATTCATGAATACATTCGCTGGAATTCGATGTGCACGATATTGGAATATGATAGGGTTTTATGAGCTCACAAAATGAAATAACACAAAGATGTAGAAGAGAGAAGGAATATTGTATTACAGAAAATGATGAAACAAAGTATAACTGATCTGGGCAGTGCCCTTTCTCAATACCAAAAGTATGAGCCAATTGCTAACAAACTCTCACATGCTAATACTCACCTTATTCCATACTACTTATAGAATCATTCCACTAACCGACTTCTCAGCCACTACTAGGATTTCCCTTTTTGCCCCTTCTAGAATAAAGTTGGATGCCCCTAGGTTTGTTATTCGTATCACTGCTTCCCCCATCGATTAAAGTCTTGTCCTCAAGACTTGTATCTGGAAATTTCCCCTGGACCCACGATGCGTCTTCCCAGGTTGCGTCCTCAGGAGCCTGGTCTTGCCACTGGATCAGCCATTGTTCAGTGGTGTCTGACCCATCGGTGATGCGGCGGGTAGCTAAAATTTTGGTCAGCAGTAGAGGCTCCAAGTCCCCAATTTCTAATTCAGGAGGCAGAATCGGAGAAGTGGGAGCTGTGATCGCTTTCTTTAAGAGAGACACGTGGAATACCGGATGAATTTTGGAGGTGGGCGGTAACTGTAAGCGATAAGCAACGCAACCAATTCGTTCCACAATTTGAAAGGGACCAAAGAATTTGGCTGCGAGTTTTTGGTGAATGCGGTTAGCGACGGACAACTGCCGGTAAGGTTTTAACTTGACGTATACCCATTCCCCAACCGTAAAAGACAGCTCCCGCCGTTTTTTATCGGCCTGCAGTTTCATAGAGTTCTGGGCAGAAGCTAAAATCTGTTTGAGTTGTTTTAAGGCTTCGTCCCGATCTTGGAGTTCTCGAGCAACAGATTCGACACGTACTTCGCCGGGAATAAAATGAAGGACCGATGGAGGGCGTCGCCCGTAAACTGCTTCGAAAGGGGTAGTACCAATGGACGCGTGAAAGGTAGAGTTATACCAAAATTCAGCCCAGGGAATCCAAGCGGCCCAAGTTTTGGGCTGATCTGTCGCGAAACAACGGAGGTACGCTTCCAGGCAGCGGTCAATGACTTCTGATTGGCCGTCGGTTTCGGGATGATAAGCGGAGCTCATCCGTAGTTTGGTGCCCATGGAACGAAAAATTTCTTGCCAAAATTTGCTTAGGAATAAGGGATCACGGTCACAGATGATAGACTTGGGGATTCCATGATGGCGAATGACCTCTTTGACAAAGATTTCAGCCACCGATTTAGCCGTGTAAGGGTGTTTGAGAAGCAAAAAATGAGCGTATTTGGATAAACGGTCCACCACCACTAAGACGACGTTGAACCCTTTAGAGGTAGGCAGCCCCACAATGAAATCCATGGAAACATCATCCCAAATGGCTTCAGGAATGTCTAATGGTTGCAATAAACCCCCAGGGACAGCGGAACTAGCTTTGCAACGCTGATAAATGTCGCACTCGCAAACAAAGCGTTTAACAGTGGTGGTCATACCAGGCCAATAGAGAGTGACAGCCAAGCGTCGGTATGTGCGATAAAAAGCCAGAATGACCGCCAGTAGCGGTGGTATGGAACTCATGTAGCAGTGCCGGAATGAACTGCGAATGACGCGAAATTACTACCCGATTTTTATAGTGAAGAACCCCCTGGTGTAGAGAATAACCCGGTAAACACGCCGGGTCGCCTTGGAGTTTCCGAATCAAGGCCTGAATGTCGAGGTCTTCTTGGGCCTCAGTAATGAGTTGGGCCCCTTGTAACCAAATGGGAAAGGAAATTGCCTGATTAAATTCACCAGAATCAGCCCGGCGAGATAACGCTTCAGCAGCCCTATTTTCACTTCCTGGTTTATATTGAATATCAAAATTGTAGCCTAAGAGTTTAGCAACCCAATTTTGTTGGGCCGGTGAAGTAACACGCTGTTGGAGCAAAAATTTCAGACTTTTTTGATCGGTATAGACAATGAAACAAGTGCCTAAAAGGTAAGTTCGCCAATGTTGGACAGTCAAAACCAATGCCATCATTTCTCTTTCATAAGCAGACTTGGCGAGATTGCGATCACTTAATGATTTGCTGAAATAAGCGATGGGTTTGTGGTGTTGCATGAGAACAGCCCCGATGCCCATGCCCGAAGCATCGCATTCAATCATAAAAGGAAGACTGAAATCAGGGAGTTGTAATACCGGTGTCGTTAATAAGGCTTGTTTAAGGAGATCAAAAGACTGTTGAGCCTCCGGGTGCCACCCAAAAGCGTCCTTTTTGGTAAGATCTGTGAGAGGGCGGGCAATACTCCCATAATTTTTAACAAATTTGCGGTAGTAACCGGTAAGACCAAGAAAACCACGAAGACCTTTCAGAGTCTTAGGAACAGGCCAGTCCAAGACTGCCTCCACCTTTTTGGGATCCAAAGAAACCCCCTGCCCATCGATGAGGTGACCCAGATAATCGACCGAAAGCTGACCAAAAGAACATTTCTGTCGGTTGACTCGGAATTGATGACGAGCCAATATGCCAAAGACGTCACGGAGATCAGCGACATGGCTGTCCCAAGTCGGGCTGTAAATTAAAATATCATAAAAAAAAATGACCACCTTTCTGCGCAACAGTGGTCGGAAAACATCGTTCATAACATCCTGAAAAGTAGCCGGGGCATTGGTGAGCCCAAAAGGCATTACAAAATACTCATAATGGTCGTCGTGAGTGCGGAAGGCTGTTTTGGCAATGCTGTCTTCGTGCATCCGAATTTGGTTATAACCGGCTTTGAGATCGAGTTTGGTAAAAAAGCGAGCGCCATGTAATTCATCAAGAAGCTCATCAACCACCGGAATAGGATACTTTTCGGGAACAGTGGCAGCATTAAGAGCCCGGTAATCCACACACATTCGCCAAGAGTTGTCTTTTTTGCGAACCAAAATAACAGGACTCGAGTAGGCGCTTTTGCTCAGGCGAATCATGCCCAAGGTGAGAAGCTCACTGACCTGTCGCTCAATTTCAGATTTCTGAATATGGGGATAACGGTAAGGGCGTACACATATCGGGTCAGGAGACGAAAGCACAACACAGTGATCATGAGATCGAGGCGGAGGAAGACTAGAGAGAGGCATAAAAATGGACGAAAATTCCAATAGGATATTGTCCAGGGAGGATTGTTGTGATGGGGACAGAGCAGGGGAAGTAACAGTTTCCCCTTGGCGAATATTCAACGCCCCTGAAGTGGAAAAATAATCATCCAAAGACAACCATTGATGTAGAGAAGGCTGGGATGACTGACCCTTTTGTAAACCTTGTAAACGGGTAGGAGAATTCTGATATTGAAATTGCATCCAGGCGTTTTGCCAGTCATGAGTGACTTCACCCAGGGATTGAAGCCAAGTCATGCCAAGAATCAGATCCAGGTTACCCGTATCGAAAACTAAAGCATTAATGACAAAGGTACAGGGCCCAATGTGGACTGATAAATGAAGACAACGTTCTGTCACAAAAACGTAGTGACCATCACCCAGTTTGATTCGAAGACCAGAAAAGAGGTCGACGGAAGCCCTAACGCTATCACCAATCGACGGGAAATACAATTATGAGTAGCGCCACTATCGACCAACATATTGACAGAAATGCCTTGAAGAGCACCCTCGAACCGTAGGGTTTTGGCACCCCGTGTTCGGTCATCAACCCATCAAACTCCAACGCCAAGCACGTACCCGTCGGAGAGTCCCCGGTAGGAGAAGACAAGGGGGAGTCCTGAGATTCCAGGAGCATATTATCACCTTCAATGGCATCATATTCATCCTCACCCAAAATCAAAACACGGAGTTTACCCTCAGGGCATTTGTGAGCCGGCCCATACAACTGACCACAACGATAACATAAACCCTTTTTGTGTCGTTCTTCCCACTCTGCCCGGGAGAGGGAACGGACCCCGCGATCTCGTGAAAACATGGAGCCAGAGGCAATCGATGGAGAGGTAGGGTTTTTTGGAAACTGAGAGGGTTTGAGGGTCTCAGAACGACCCACATACCCTTTTTCGGAGGCCTTAGAAGGCAAAAGTGAAATGGGCTCAGGATGGCCCACAGCATTAGGCCCATCCAACGGCGTGGAAGATTGAGGCCCATAAGGGTTAATGTATCTGAAACGGGAAAGAGACACATTACCGGAAGGTGGCCGGAGCATCTCCTCCACGTCTTTAGACAAGTGCATCGCATCCAATCGAGACTGAGGACGGTGTAAACGGACCCATTTTTTGACGTCATCCTTTAAACCGACCATAAAATAACCCAACGCCTGAGATTCCGGCAAGCGAGGAACCAGGGAAAGGAGATATTCGAAGTCGTCGATGTAATCATAAATTGAATCCGATTGACGGATATTAGCCAATTGTTCATAGGGATTGGTGATTTCTAACCCACTGAAACGTTGGAGCAATTCGGATTGAAAATCCTTCCACGAAAGCTTGTCACGTACCTGAGTTATCACAGTGAACCAATGTTGTGCAACCCCCACCATGCTTAACTGAGCCAGACGTAAACGGAGATCATCCGGCGTCTCGTTGATGTCGAAATACAAGGATGCCTTCTGGATCCACCCCTGAGGATCGAACCCGGAAAATTCCGGTAGCTTAACCTTCTTAACGGCCCAAGGAAGAGGCGGCGCATCAGTCGAAGGGGTTTTGGATTTGGCGGAAGAGCATCGACCCCCAAGGACGAGGGATCCGTCGTCGTCCTCGTCAGACGGAGAAGAACGGGATTTCAAGCGTTCGAGCACAACCTTCTGAAATTCTGCTGTGGCGGCCTGGTTTGCATCAAAGGCCACCTTCATTGACGAGAAATCGAGCTGGAGTTGCTTGATCTGAGCCTCCTAGGCATTCAACTGAGTTTGCATACGAGTTTCCATGGCAGGCGACGGAATCGGCAGGGCAAATGCAGGTCGGACCAGTGATAGGGTTTTATGAGCTCACAAAATGAAATAACACAGAGATGTAGAAGAGAGAAGGAATATTGTATTGCAGAAAATGATGAAACAGAGTACAACTGACCAGGGCAGTGCCCTCTCTCAATACGAAAAGTATGAGCCAATTGCTAACAAACTCTCACATGCTAATACTCACCTTATTCCATACTACTTATAGAATCATTCCACTAACCGACTTCTCAACCACTACTAGGATTTCCCTTTTTTCCCCTTCTAGAATAAACTTGGATGCCCCTAGGTTTGTTATTCGTATCACATAAACCCAAATCAAGTCACCAATTGGACCGTTCATGCAACCTGCGCCCCACCGCCTCTATTCATGAATACATTCGCTGGAATTCGATGTGCACGATATTGGAATATATTTTATTATTAAGGATTATTATTAGGGTTGAGCTCATGGGTCTGGTTAGGTATTAGAGTTATCTCTATAAATTGTAGCCTCAACGTGTAGTAATATTAATTCAGTTATTTTCCCTAACAATAATACCTAATAATAATATATATACCAATAAAGAGGTCCAAAGAGTTCCTCTTGTGGTGAATAGCTCGAATGGTCATCACCCATAGAGCATTTGGCTCATTCATGAAATGTAACAACCACTTGACGAGGAGGCCCAAGTTGAGAGCCCTAAGCGATCCAATCCCCAACACTGATAGGTTTATCGAAAAAACCTATAAACTCCCAAATAAATCTGTTGAGTGTGTTAGGCTCTAACCAAAACTAGTGAAGAAAACAAGTACTTTGAGGCAACTTTCTGGTTGTCCGTTTTATTCCAATAATCGAACTTAAATAGCACTTCAAACACACAAAAGACTAATAATTCGAAAAACAATAATCATGGAAGCATGGATCTGATAATTGTGGAAGTGATGGCATGACATCAAGAAGTGAAGGGATAATGTGCATGTTGACTCATTCAAGTAACTTGCTGGGCACTTTAGTATTTCTTTTGGGCTCCTGTCGTATGATCTTGGGCTAGATATATTGGGTTGGTTGGTAGGTTCGTATCAAACACCCCAAACACCCCCCCCACCCCCCCCCCCAAAACACACACACACCCACCATCATGGTATCCCAAGCCACCCAGGGATCTTCCTCACCTCGGTATCACCTCTCCAACAAAACTTTTGCCTCGATGCTTCTATGTCAGGACAGCCCCTAGGATAGCTATGGGAAGCGTCATGTATGTATATAGAAGAATGTAGAGGTTATAAGAGAATAGCTAAAAGCCTAAAATAAAAGTTTTATGAATACATGTAGGTGGCGATAGATTAGGTTATAATCATAGCCTTAATTAAGGGATGAAAAAATGGATATAAATAATTCTAACTATCGGCTATTGGCCGATTATTAATCCTAAGTAAATTTTTGTACATAAACAATATAATATTTATACCCTATTTTTTTAAATAATATTTCCGTTAAAAAAACTAACACCGTTAGTAAATGCTGACGTGGAAGACTAATATGTAACCTTCTAAAATGGAGGGACCGTTTTTGTAGTTTATATATAATGTAATTATAAGAAAGAAAAAAGAGGAGGAAGAAGAAGGACGGCCACCGCGACGGCCCCTCCTGTCATCGTTCACCAGCGACGGCCATCAGCGTTCACCAGCTAACCGTCATCACCATCCATTAATCACTGCCACAGTGGGGGCGAGAGTTAAGGAAGATTAGGGTTCCGACTGCTCAACATTTCCGACCAGCTTATTCGGACGGCGATGATGAGTCTTCTTCTCCTCTCCACTCGTATAGCCCAAACCAGTAATAACCGACATCGATTTGAAGCTGTCACCATTCACTACTGTGAATCCGTGACTACAAGAGCGACTCCGACGGCTGTGGCCGTCGAGAAGCCGCGATTAGCGAGGATTTTGGGTGTTAAATCCGTTCCAATCATCAAATCCGATAACCAAGGTAAGACTCATGAATTGGAGGGGTTTTGGTTTAGCTTGAATTTTCGGGTATTTGATTCCCTGTTAAGCTCCGAATTGTTCACTTTATTGAATTTTGGTTGTTGATTTGTGATAAAATGGGAGAGACTGACAGATTGATTTTGAAGTGGTGGTGGAAGAGGAAGAGATTAAGCTCGCAGTGGAGGAAGATAGGGGTGTTTGGGACAGAGCCGCCGGTGGGGGTTGGGAATGTGGTGGTGGCGCCGGTGGGGGTTGGGATGTGGTGGTGGCGCCGGTGGGGGATTGGGAACCAGACAACTGATTTGTTTCTCCTTTTATTTTATTCGTTTTAATTACAATTTATATAAAGGCAAATGGATTTTAATAATCCAAATTATGACTCACTGGCCGATATTAATCAAAACTATCAGTTTGGCCAACAACAGTCCCAACTTTTATTTTCGTTATTAGGAGCAATCCCAGTAGCATAATCATCATAAATTTACACTTGATTTTGTCTCGTAATGATGAATATGAACAAAATAATGAAGCATAAAAGCAAAAATAAACGAAAAAAAATATAAATCATGTGTAAATGTATGATGTTTCGGGACTAAAACTGTTGCTGATAACAAAAATGAAAGTTGGGACTGCTGCTGGCCAAACTGATAGTTTGGATTATTATCGGCCAATAGATCATAGTTTGAATTATTAAAATCCAATTTGCCTTATACAAACTACAAAAAAGTCCCTCAAATTTAGAAGTTTACATATTAGTCCTACACGTCAGCATTTACTAACGGTGTTAGTTTTTTAACAGAAAGATTATAAAAAAAAATAGGGTATAAATATTAGACTCTTTATGTATAAAAATTTACTTAGAATTATTATCAGCCAATAGCTAATAGTTAGAACTATTCATATATATTTTTTCTTAAGAGATAAGAGATTTTATCAACTTCTTGAAATCAATAATACAAATGTGTAACAA
>JBCNJP010000017.1:22196678-22279197 GCA_039602395.1 Deinandra increscens subsp. villosa
TTGTTATGTTTACTTGCTTTTGGCTTGTTATGGAAGTATTATGTTTTGTTTGTCTAGACACATGATGGTTTTGGTTGGTTGGTACGCACTGATGACTTAATGTTGTTATTTTTAGAGTGGTTTGTTTTGGAATGATATTTTGGAGATATACTGATTGTTAGTCAGATGATATGGAAGAATCGCACACATATAGAATTTGTTATGTAGTATCCGTATTAAACATAAACATTGGCACACTGGCATACAGAAAAATAGCACATGTTGGTTTATGTTTGTTGGTACTCACTCTTTACTCAATGTTGGTTTGTTTAGAATGGTTTGTTTATGGAATGATGTTTTGAAAGCATACTGACTGTGAAATTGATAGGTATTGTATGGTATGGTATAGTATGATATGGTATGGTATGGTATCGTATCGTACAGTACCGTACAGTGCTTTGCAATGCAGCACAACACAACACAACAAAGTACAGTATAGTACACTATAGTATAATATAATATAAAGCCTCTGGCTCTACTAATATGTTTATACTAGAAAATAAAAAACTTATAATTTCATTCAAATATAAGATGTGAATGTACATTAACGTGCAAAAAATTATTATATGCCTTTTACAACTTAAGACAAATACAAGTGGACAATCACCCCAACGGGCAAGGGAGGCGGGCAACAAGTTGCGCCGCCAAACCTTTCTGGATAGCAAAACTAAGCCTCGTGGAAACAACATCCCTAGCACCAAAGGTCACCACATTACCATGCATGACCCGTTGAACTCTACTCAAGGTTTGCACGGCCTCAGAGGCGAGGGACCCAAAAGTGTCAAAGGTAAAAGGAACAAACACGTGTTGATTTTCAATGCACGCTTTCTCATGCTTGTTCACTTTCCCCATCGCAGCCTTAGAAGCCGCCTGGCCCACTTTGAACTCCCCGGCCCCCAGGCCCACTAGAGGGGAGACCCTAGTGAGATCCAGGCATGCATGCTTACCCCCTATCCACCCAAAGACCAAGATGTTTGCCGGTCTAAGAGTCGGTCACCCATCAGACGGGTCCGTCAGGAAGTTGACCAGAGCTTCCTTCTCCGCTGAAATCCCCGCGCGCTTGAATATGTCAAATAGAACATCCATAACCAAATTATGTCGATATTAAAACCCCGGGAGTTCTTTGCAATGGACAGCATGTTCCCCGAACGAATCCAAACACGTCTTGCGACAAACGGGGCATCTCTCATCAGACGGGAAAATGGGAATCATGAGGCGGTATTTAAGAATGGCATGATATTCCATCGGAGACATATGCTGGCCTAACCCCTCGATAGGGATAACCCGGAGGAAATCTTGGGCATGTGACGCTTGTAAACATCCGAACACGGCTTTTTGTCTGACGGTCATGTCAAACTTCACTTCCATCTCTTCCATGATTTTACCAAAAAGGGCACTCACCAAAACTTTTTGGGCTTTAGAGGGGGCGGTGTCCTTTTCAGCGAAACCGCTCAAGTCAAAGTCTAGAGTAACATCCCGAAGACGGTCCAACGCACCCGCATACTCTGTGTCCATGCCACATATCCCACTTTTCCTCAAAATATGATCTTGAAGCACCCAAGATTGCGCCCTTGATGCCAAAAAGGCAAACGAGGAAGCCTCAACCGCATAATATAATCCAAGCCCCCCACACCTGATGGGTAATGAGGCAATCCGCCATTGGAGATCTCCAAATAAGGGACCCCCCACAAACCACCAAATTCTCGACAGCCGTGCGCAGTTCTTTATCAAAAATAGGAGGCATCCCCCAACATGTGTAAAGGAGGACATGTCCTTAACCCAAAGAAACGTTTGGCTATACCCATACACAAGCGCAACAGAAGAAGTTCGCTCTGCGGATCCCCTAGCTTCGGGAGGAGGCAGATCAGATCAACAGCGTTGGAAGCTCTTTTCGAAGCCAAACGTTGGATAAACTCTGCATTCCGACTAACAGCTCCCCTTAAGAGTTTCACCCCTATGCCAGGTCTGCCAATGTTCTCTGGGAAGAGGCCCGCACGGGGTTTCCTACCGTCACAAGAAGGCCAGAAGAGTTGTATGTTGCTTTTTTATATGCAAAAAGTTATTAAAAGGCTTATATAAGGAAAAAAAAATTAAAAATATTTTGACTTTTTTATGATATTTACCTTTTTAATAGCGATTTCTATATCTTTAAAGTTTTATAAGTTTTCGATTTTTAATATTTTAGTTGTGAAGCATACATCTTTAAACTTTCTCTAGACACACTCATTAGATATATATTTACTATTTCAGATTAAACTAAAAAATCATAAATCTTTGTCAAAGGCTTTATTTTAATAATAAAAATACTTATGATCAGTGGCGGATATACCATATAGGGAGGGGTAGTGCCCGTTACTCCTGAACTTGCACCGCGTAGAGGGAAATTTGCACCGCGTAGTGAGATTTTTTTTAACGTTTTATGTATTTTGTAACCCCAGAGACGATTTTTCTTCAATTTACCCCTGAATTTTTAGTCTAAATCGGCTACTGCTTATGATATTTTAAATCTTTTTAAAACAAAGATTACCGTAAAAACAATTTCAAAATGGTTTAAACATTAATATAGTCTTTTTTAGGGTTTTTATTTTTCCTCTGATTTCATCTTTTTATCCAAACATAACGCATTTAACACAATAGTTGGTTGTAAGTAGGTACAGTCATTATAGATATAAAATCAAAGATAAACAATGAGAATTGTAAAAAATTTAATTCATGAATGATGCAAATTATGCACGCTCATTATGATCCTTTCGTTTTACTCTTTTTTTTTTCAAAATCAAGTGATGTGCATCATAGATTTCATTACGTAATCATTCATGAATTAAATTTTTTACAGTTCTCATTGTTTATCTTAGATTTTATTTATTTATTTACATAAAATCTAAAAAATAAGTTTTTTTTATTGAATTTCACATGCGAAATATAGTAATTTCACATGTAAAAGAGAGTGTCTACCTGTCAACACTTATGAGAGTGTCTACAATGAACCTCACCCTATATATATATATATATATATATATATATATATATATATATATGGGAAAGATCATGCAAAAACACATTTTTTTGTGAGAACTGCGTAAACAAATCTTAAAACCTATATAACTTTTTCATATGTTAATATTTAAAAAAAAAATTGCACCAAAAGTCTTAAAATTATGTTATCTCTAATCCTATAAAAGTTTTAAAAAACTTAACGCTTTTTTTATTTTATTATTTTTTTATGTGGTGCACATGTGCATCACCAAAAAAAAAACTCATACTTTTATTATGAGTTAATATATTTTTTTTGTTAGTCGCACCATATGTCATATATTTTCATCATTTTTTACGTTTTTATTGAATGATGCACATGTGCATCATACAAAAAAAAAAACCCTCATACATGTGATATACACTAATAGGTTTAAAAAGAAATTGCACCATAAATCTTATAGTTGTGTTATCTTTAGATTTAAAGAAAAAAAATAACATGTTATAACTTTTTTTAAACATATGATGCACATGTGCATCACATGAAAAAAATCGTTAAGTTTTTTTTTAATATTTTGTTCCAGAATTAAAGATAACGTAATTCTAAGATTTTTGGCGCAAATTTTATAAAAAATCGTTAACGTATGAAAAAATTACGTGGGTTTTAATATGTGTTTTCGCAGTTTTCACAAAAAAATGTGTTTTCGCAGGATCCTAACCTTATATATATATATATATATATATATATATATATATATATATATATATATATATATATATATATATATATAGGGGATGGATATAATGAAAACCACTTTGAGTTGGAAATACCCGTGGTAAGTACCACAAAATGATATTTTTTTCTTCAAATTTTTTGTAGTGATTATATACGTTAATACAAGCCCTATGGTGAAAAAAAATCAAAAAACCGCCTAGTAGTTATTTTTTTTAAAAAATTTCCGAAATTTGACGTTACGTCATGTTACATATGTAACATTTGCCTGTTACATATGTAAAATGCCTTCTTACATATGTAACAAAATCTGTAAAGAATTTTTTTTTAAAAAAAAAATCTCTAGGCGCTTTTTTACTTTTTTTTCACCAAAACCATCAAAAATGAATGTAGAATCTATAAAAAATACAAAATACTCTAAAAAAATAACAAATTTTGAACGTCTTTTTTGGCCGGTTAACTTCTTTTTGCAAAAAAATCGGTTCTTAAATATTTTTTTAAAAAAAATTTACTCGGCGTTTTTTTTTATTTTTTTCAAAAAGGGTGTCTTTTTAAGTTAGAGAGTCACCATAAAAAAATCAGAATAAAAAACGAATTTTTTAGCTTAGTTTTCACGGTTTTTCCAACTCGAAGAGGTTTTCATTTTACTCTTCTCCAAGGTTCAATGGAAAACCTCACCTTTTTAGAAAACCTGGAAAACCCGTCTTACACCATTATTTAGTTAATCTATGGTTGAAAATGAATGTGTCATTTTTGAAAATAATTTGAAATCTATTTAATGCACCAAAGGCATTATAGACATACCATATTTCTTTTAATAAATGTTTAAATCAATTTCTCTCTCCCATCTCTTCTTTCCTAAACTCTCTCTCTTTTAATTTTAAATTTTCAGATCAAATTTTAAAAAGAAAAAAAAACTAATTTACAAAAGAAAAAAATCGTTGATCATAAGCCCATCACCAACATAACGATTGTTACATCGTTGTAACAATAATTTTAGCTTTTTTAAAAACAAAAAATTAACGATGGTTACATAGGTGTAACCATTCAGAAAAGTTTGTAAATTGTATTCGTGGTTCTATTATTTATAGATCTGATTACACGTCTGTAACACTTTTATTTCACATGTTTTTAATTGATGTTACACGAATGTAACACAATGTATTTTCTTTCTATAACGTTATGAAATTGTTTCACGTGATTACGTATTTGATAGTTATTACATAAATGTAAGTAGTTATTACACGTATATAACACTTTTATTTCACATGTTTTTAGTTGATGTTACACGAATGTAACACCATGTATTTTCTTTCTAGAATGTTATGAAATTGTTTCACGTGATTACACATATGATAGTATTACATAAATGTAAGTAGTAATCTTCTATGAACTTCTTTCTTTCTATGTAACTTTTCTGAATGGTTACACCTATGTAACCATCGTTTATTTTCTTGAAAAAATACATAAAATTATTGTTACAACGAAGTAACCATCGTTGTGCTGATGATGAACTGCTGATCAACGATTTTTTTTCTTCTGTAAATTAGGTTCTTTTTTTTTTTTTTTTAAATTTAGCCTGGAAATTTAAAATTAAAGTAGAGAGAGTGAGATTTTAGGAAAGAGTAAATGAGAGAGAGAGAAAATTGGTGTAGTCAATTTATTAAAAATAGTTTACAAAAATAGATTATGTCAAGTCACCATATTGCCCTTTAAATAAAAGAAATATTAAAAACAAAAGAAATAATTTGATTGGTTGAAAAATGTTTTCCAGGTTTTCCAGGTTTTCCAATAATTAGAGGATTTCCAATGATCCTCTTCCTATATATATATATAATATATATATATATATAATATATATATATATATAATATATATATATATATACATATAGTGAAAAGTTCATTGTAGACACCTCCATAAGTGTAGACAGGTAGACACCTTTTTTCACCATTAGATCTCTTGATCTAATGGTTATGAGTTATTTTTTTTTCTTCCCTTTTTCTCATTGTTTAGAAAATTTCACACTGTGAAAACACATGTGACAATAAAGTAATTTCACTATGTGAAATAGGGTGTCTATACTGTCTACACTATATGGGGGTGTATACATATGATACCTCACCCTATATATATATGGGAATGATCCAGCGAAAACACCATTTTTTTGTGAGAACTGCGTAAACAAATCTTAAAGCCTACATAAACATTTTCATACGTTAATATTTAAAAAAAAATTGCACCAAAAGTCTTAAAATTATGTTATCTTTAATCCTATAAAAGTTTTAAAAAACTTAACGCTTTTTTATTTATTTCTTTTATTTTTTTTGTGTGATGCACATGTGCATCACAAAAATAAACTTATACTTTTAGTATGTGTTAACATTTTTTTCTTAGTCGCACCATATGTCATATATTTTCATCGTTTTTTTGCGTTTTTATTGAATGATGCACATGTGCATCATACAAAAAAAACTTCATACATGTGATATACATTAATAGGTTTAAAAAAAAATTGCACCCTAAATCTTATAGTTGTGTTATCTTTTATAACTCTTTTTAATTATATGATGCACATGTGCATCACACGAAAAAAAACTTTAAGTTTTTTTTAATAATTTGCTACAAAATTAAAGATAACGTAATTCTAAGACTTTTGGCGCAAATTTTATGAAAAATCGTTAACGTATGAAAAAGTTACGTGGGTTTTAATATGTGTTTTCGCAGTTTTTATAAAAAAACATGTTTTCGCAGGATCCTAACCATATATATATATATATATATATATATATATATATATATATATATATAGGTTTAGGGTAAAATACATCAAGTAAAAACGCTACATCCATTGCGGATTGATCTGGGGCGTCCATCAAGATCATCCAACAGCCATGATCTATGGTGTTTCCGCCTATGGTGTTTTTTTCCCCACCGAAAACGCCGTAGGCGAAAACACCATAGATCTTGGCTGTTGGATGATCTTGATGGACGCCCCAGATCAATCCGCAATGGATGTAGGCTTTTTATGTGATGTAGCCTAACTCTCCTCTATGTTATAGGTTGAATACTTTAATCGTTTCGGTTCTGATTTTACGATCGTTACACTATCTTTTTGTAATTACATTTTAATTACGTTGCGTTAAAGCAATGCATATAGTTATGTACCCAACAAATGAGTTGATTTTGTAATAGGTATATCGTGTAACACAACCTTCAGGCTATACACTCGATACCTTAATTGTTTGGCTTCTAAGTTTAATGTGTTAAGCAATCATTTTTATTTTTGTTCTCTTTAAGAGCACTCAAAGACCATTCCGCAAAAAAAAAAATGAGAGTATAGTGTCTAAAATTTGAGATGTGGTTGTGAGTGGAGAAGAGATAAAAAGTTACTTTTAATCCCTGTATTTGGAAAAACACTATTGAATCCCTATATCTTTTTAGTATTTTTTTTTAAAAGTGGTTATGAGTGAAAGAAAGATAAAATGTAATGATAAATGTATAAAACAAATATTATTTAATTAAAAGTAGAGAGAAAATATATTGTTATTTAGTTAAATTATAGAGAATGATTTGTGAATCAGAGCAGGTTCTCCATCCTCATCCATATAGTTTATGTCTTTGTCATTATTTGTTCTCTCATTCATTCACAATTACAATTAGATATTAATTTTTATACTTTTATCATTATATTTTCCATTTCTTTCACTCACGTCTAACCTCAAATTTTAGAGAATCAATAGTTTTATTTTTATCAAATACAGGATGAAAAGTAACTTTTTCTCTCTTCTATGTTCATAACCACTCATAATCAAATCTTAAATTTTAAAAGTCTACACTCATAAAAAATTTAAAACCTATTGTAAATGTTGTTACTTATAAAATGCTAAGTGTTTTACATACTTCCCACACCGCACGGTAACGGGCCTCATGGAAATTTAATTACATAAACTTTTGAGATATCAATCCCATAAAATATGAAAAGCTACTTTTTGATGGTGGATGATGTTTTTGATGGTGGATGATGAATAGGTTGAGTACAAAAGAAACCATATCAAAAAGAAAATACGTAACATTAATGCCATATGATTGCTTGTGTCTTTTATTATGGGGTTATGATAGTTATCATAGTTTTTACTTAAAATATATCTTAATAATTACTATTTTTCTTTTTATAATTTCGGCTATTCATAATAGGGTTTGAAAGGGGTTTGAAAATCCTTTCTGCGCCCCTATAACACCCTGGTAACGCCCCCACCCACTATGGTGGGACGCGAAAGAGGAAAAAGACGGGGGGGGGGGGGGGCAGATCTTTTACGCCGGAAAGGGCGGAGATTGTGAGAGGTAGGAGGCTTGAAAACCACTACACCTCTTCTGCTTTCAAGCCCCCATGCCACGTAGGATGCCACATGGCGGATAATGCTCTTGGGTGAGGCTTGAAAACCTTCAACCACTACGGATAGCCTTATAAGTTAACTAACATTTATTTAACCATTTTGATTAACTAATAATTATCAATATTTTAATAAAACTAATAATTTACTTTGTACTTTAAATTTACGAATACTTATTATCCTTTTAGTTATGATCTATAGAGAGAAGTTATTATGAGAAGTTCGGTTTGGTTAAAAAAGATAAAAAGGAAACGTGATCACTAAATTTTCAATTAAATAAAGATCTATAATCCAAATTTTCTGTGTACAATTAAAGAGAAAAACAAAAAATAGAATGACAATTTTTCTTTTTATTAACCCCCCCTATTTTTTGAACATTTATAACTCTTAGATACTACATTTTTTTTAAATACACCATAAAAACGAGCGTTTTTTTTTAATTTTAAAACGCGTACAGTTTTGTATATATAATATAAAGAAAATTTACTTTTTCGATTGTATCAAAATGTTTAGATCATTTTGTCATATTGTGTCAAATATGTTCGGATCATTGTGTCATATTGAGTCAAAATGTTCAGATCATTGTGTCATATTGTGTCAAAATCGAAAGAGTAATTTTTTTTTATAAATTTTATATATAACAACACTATACGCGTTTTAAAGATAAAAAAACAGTGTGTCATATTGTGTCAAAATGTTCAGATCATTGTGTCATATTGTGTCAAAAGTCGAAAGAGTATTTTTTTTTAATTTTATATATAACAACATTACACGTGTTTTAAAGATAAAAAAACACTCGTTTTTATGGTGTAATTTTTTTTGTAAAAAAATAATGTCGTATGGGAAAGTTATGAACGTTTCAAAAAAAAAGAAACTTATAAAAAATCAACAAAGATGATTATATACCAAATTGTCTCCCTTCCCCTTTTATTAGACCAGGATCAAATGACTGAGATTCATTCTTATCCTTTTACTTAAAACAAACTTTTAATTTAAAGCTCTCTCACAATTAACGGGTCTTGGAGATGGATGCTTGAGGCTGATGGCGGGTTCTCGGTCAGGTCCATCCGAAGGCTACTGGGATCGGATGCAAACAGTAACCATGATTGGATATTCAAGTGGGCTAGGTCGGTTCCGGTGAAGGTGAACATTCTTTTTTGGCGTGCTCTTCTTGGAAGACTTCCGACGAAGGATGGGTTGATCCGCAGAAATATTCAGGTGGGGTCGGATCGGTGCGTCCTTTGTGGCGATGGGCTCGAGTCTGCCGACCATTTGTTCTCCGGGTGTTCGTTTGCTGGGGTCGTTTGGCACTTGGTTGCTAATTGGTGTAAAATGCCGGAGTTTTGGTTCTTCTCTACTAAGGATATTGCTGCTATGTTCTCGGATAATAGCCGTGATAAAAGAAGATTTGAGGTGCTTAAGACGATTATGCTGACCGGGTGTTGGTGTATTTGGCTCGAAAGAAACGGAGTGATCTTCAACAATAAGCCTCCGTCGGTTCATAAAGTTTTTTTAGACGTCAAATATTGGAGTTATTTTTGGATGAAACATCGTTGTAAGTCGTTTAACTTTAATTGGGATCTGTGGTACAAGTCCCCTATGTAATTCGTTGGTGTTCGCCGGCCGCAGCCGCTTGCTGTGGTTTGGTTTAATAAAATTCGCTGTTCAAAAAAAAAACTTAGTAACTAATAATTCCATAAATAATTAACATCTTTATCGTTTTGTGTGGAGACATATTAACTCCTAATATGCATTGTCTAAATATTTGTTGCTTGTGATATAACTTTTTGAATGGTATCAAATAATAACACTATCGAATATCGTTACTCAGACATATCTGTTCAATATAGTGTAGGCTACTAAGTAACCTAAATTCCTTATACTATCCCTCTAATATCAAATATTCACACCTAAAAAACTAGGCTTATTGTCACTTGTCATGACTCGCCTAAATTATAAATCATAGTCTAATATTTCCAGGGGTTTCTAGACAATTCTTGATGGTTCATGGCTATGGAAAATTCCGGAATGGGCTAGAGAATTTAAGAACTTATATTCCATGAAATATCTAGATTTATCTAGTTAAGAGAATAGTAGAAATCTCTAGATAGATCTAGTGTATAATGTAGATATTTGTTAGGATTTTCTAGAGATAGAAAAATTCTAGATCTTGCTAGAACGTTAGGCTAGCAAGTTTAAAAATGAGGAGCCCTCATTTGTGCTCCTCACCTCTCAAAATCATCAAACCACATTGTAAAGACTTTAAAGCTCTCTTGTATACGTTCCCTTGTAATATATAAAGTTTACTTGATTACGAGTCTTGCAATTTGTAACAATCGTGAAATTTTAATATTAATAAAAGCCTTGAGTTTAAATTTAAATTTTGTTATTCATTTTTTATCTATGCATTATATATTATTCATTTAAATTTAACCTTCAAATTTTAAACTAAAATAGTCATTTAAGTTAAATTATAATAATTATTTGTTAAAAAAATTTATTGTCTTTTAAATTTTGACTTAAATTATTCATTCTATATTAATTTCTAATATTTATTTAAAATAATTAACCATGTAATTGTATCATTTACTAATTTTTTTTAGATTTAATAATATAAAAAATGATAAATCCTAAACTTCTAAATTTAATAAAACTCATCATTTTTATAAACATCACGACACATTTATTTCGTTTAAACAAACTCTCGATGATTCTTTCTAAAAAGTTATATGAAAATTTGGTTACATATTTGATTTTATTTATAAGAAAACTTATTTATATTTTACAAAGTAAAATATATATAGGTTTATAAAAAAAAAACCTTTGATATTTTTTAGAAACTAATAATAATAAAAGGTTATTTTGATGTTTAAAAAAAAAGATTTTTTTTTTGCAGTCCGCGTTTTTCCGACAGGGTCGCTGCCGGCGACCGCCGCCTCGCCGGAAAACGGCCAATAACTACTATAAACGACCGGTTTCTATCATTCTTCGTCGTTAAACGTTATTATCAATGGTTTAATTACCATTACGAGCTCGAAACCGACCGTTAAACGCGTTTTAATTATCTTTAATCGCAAATCAATTCGGACATTCAAACCCGAATTAACTCATTTCTGTTGTGTTTGAGAGCCTATAAATTGTTCCTTGATCCTCCATAAGCATTTGCGCACTCCAACTCATCAGAAAAGTCCAAAAAATCGTCCCTGTGTTCGTGTTACTGCCGCCGCCGCCGCTAAGCTCCAGCGACCCCTCCCGTCTTCGTTTTTTCGGCCTTTTCGAGGTAATTTTTACACCATTATGTTCTCATTTCATCAATGATTAAAAGCCCCATGTTAATTTTGACTTTCAAACACGTTTAGGCCTTCGATTTTGTGGTCTAAAATCTAGGGTTTTCGGGTTAGTGTTTGGGGAAGAAGATGAAGTTAGACGACATTAGTTTATAAATTTATTTTCTAGGATGGAAACCAGCGAACTAGTAGCCCAGCTGGTCCATCCCTTTGTCGCCAACCTAAAGGTCGCGGGTTCGAACCCGCTATCCCGCTTCTCACACGTTGTTTTTATTTTTTTTGTTATTCCTTTCATTTTGAGCCATAAAAACCTCCAAAAATCCTATAATTTTTCATAAAACCTCCAAAAATCCTATAATTTTTCATAAAACCTCAAATAATATTTATATAATGTTTCAAAACCTCATAAAAGGTGTAAACCATCATTTTTATGCTTTTACATGCTTAAAAACTTTACGAACGTTTTAGAACGCCTAATAAAACCTAATTATTATTATTATTATTTTGTGTCATAACTTATTGTTTAATATTCTATTATTGAGTTAAATACTCACCTAATTATTTAGTTAACAACAACATTATTTTTGCCAATCACTTATCCGGTTACATTTCTTTTATTGTTATTACTCAAGTAGTCATTCACGCAATTACTCAATATTTACTTAAGTAATTATGAAGTCATTAAGTTATCTCATTCATTTCGTCATTTACTTACTTATTTATTTAATTAATTATTAAATTGATTATCTAGTTATTTATTTATTAAACTATTAATTTATTTTATAATGCTCATAAACACAAATAAGTACTTATTAACAACTATAACCGTTTTTCAATTTATTTATTTAGTCAAATATTTATTAACCGAATTATTTATATAGTTTGTTAATAATTATCTTCAAACGATTTTATATACCAAAGACCTAAATAAAGAGAATAAAGTCATCTTCCCCAAGACAACAATCCCAACGAAACCCTAGGCATCTGGAAATCCTATTCTTTGTCATCATAACTCTAGGTTAACCGATTTCATCATTCATTTAGGAATCCCTCGAACTTGAATCATTCTCATTACGTCAATCTAGTAATCAACCAACTACTTAAGGTGAGTTCATAGTTCCCATTTTACTTTAAATCTTTTGGGATGGAAAACACGCACACACTTTTATATTATTATTACTTGGTTTTCAAACAAAAAGGATACTTACTCATGATTATCATTGGGAATCATTGTGAAACTTTATTCTTGAAATCATTTATTCTTATCAAGCAAAGTCAGGTACTGTTAAATAAATTGCCTGTTTTATCTATATTATATCGTATTTTAGGGACCTGTACATGTAAGTCTCATGAGCATCATAATCGTAGAGGTTCCTTTGAGGGAATTGAACATCATAATCGTAGGGGGTTTCTTTGAGGAAACTGAACATCATAATCGTAGAGATTCCTTTGAGGGAATTGAACATCATTTATGTACTGGGTGACGAATATGTGATTAATTTAGTGTAATACTTGCATATTTAGTTTAACATGTACGACTTTGCAAACTTTTATCAAATGATTATCTATTACGGTTTTACTGCAAATCTATGACTCACCAACTATATATGTAGTTGACTCTTTTTGCGTGTTTTTTGGAGATGAGAATCAAGCATGATTGAGACTAGAAGTTTGGAGATTTAGATAGGAAACCCATTGTCTTTTAAGTTTCATTATGCCTTGTAATAGACGTTTAAGTTTGAATTAATAACAAAATATGGTTTCCTTTTATCCAAATGCTTTAATTCAATTTTCGTGACACCTCGATGTTTTCGCCATCGGTCAGGGTGTTACAGAATTGGTATCAGAGCCTTGATTATAGGGAATTAGGTTATTAGAAAACTATAATCTAGACTATAACCTTAGGGGCCAAAAAAATAAACCCTATTCCTGACCTAGGTATTTGGACTCTCTTGTCTAAACCTTTTTCTTGGCAGCTTCTATCGTTGCATGTGCAACTTATCCTCGCAGGCATATTCTTAGACTTTGCATTAGAGTTCCATCTTGGGGATTCATGTTCTCATATTTGAACACTCTCATCGGGACAACGAGTTCGCGTAATGGTTTTCGGGGCTGCGTGTAATCTGGAAGAGTGGTTATCTGTTCGGAAGGTTCTGGCTAAGGCAAGACCTGGTATTTAAGTAGTCCTAGTGACTCACCTCTCTTACCTGGGATATCTTTAGGAGACATGACGCTAATAGGCTAAAACATGCAGTTCAAGTAAAATCGTGAAACGGACTCCGAGTTCTGATTAGTCAACGACGTTATTTTAATGTTTAATCATTAATAATGTCATTCTATTATTTATTTACCTTATGATTTCCATATCTAACTCGAATCTTTTGTTTCCTGAGGATGGATCCCACTGAATTGGCTACCATCATCTCTCAGCAAATGGCTAAAATCATTCCCACTATGGTCAATCAGCTTATGAAATCGTTCAAACTCGAGCCGTGGTACAAACTAACACCGAAGGAGACGGTTCCAACCCTGGAGGAGTTGAAAGCTCTTTCAAACTGTCCGTTGCCTCTAAACCCACTGAATTCGCTGGAAACGATGGAGCAACAGGTTTCCTTCAGTGGTTCGAGAAAATAGAAGCCACACTGAACCTATGCAACTGCCCAGAAGCTCAGTGGGTTAAGTATGCCTCAAGTACTTTACAAAAGGGAGCTTTAACTTGGTGGAACACCCAAATAAGAGCCAGGACTCGTGAGGTTCTTCATGCTTTGACTTGGGATGAGTTCAAGGCTCTGTTAACTGAGGAGTATTGCCCAAGGTCAGAAATGAGGAAACTAGAGGCCGAATTCAGGGCTCTCACTATGAAAGGAGATGATCATCTCGGTTTTACATCTCGATTCCAAGAGCTCTCTCTGTTTGTACCTCATTTGGTGACCCCTGAACAAAATGCGATCGACTGCTACATCGATGCCCTTCCTGAAGCTATGCGTATAGTTATGATGTCGGTGAGCCCTACCTCTCTGTCAGCTGCCATCAAGTTGGCAGGAACCTTGACCGCCAAAATGGTCAAGACTAGGGTATTGAAAAAGGAATCTGGCAAAGGTAATGATAATCGTGGGTCAAGCTCAAACAACAAGTCCAATAAGAGGAAAAAAGGCACTCAAAGCTATACACTAGTTACCCATGCTGTTCCTGTGAATGTTGTGGCCCAACCCAACACTAGGCCTGTCTATATGGGTCCTCATCCTCTGTGCACTACTTGCAATTTTCACCATCCCACTAGCACACAATGTCGGAAGTGCACCAAGTGTGGAAGGTTTGGTCATTGGGCTATTAGGTGTAGGGTTTCTCTAGCAGGAACTAACCAGACCCTGACTACTGTACCCGCTCCGAACAACAACCCTAACCGTGCTTGCTACCTGTGTGGAAGTCCTGATCACTTGAAGAGACAATGTCCTCAATTAGCTAACAACGATCAAGTCGCTCATGGTAGAGCTTTTGTGCTCGGGGCATCTGAAGCTCGTCAGGATCCAAACGTCATCACGGGTACGTTTATCCTCAATGATCATTTTGCATCCATTTTATTTGATACTGGAGCGGACCAGAGTTTCGTATCCCTAGATTTTGCATCCTTACTTAACATTAAGCCAATAATCATGGACTCGACCTATGTTATTGAGCTGGCCAACGGTGAACCAATCAAAGCTAATTCGATTATTCGTGATTGTGTCCTGACTTTCGATCATCATTCCATCAATATCGATCTAATCCCTATTAAACTCGGAAGCTTTGACCTAGTAGTAGGGATGAATTGGTTATCCAAACATCAAGCTGAAGTTCGATGCGCTGAGAAGTTGATTCGTATTCCTTTACCTTTGGGCAAAACCTTACTAATCCAAGGAGAGAAACCTGAACGCAGTCTGAAGATCATATCTTGCATGAAAGCTCGTACGTACCTTCGGAAGCGGTGTTTCGCGTTTTTGGCTCAGGTGGTGAAAACAAAATCTGGATCCAAGAAAATGGAAGACATTCATGTCATTCGAGACTTTCCTGAAGTTTTTCGTGATGATCTTCCTGGCCTTCCTCCTAATCGTCAAGTCGAGTTTCGTATTGATCTTGTTCCTGGTGCAACACCCGTTGCTAAATCTCCTTATCGTTTGGCTCCATCTGAAATGCAAGAGCTTTCGAAGCAACTCCAAGAACTTTTGGACAAAGGATTCATTCGACCCAGCTTCTCACCTTGGGGAGCTCCTGTCTTGTTTGTTAAGAAGAAAGACAGATCTTTCCGTATGTGCATTGACTATTGAGATCTCAATAAACTCACCATCAAGAACCGGTACCCATTACCCAGGATTGACGATCTCTTTGACCAACTACAAGGAGCCACCTGCTTTTCAAAGATCGATCTTCGCTCTGGCTATCATCAATTGCGGGTCCTTGAGGAGGATATTCCAAAAACATCCTTTCGTACGAGATACAGTCACTAGGAGTTCATGGTCATGCCCTTTGGACTGACCAACGCCCCTGCGGTATTTATGAACCTAATGAACCGTGTATGTAAACCGTATTTGGATAAATTCGTAATCGTATTCATTGACGATATTTTGATTTATTCTCGCACCAAAGCGGATCACGAACAACACCTTCGGTTAATCTTTGAGCTTCTAAAGAAGGAACAACTTTACGCCAAGTTCTCAAAGTGTGAGTTTTGGTTAAAAGAAGTTCAGTTTTTAGGCCACATAATTAACGAGAAAGGTATACACGTTGATCCTGCAAAAGTTGACTATCAAAAATTGGGAGACTCCAAAGACCCCTACTAAAATCCGCTCGTTCCTCGGTCTAGCGGGGTATTATCTTCGCTTCATCGCAAACTTCTCAAAGTTTTCCCTACCCCTTACTATGCTAACTCATAAAGATAAACCTTTTGTGTGGGGCCCAGAGCAAGAAGAAGCTTTTCAGACCCTAAAGCAAATGCTTTGCAATGCACCTATCTTGACGCTTCCTGATGGCAATGATGATTTCGTAGTCTACTGTGATGCCTCTAACCAAGGTCTCGGTTACGTACTGATGCAACAAGGTAAGGTCATAGCCTATGGGTCAAGGCAACTCATGGTTCACGAGAAGAATTACACTACCCATGATCTTGAACTGGGTGTTGTGATATTTTCCATGAAACTTTGGAGACATTACCTTTATGGTACTCAATACGTGATCTTCACGGATCACAAAAGCCTTCAGCATATCCTCAATCAAAAGATGCTAAATATGAGATAACGTCGTTGGTGGAAATACTTAACGATTACGACTGCGAGATTCGCTACCATCCTGGGAAAGCAAATGTTGTAGCCGATGCCCTTAGTCGAAAAGGGTATGCTCAATTGCATAGCATCAAAATTCAATCCGATCTCCAAACTCGAATCCTTCAAGCTCAACGTAAATCTGTGGCTCAGAATGACCTGCATAATGAGTTATCTTGTGGTGTGGAATCCCAGTTGGAAACTAAACCTGATGAACTCCTTTACTTCTTGGATCGAATTTGGATCCCCGATCGTGATGGTCTTCGTGATTTCATCTTAGACGAAGCTCACAAGACTCGTTACTCTATCCATCCTGGTGCTGACAAAATGTACAAGGACCTTAGAATCCTCTATTGGTGGCCTGGAATGAAGAAAGACATTGCACTATACGTTGGAAAGTGCTTAACATGCTCAAGGGTTAAGGCAGAACATCAACGACCCTCAGGATTGCTTCAGTAACCCGAGATTCCAATATGGAAATGGGAAGAAATCACCATGGATTTCATCACTAAACTCCCACGAACACCAAAAGGTTTCGACAGCATTTGGGTCATCGTCGATCGTTTGACAAAGTCAGCACATTTCCTTCCGATTCGTGAGGATTATAAAATGGATCGTCTATCCAAGCTTTATATTGATGAAATTGTGTGTCGCCATGGTGTTCCTATATCCATCATCTCCGATCGTGACAATCGTTTTACCTCAAAGTTCTGGAAATCATTGCAAAAGTCTTTAGGAACACGTGTGAACCTTAGCACGACCTATCATCCACAAACTGATGGCCAAAGCGAAAGGACTATACAAACCCTGGAAGACATGCTCAGAGCTTGTGTCCTAGATTTTGGTGGTAGTTGGGACTCGCATCTTTCCCTCATTGAGTTCTCCTACAATAACAGCTACCATGCCAGCATTAAGATGGTACCCTTTGAAGCGTTATACGGTCGTAAATGTCGTTCACCCGTTTGTTGGGCCGAAGTTGGTGAAGCCCAAATCACTGGTCCTGATTTGATCCTAGAAACCACCGAGAAAATATCATTAATTCGCGAAAGACTAAAGGCTGCAAGAAGTCGGCAAAAGAGTTATGCCGACAAACGCAGAAAGCCTTTGGAATTTCAAGTCGGTGATTCTGTACTTCTGAAAGTTTCCCCCTGAAAAGGCATAGTCCGCTTCGGGAAAAGGGGAAAACTTGAACCTCGTTATGTTGGACCTTTTAAGATTCTCGAAAGAATTGGTCCTGTTGCTTACAAACTCGAGCTTCCTCAAGAACTCAACAACGTGCATGATACCTTCCATGTGTCAAATCTCAAGAAATGCCTTGCCGATGAAAGCCTCCACGTTCCTTTAGAGGAAATTCATGTGGATGAACGTTTAAACTTTGTTGAGCAACCTATTGAATATCATGGATCGTGAGATCAAGAAACTCAAGCGTACTCAGATTCCTATTGTTAAAGTTCGTTGGAATTCGAAGCGTGGTCCAGAATTTACTTGGGAGCGCGAAGATCAAATGAAAATCAAATATCCGCACCTCTTTCCAGACATTTCAGTTTCCACTGCGTAAATTTCGGGACAAAATTTCTCTAAGTAGGGAAGATTGTAACAATCGTGAAATTTTAATATTAATAAAAGCCTTGAGTTTAAATTTAAAATTGTTATTCATTTCTTATCTATGCATTATATATTATTCATTTAAATTTAACCTTCAAATTTTAAACTAAAATAGTCATTTAAGTTAAATTCTAATAATTATTTGTTAAAAAAATTTATTGTCTTTTAAATTTTGACTTAAATTATTCATTCTATATTAATTTCTAATATTTATTTGAAATATTAACCATGTAATTGTATCATTTACTAATTTTTTTTAGGGATTTAATAATATAAAAAAAATGATAAATCCTAAACTTCTAAATTTAATAAAACTCGTCATTTTTATAAACATCACGACACATTTATTTCGTTTAAACAAACTCTCGATGATTCTTTCTAAAAAGTTATATGAAAATTTGGTTACATATTTGATTTTATTTATAAGAAAACTTATTTATATTTTATAAAGTAAAATATATATAGGTTTATAAAAAAAAACCTTTGATATTTTTTAGAAACTAATAATAATAAAAGGTTATTTTGATGTTTAAAAAAAAAGAAAAAATATTTTTTTTGCAGTTCGCGTTTTTCCGGCAGGGTCGCTGCCGGCGACCGCCGCCTCGCCGGAAAACGGCCAATAACCACTATAAACGACCGGTTTCTATCATTCTTCGTCGTTAAACGTTATTATCAATGGTTTAATTACCATTACGAGCTCGAAACCGACCGTTAAACGCGTTTTAATCATCTTTAATCGCAAATCAATTCAGACATTCAAACCCGAATTAACTCGTTTCCGTTGTGTTTGAGAGCCTATAAATTGTTCCTTGATCCTCCATAATCATTTGCGCACTCCAACTCATCAGAAAAGTCCCAAAAATCGTCCCTGTGTTCGTGTTACTGCCGCCGCCGCCGCTAAGCTCCAGCGACCCCTCCCGTCTTCGTTTTTTCGGCCTTTTCGAGGTAATTTTTACACCATTATGTTCTCATTTCATCAAGGATTAAAAGCCCCATGTTAATTTTGACTTTCAAACACGTTTAGGCCTTCGATTTTATGGTCTAAAATCTAGGGTTTTCGGGTTAGTGTTTGGGGAAGAAGATGAAGTTAGACGACATTAGTTTATAAATTTATTTTCTGGGATGGAAACCAGCGAACTAGTAGCCCAGCTGGTCCATCCCTTTGTCGCCAACCTAAAGGTCGCGGGTTCGAACCCGCTACCCCCCTTCTCACACGTTTTTTTTTATATTTTTGTTATTCCTTCTATTTTGAGCCATAAAAACCTCAAAAAAACCCTATAATTTTCCTTAAAACCTCAAATAATATTTATACAATGTTTTAAAACCTCATAAAAGGTATAAACCATCATTTTTATGCTTTTACATGCTTAAAAACTTTACAAACGTTTTAGAACTCCTAATAAAACCTAATTATTATTATTTTGTGTCATAACTTATTGTTTAATATTCTATTATTGAGTTAAATACTTACCTAATTATTTAGTTAACAACAACATTTTTTTTGCCAGTCACTTATCCGGTTACATCTCTTTTATTGTTATTACTCAAGCAGTCATTCACGCAATTACTCAATATTTACTTAAGTAATTATGAAGTCATTAAGTTATCTCATTCATTTCGTCATTTACTTATTTATTTATTTATTTATTAAATTGATTATCTAGTTATTTATTTATTAAACTATTAATTTATTTTATAATGCTCATAAACACAAATAAATACTTATTAACAACTATAACCGTTTTTTAATTTATTTATTTAGTCAAATATTTATTAACCGAATTATTTATATAGTTAGTTAATAATTATCTTCAAACGATTTTATACACCAAAGACCTAAATCAAGAGAATAAAGTCATCTCCCCCAAGACAACAATCCCAACGAAACCCTAGGTATCTGGAAATCCTATTCTTCGTCATCATAACTCTAGGTTAACCGATTTCATCATTCATTTAGGAAATCCCTCGAACTTGAATTATTCTCATTACGTCAAGCAAAGTCAGGTACTGTTAAATAAATTGCCTGTGTTATCTATATTATATCGTATTTTAGGGACCTGTACATGTAAGTCTCATGAGCATCATAATCGTAGAGGTTCCTTTGAGGGAATTGAACATCATAATCGTAGAGGTTTCTTTGAGGAAACTGAACATCATAATCGTAGAGATTCCTTTGAGGGAATTGAACATCATTTATGTACTGGGTGACGAATATGTGATTAATTTAGTGTAATACTTGCATATTTAGTTTAACATGTACGACTTTGCAAACTTTTATCAAATGATTATCTATTACGGTTTTACTGCAAATCTATGACTCACCAACTATATATGTAGTTGACTCTTTTTGCGTGTTTTTCAGGAGATGAGAATCAAGCATGATTGAGACTAGAAGTTTAGAGATTTAGACAGGAAACCCATTGTCTTTTAAGTTTCTTATGCCTTGTAATAGACGTTTAAGTTTGAATTAATAATAAAATATGGTTTCCTTTTATCCAAGTGATTTAATTCAATTTTCGTGACACCTCGATGTTTCCGCCATCGGTCGGGGTGTTATAGAATTGGTATCAGAGCCTTGATTATAGGTAATTAGGTTATTAGAAACTTGGTCCGAGTTTGTTCGAGATTTTAAAAGACAATTTTATCCGGTGAATGCTAAGTATGAAGCGAATAGCCGGCTAGGAAAACTCAGGCATGATAGGTCGATCCAAGAGTACGTCGATGAGTTTACGACGTTAACTCTTGCGATCCCTGATCTTTTGGATGATGATTCCCTATTCTACTTGCTCGATGGGTTACAGCCATGGGCAAAGACTGAATTAGAACGTCGTAAAGTCGAAGACCTGGCTACGACTATTGCTATAGCCAAAAGCTTGGCTGACTTGTGGGAAGAATGCCCACTTAAACCCATCATTGAAGAAAGAAGTAAGTAGCATGGTGGGGGAGCCAAACGAGATCCGATCCAGAAGAAGGATGCACGGAATGCCACCAACCAAGATGAAGGGTGTTTCATCTGTGGTACTCGAGGACATATAACCCGGTTCTATCCAAAGAAGGCCAGCTTGCACGCAATGGTTGCCCAAGAGAAGGACTATGAGGATGATGAGCATGAAGCACGACAAGGGTCGATTTAGCTCATGAACACTATAGGAAAGTCGGGGCTAGGAGTGGCGAAGGTGGAAGCCATGAACCCAAAGGCTAAGTCTAGGGGCAAGTGCAAGGGACACACAAGGAAGAAAGCAATAAGGGAATTGCTTAGTACAAAGTGCAATGGATGCACGAGGGAACCCAAGGGAATCGGTAGTTTGGGGCCAGGGATGGTTAAGAATGGAGCCATGTACCCGAAAGCGAAGTCGGCGGTTGGGCTTCACTTTGTACGCATAGAAGTAAACCATAACGTCAAAATGTGGCTTTGGCCACAGTTTTTTTTGAACGTATGGGCACTGCTTTGAAAAAAAACGTGGCCAAAGGTAAGAAACACTAGTTGTAGCCACACATATTTTGTACCCGTGGCTGAATATATAGCCTTTGGACCATTTTAGCCACGTATTTTTTTTGTTTATGTGACAACAACAATCAGGTGCAGTTGCTTGAGCCACTGTTTTATAAAAACATGTGGCTCTTATTTGTCACACTTAAAAAAGAGTGGCAAAATGCACCAAAGGGCCACAAAATTTCTATGATTTTTTATTCATGTGACCAAAAAGGAATGTATGGTCACGCTTAAATAATGTTGTATGACGGAATAGTAGATTTTATTACTTAGTAAATTAAAAAAAAACAAAACTATTAAGTATATTGTGACGCCCACTCTCAGACTTGGCTCTAGAAGGGGTCACTCATCGGATTTACTCATGAACGCAAGGTATAACAGAGATAGCAAAAGCAACGGAAATTAAAAACTTTTATTTATTTATAATGCCAAGTACAAGTAAGATAAAACTACTACAACGGTTAACGATAACTATAACAAATACGATTAATAAATATGCATCTATCTACATTACTTACGCCAACATGCCCGTATAGCCTTCTCCTAATAGCTTGCCCATCCATTTTGCTCAAACATGAGCCTTTCCCTTGATGCTTGGATCTTTAACCTCACCTAATATACATGCTTTAAAAGGTCAGCTTACGCTGATGAGTTCTAAGTATTAAAATTTTACCTTAACCTCGAAAGGTTACTTTAAACATTTAGGCCTAACGGCCCCTTCTTTATAAACGTTTAATGGATATAAGACATAACCGAATTATACCAAGCATAACATTTAAACCTTCAGTATTAAAATTATTTAATACTCTAAAACATTCTTCCTGCTAATAATCATTTTGTATAAAGAAAGTCATACAAAACATTATAAGCAAAACCTCTTTTCGCTAAGCATTGTCTAGTGGGACTAAGCTTAGTCCATTCGGTTGGCCGTCGCCTCCCGACCTCCTGAGTAACCGTCACTACTCCAGTGGCTTCAATTCCACTGCTTGAATTGTACAATTCCCCTCAACCTTCCTTAAGACAATCTTTGCTTAGATTAAAACCTTCTTTAAAACTTCGTCAAAACCTTTAAAAAGATTTATCTTTATAATAATCATTTATTATAACCTTTCTGAAAACAGTTTGATTCTTCAAAACTTATTTTCCTCCTTTCTAAACTTATTTCAAAAGTTTAACTTCTTTATTACCCATTCATTATAACCTTCCCGATAACAGGTAATAACACTTTAAGGCATTAAAACATTCCACGTATGTGTATTAACACAAAACACGTAAAAGCATTTAACTCAAATACTTTTCAAGTAAACAGTTGAATATATATTATTGCATGTATATCAACCCGAAAACATTAAAATATTTAAAACATTTAAAAGTGGGCTCATAGAACTCACCTTATTCTTTTAAGCCAATTAATTCAGCCAGAACCTCCTTTATGCCTTCCAATTTAACCTAATTGCGTATTGTATGATGTTAACGCAAAGATTTTATATAATAAACACTTCTTATGTTTATTTTAACACTTTATTTACTTAATAATATATATTATTAAGTTTATTTACTTTTAAGGGTCAAAATGACCAAAATGCCCCTAGAGGCATATTATCTTCTTTTATTGATAACTATGAAGACGCGCATTCCTATAAGTAGACAACTCACTCCGGGATCGCCCAGTGTTGGGATGCCATTGCCCAGATGGGATGGCGACACCCCCACTATTGCCAGAAACCCCAGTGTACAGGTGTCTACCCTTCCGGTCCGCGCGAACCTCTAATATCCGATTAACTCGGTATTTTAAATACTTGATTATATAGCTAATTTAATTTCATATATTCTTATATTATATGAAAACATGTTAGCATACCAAAATTCAAGCCCTTATACCCTTTGGATTATTTTATATTATATAATCATATTTAGAAACCCTAATTTTATGAATTTCTCGTTTTATTATCAGAACTCATTTTTAATTCAAACCAACTTAGGGTATTATCCATTATAACATTTTATAATATCCTTTAAAAGATCAAAAAAGCTTAATTCAACATCGTTTAGTCAATTTGGGCAGAGTAACGTTATGAAAACCCTAATTTTGACCCGTTAATAAAACCTTTACCAAACCTTTTCCAATTATGAAATAAACTTAGGGCTTTCTTAAAACACATTAAATTGGGATTACCTACAAAAATTCAGACCCTAATTCCCACCCGATCACCCGATTTTGACAAAACAAGCTCAAGAACCCTAATTTTAGATCATTTCTAGAAACCATACTTAGAGATTGAATTTGCAAAAACTGAAAGAGGTTATTATAGATCATACAAAATAATGCTCCACTGCAAAAATTCGGCTTCTAACTCCTCCTGGATTTCTCGAATTTGGCTGATCAACTTTCTGGTTCGGAATGGGGTTTTTGGGTTAAAGATCAAGTAAATTGGCGAGTTGGAATGGATGATTCGAGCTTCAATTTATAGTGTTAGGTGCGAAATCATGTTCCTACACGTACTAGGATGACTCAGGGTCGAAATCGACACGTTAGGAGGGTCAATTTGTAAAAAACGTGAGCTGTAAGTCGAGAAAAACGTTGCTGTCACGAATCTGGCCTTCATTTGGGCCGCGTATCGCGCCAAGGGGGAGGAAGGAGCTCGCGTACCGCCTGGCAAGTTTGCCAGAATGACAGAACTGGTCCCTGGACCTTATATTTACATATTAAGCCCCTGAACTTCTACAAACTGTTATTTTATGCTATAAAACACTTAAGGGTACATTTATAAAAGTTTCTAAGGCTCGGGACATGCTCGATGATATACGTATATATACGTTTTATATCTTTCAAGTATTTACACTTTTAGTCCCTTAACTTTCGTTTTAGGCTTATTACCCTTATATCTTTCGATGTAGCTATCATTTTATGTTTCATAACCTTATAAAATATAATTTTAACATTCTCGAGGGTTTGGGTTATGTATAATAATATATATATACATATATATACATATTTTCACATAGTTTACACTTTCTACCCCTCTAACTTTGCAATATTCATCATTTTATGCCACGAATCATGTTAGAACATATCCTTACTATATTTTAAGTCTTAAAATACTTACAAGAACTATAGTCACGTATAACATCTGTATTGCTTATAACTTTGCATAAATTACGCTTTTGGCCCCTTTTTACCTTTTCATTAACTATTAACATGCATTTCTATACGTGTTTTCTTATCAATGGTTTATGCTATTCACATAAGCATGTATTCATGATTTAAACACGTATACGAGACGTAATCATTCATGTCTCATCATTTCTAAACCCGTTTATCATACAAACACGTGTTTTATTCATTATTTACCATTTCTAACACGTATTTATAATAAAGCACATAGGTAAACATATTAAGATACGTAATTACCTAGACGGAAATATCGGGGTGTTACATATATATTATGCGTGGCTAAATGTGAGCAATGACCACTGTTTTTACTTAGTTTTGTGGCTAAAAGCTAGTACATATGGCCACTGTTATTAGGTAGTGTGACTAAATAGTAGGTTGTGAGTGACAAAAATCTATTACCTATGGTCACACATATTAACCGTGACTAAATAGTAGCCACTTTTAATTAATTATCTGTGACGACAGCGGATATATATAATTACTAGAGGTCAAATCTTTATCTACCACTTCGAGTTTCGGATATAAATCATATAATTAATTAATTAATTGTCGATCATCACCATATACGCCGTTATGTCTCTTAGCTCTCTGTTTTTTTTGGTTTATCATCACTCTCTGAGAATGTGGCATTTGCGTCCTCTGAATGTGGAAGATAGCCCCGAATACGGTAAGTAATCATCTAAATGACTGAAATTCAAATGCTTTAATGTGGAATTCGCGTATCTTATTTGGTTATTTTTCTTGAACATGGGAAGAAGATTTTAGTCTGTTTACTTTGGTGATCTATCACCTAGGTATTTTGCGAGGTTCAATGGTCGGATACAACACATCATGGGAGGGTTCGCTACTTCGACGAGGTGGACATTACCTCCTTCTCGTTCGATGACCTAGGTCAAATGGTGTCTGACCTAGGTTATGACTTGAACGATTTCGACCCTTACCTGAGGATCCCATGGTTGTCTCTAGATTATGGACTGGTTCCATTCCCTGATGATCCGAGGGATATCAGGGCCTTGGCCTTGCACGTCAAGGACGAGGAGGTCATACCCATCTACTTCGATGGAGATGTGGAGGTGTCTTCCTCCTCCTCCTCCTCCCCCTCTTAAGGTAGCTACCCATGGATCGAGAACATGCCGATATGATGATTCAGACAATTTCTCTAGTGGAAGCATGTTTTAAATTTTTGTAGTTTTTTTTATTATATATATATATATTTGTAATTAATTAATGGATATCACATCTTTTGGATTATATATGGAATTGTTTATGTGCTATGCATCCGATGTGTGTTTTGACTCTTCTTCCTGAAGAATTCTAGTTCATCCGGTTGTCTTCTACATATATTAGGTTGTGTGACTAAATAGTAGTCTATAAAGAATTGTATTCAACCAGAATGATTTTAATTCACTAGATAATGAGTTTAAATACATGGGAATATCCTATAGACTAGGAACAAAAATAACAACTTTGGTTATTTATAGTATATATAGTTCATCCTGAAGAACTCTAATTTATCCGGTTCATCCTAAAGAACTCTAGTTCATCCGGTTCTATTACTGAATAACTTATGATCTTGAAGAACTCTAGTTCATCCGATTCTATTCTTCTTCTTATCTGATGAATAACTAAATTTGATCCTGTTTAATTATAAATCATCTCAGTCCGCCAAGGCAGTCAAATAGTTGTCTAAAAATGTCATCCGGTTCTGTTCATCTGCTCTCAATCCAGATGAACTCTTCGTCCTGAGGAATTCTAGTTCATCCGGTTTTGTTCTTCTTCCAATTTACTGAAGAAGTAAAATCTATCCAGTTTATAAAATCATGTAATCCCACTATTAGTCATTCAAAAAATTATAAAACGTAGCAAACAAGGCTTGAACCTGGGTCAGTCAAAAAAAGGAACACACCACAAGATTTAGAAGAATCATTAAGACATAAGTGTTGATTGGTTATATTTTAATCAGAACTTATTTAATTACTCCCTTCACATAAAAAATAATTGATAAACAAAATTTGCGTGGCTAAAGGTAATTAATAGAGACGCTAAAAACATAATTTGCTTGGCTAAATGTAATAAATATACACGGTTATCGTGGCCTGACCTTTCCACTTCTTGCCACCATAGCTGGTAGCGTGGTCTGGCCGCCTTTAAATTTCCACTTTCTTGCCACCAAAATCTTCTGTACGAACGTATATCCTGATCATCAAGAATCCTCATCTTTTCCTAAAAAAAAACATCGATCAATGGTTGCCTTTGGTAAATAATGGAGGATTACGGGTGTTAATGAACCAACACCCTAAGGCAAGACTCCCCGTAAGTGTATTTTCACTCAACAATGGTTGTAGGTTTTTATTTTTAGGGTTTTATGTTTTTTAATTACTTACTCTCTACTCTGCATTTGGGTTTTTTACAGGTGGTCGGAGGTTCACCCTCAAGATCCATCACTGCGGCGATTTCCACCGGAATGCCGCCGGCTAAGATGTGTTGAAGGGAAAGGTGGATTATGTCGACTATGTCGACAATCGCACATTTGATTGTCATGACCCGAATCAAATGGTGCAATACCTAAAACACACATCGATTGACTATTTACTCATTTACTGGAGCATCCCACCTCTGTCCATCACAAATGGGCTAGAGTACGCTGATTTCATGACTGACGAAGTTGTAGCGGATATGAAACTTCATCTCAGGTACCAGATGGGGAGAGATAGAGAGAGCTAGATGTGTATTTAATCCGGAATAGGGATTTCACATACAGCTCCGAATTTGGGCCGAGATTGCCGCCTGGTCAAAAGATATTTCCTGATGATAGCAGCAACAAGTTCTTTGATGATGAAGACTATATGTCTGATGCTAGGTCTTAGCTAGTTATATAGATCTTTGTATAGGATCCTGATGAAAATATTTGTATATAGATCAATATATATATATATATATATATATATATATATATATAAAGTTTTTGTTAACTCTTCCTCCTGTTTTGTTTTGGTTAACCATTAATGTAGATAGATTTTATCTCAATCATTAAAGTTGATTTTATTCTAAATTTGATTGTTGCAAATAGATTTTATTGTGAACTAATGTGATTTTTATTTAATTGTGAACTGGTTAACCATCCTGAAGAACTTTAGAACTCTAGTTTACTCGGTTCATCCTGAAGAACTCTAGTTCATCTTTTCTCAATCCTCATGAACTCTTCTTCCTGAGGAATTGTAGTTCATCCGGTTTTGTTCTTCTTCCAATTTACTGAAGAAGTAAAATTTATCCTGTTTATAAATCATCTCATCCCACCATATCAAAATGACAACAAATACTAACATAACATATGAATATATACTTCATGTAAGATCACAATTTTGAGTAAAATGGAGGTCTACTATGATTCATTGAAAATGTGTATGTTATTATAGATGAAAACTGTATGAATAAAACTATAAAAACTTATGCAATTGTACACAAATATAGGGATCAACTCTTCTTCCAACCAAGTTCATCTTGTTCCCATCTTGTTCTCCTCTTCAATAGCTTGTAACCAAAATTTGGCCTTGTGACATAGGAGACTTTCATAATAGGTCCGTGTCACTATTCTGCTCTTACTATCACCAATCCTGACAATATCTCGTATCTCATCTTCAGAAAGCCCATTTAGAGCATTTTCTAAGCTTCTAATTGTCTCGCCATGTTCACTGGTGAAAATGTGATACATGTCTGTTTCTTTCTTATACTATGCCTTGTGAATGACCCATCAGCTCTATAGACTACCAGCTTTCCATCCTTATCAACTTCAAGCATCGAAACAGGATTGTCAATGCTGCATTGTGTGGCTTCATCTACTTTCTCGTATAAGTCATCCAAATACATCTTTATCCTCAGCATTAAGGACTCCTCTTGTGAACACGTACCCTTCATATCACCACGTAACTGTCTAACATCACCCAACTCATGGTCAATGAGGTTGTACATAGCTTCTTCAGCTGTAAACTTTAGTACCTCATCTGAACTTGTTGTGAACATGCATACTTTGGCTTGATCATCATACCTCCAGGAGATGATTCTTCTCCTTTCAGCATGGACATCTCTGTATTCATCCTCTTCATTGATCACTTTTCCTTTTCTCTTCTTAGCCACTGACTTTATTCTCTTGGTGGGTGGGGTTTTTTGGTGATTTGGGTGGAGATGAGGGTTTTCGTGGTTTGTTTAGGTGAGTATATGGAGATGGAATGGTATGATCAATTATAGGTTGTGGTACAATAGGTGTGAAGTTGTCTGTTCTAAACTTTGGTGGAAGAGGCTTTAATGTTACAGGTTTAGGTGGCTTTACAGGTTTAGGCTTTTTTGCTGGTCTACTAGTTCTAGGAGGGTTTCTTCTGGGTTGCTGTGAGATTAGAGTTCTGTTCAGATCAGAAAATGCACCTGGTGGTATTGGTTCACCTGTTTCCTTTGAGATTTTGTTCTGTTCATCTATGGTATTTGAATATCTGATTCTCAAGATATTAATACTAGAAGGATTGATCTTTTTGGGTCCTACCCCTCATCTTAATGAAATAGCATCTGAGAAGCTTGAGTTCTTCTTCCTCTGTCATAGGGTTTTCTAGGATTTTATGTATCTCTTCTTCCCTTTTTATCTTCTCTGGCCTTTCATCAGCATCTATCTTTTCCTTTAGTTTTAATTCAACATTCTCTTGAACAACCCTGGACATCAAATCACATAACTCATTAGCAGTTTTTAAATTAACTTGTTCAGGAGTTACCCATCCCCTGGCTATGATCATATCTGTGAACTTCATAAGGAGTTTGGCATTGTGAAGGTTTTTTGACAGCCTGATCTTTTCTTGTTCAGCTTTGATCTCCTTGTCAGATTTTGTGGCCATTCTTTTTTATTTCTTGTCTCCTTCTCAGAGTCCATCGTTGCCATTTTCTCCTCAATAAACCTTCTCTTGATTTCATTTATCTGACCCATTATTATTTTATCATTTGAATTACGCAGCATGTCTCCTTCTAGTTTGAATGCCAAGGCCATGTCTCCATCCCTTTTCATTTGTTCAGCTTTCTCAACATCTGCAAGTGCCCGTTTTATCATGTTTACCTCATCTTCAGGGAGATATACATGTGCATCATCAATGAATGTTGGAGGCTTTGTCTTCTTAACAACTGCAAACACCTTGTCAGAATCTGATTAGTACTAGGTCATCACCAATTTTCTTTTCCTGAATCTGATTGCTTCAGCATAAAAATCATTCTCATCTGGAGGTTTGGTCTTTGGCTCCACAGGCTTTGTCTCTTTAACAGCTGCAAACACCCTGTCTTTGACTCAATCTTCTTTAACAGCAGCTTCAACAACCTTTTCTATTTCAGGACTATCAGGGGGGCAACACTAGGTAAAACAGGAATGATGGACAGAGATGGAGCACAAGGCTTTAAAACAGGAATGATGGGCAGAGATGGAGCACTAGGCTTTAAAACAGGAATGATGGATAGAGATGGAGCACTCCTTAACCAAGTGCAGTTAAGAGTATTCCTAATCATCTTTTTTTCTCATGAAAGATAGAGCTTCAAGAGCTATCTCCACATTTGTGGTTTGCAGATCACTCATCACACTTGTGATCATCTGATTATCAGCAGTCACTTGCACCAGATGAAGTTGTTTAACCGGAAAAACTAGTTCAACTGGATCAACATGGCCTTCTTCCTCTGGATGAAGTTGTTCAACCGGATCAACTTGTTCAACCGGATCAACTTGTTCAACTTCATCAACATCTTATGAAGACACCCTGCGCAAGATCCTATTTTGAATTAAACTACTTTGACATGTGAATTTCATTTCAACGTATGGTTGACAACCTTACCTATTAGTGGCTTTCACAGATTGTCCTGCCTTTAACCGTTCAATTTCTTCTCCTTGAGTTCTCACAATTGCACGGAGAGCTGCCAATTTATTTTGAAGTTTTGTACATTGAACCGTCAATTCAGTATGTGTCCTGCTGCTCTCAACTGGTGTGTTGCCAGTATCTTTGAGCAAAGAAGAGCAAACAAGTCGAACTTGTTCATGCTCAGCACCCAAGGTTTCTTGGAACATGGGATTCCTTTTATCAATCAAAGGTTCCTAAATAGGTTCTCTGACTGATACAATTGCTATGGATTGGGTCTCAAAGATGTTGGCACTGTCCTCAGGGTTCAGTGGGACATGATGAGTAGTGTCATCCCTTTCCACCTGACTTTCTTCATCACTACTACAAGTCACCTTATCAGCAGAATGTGGGTTGGGTGATTGAACCAAGTCTGGCAGTATATTCTTTGCAATAAGGGTTGGGGAATCTACTTCATTTGGCCTGGGTGATATATCACCCTCATTCTGAGGTAGTCATGTGGAGGGTCTAGGTGAAGGAGACCTAGTCCTCTTTCTTTTGGGTAATTGTGGAGTGGGTGTGGTATTTTTAGGTGTGGTTTTTGATGTGGACACCCTCTTCCTTTTGGTGGGAATTTGTATATCAGTGGAAGAAGATGGTTGTTCTGGTGTGGGCTCAACACTTATTGGTGTAACAATGTTGTCATCAGGAGCAGTTTGCTCAGGAGCAGTCCTGGCCTTAGGCATAGGGTGTGATGTGTCTTTACCAAGAAAAACAGTTTTGTTCACTTGCATGTTAGAAAATGTTTTACTTGTAAAAGATTTAAGTTCAAGATGTTGATCAGAGATTTGCAGATTTGGAAATTCACAATTGAGAATGTGTTGGATGAATCTGGGGTACATGTAAGAGATCCTTTTAGGTTTTAGATTTTCCAGCATTCCATCAAATATCATTTTTGAAAAGTTAAAGTTGATCCCATTTATCAATCCATGAAAAGCGGATGATTGAGGTGCAACAAGTTCATCCCATGCAGTTTTCTTGTGAGATAGGCAGTGAAGAATGGTATGAGTTAGATATCGCCAAACATAGGGTAGTTGTCCCTTTTTGATGGTCCAACAAGTTAAGTCACCCCCATACCCAATTGCTTCGTACGCCTTCAAGTACAATTCAGACTTATAATCAGGATCACCTCCTGCATCATTGAATTTCAGATGCTTTCGGATCATTTCTTTAGTCACACTAATCTTATTCCCATTAGCTCTAGAGTAAATTTTACCAACCCTGTTGCTATCAACAAATTTTTTGGCCGAGTCCCAAAATTAAGCAATTCTCTGCTTGCATATTACATGGTTCACAGTTAAAGCAAATTGAGTGTTGGATTTCTTGAGGAAGTCGTTCATTCATCAAATAGCTTTGACTTATCAGACTTCTCGAAGTATGCTACAACATTATGTTCGGCGAAGAATAGTTGAGTAGGCTTTGATGCAGCCTTTCCATTAAACTTGGGTGCAATTTGTGAGAAATTAGAGAGTAAGGTTTAGGCTTAAATCGCCAATTAAAAACCTGGAGAGAAATAGAGGGTAACTGTTTTTTGAAAATGCAGTTTTATACTAACGGCAGTTCTTCTGGATCACAATGAACCCAAAGAATTAAAACATAGGAAGTTATTGGAGTTTGCCCATTTAGTTGAAATTGGGATGGGGAAATTTTTGATAATTTAATTTGGTTTATAATAATATTATTAATTTATTTTAATTTAATCCACATCAATTAGGGTCGATTAGGACCGATGAGGTCCAATGAAGATAAAGTAGGACCAATTAGGAGCAACGAAGCCACGAGGCCTAATTAGGGTCAATGATGACCAATTAAAGTCAATGATGAAGACTAGTTATAACTAACGAGGGTCGATGTTGCTCAATGACGCCTTATGAGGACCAAATATGACCAATTAGGGTCTATTAGGCCGATTGACGGCCAATTACGCTCAATGAGGACCAGCAGACTGAATTACGGTCAATCATGGTCATTCCTGACAAATGAGGACCAACGAGGACCAGTGAACACTCAGTTAGGATGAATTAGGGCCAATGAAGGTCAATTATAGTTTATTATGCTCAGTTAGGTTCAATGAAGATCACTTACGGTCAATTACGACCAATTAGGCTCATTTAGGACCAATTATAATCAATTGGGTTCAATTAGGCCTAATTGACTCAAATTTGTTGTACTTCAAAGTAACTGATCCTCGATGAGTCTAGTTGGTCCTTATTGAAGCTAACTAACACTAATTGGCCCTTATTGGTCCAAATTGTGCCAAATTGCTCCTCATTAACCCGAATTGAGCCATATTGGTACTTATTCTGTCTAATTGGCCCTTATCGGTCCTAACTGGCCTTAATAGGTCATAATTCATCCTTATTGGTCCTAATTGAGCATATTTGACCATCATTGGTCCTAATAGGTCCTCATTGACCCTAATTGAACCTAATTGGTCTTAATCGACCATCACTAACCCTGATTTACCCTTATTGGTATCATTGGTCCTCATTCAAACTAATTGGCCCCAATTAGTCCTAATTGGTCATACTTGATCATCGATCCTCATTAGTCATGTTCCTTCATGCTCCGTCCTTATTGGTCCTATGAGCATAATCGACCTTCTCATTGAGTTGGTCCTAATTCGTATTCATTGACCATAACTAGTCTTCACTAAAGTATCCTAAATGACGCTAATTGTCAGTATTTAGTCCTCATTGAGTCTAGTTGGTCCTAATTGCTCCTCACCATCCTAATTGGCCGTTGTTTAAAATTTTTGAACACAAAATTATTATACATGAGAAATTGGCAACATGACGGTCTTTTTGTATTTTTTTCTGAATTGCATAGTAATTTATCATTTTCATTTCTGAGTTGTGTTTTAGTAATGTCACCGTTTTTGGTAGTTGCGTTATCCTGGCCACAAAGCACGTGTTAGTAAAATCTTGTTTATTATATCTAAAAGAAAATAATAAAATTAATATTAAAACATAATTTTTGTTAGGGCTTTTATCTCCGATCGTCGTCCAGATCTGCTTAAAGGATCACAGTTATGTCAACCGTAATTGATGTACTTGTACAATTTCACAATCTCATTATTTCAACACCTCAAGAGGATGAAGCTCCTGCTCATGTTCAGGGAGGAGGAAGCCTTCTGGAATTAGGCATTCATCTTAAAGAAGAACCCACAAGAAGAGGCACTTGAAGACTATTACGAACTGGATGATGAAGTTCATCTTGAAGAAGAACCCGCCGGAAGAGCCACGTGTAAGCATTTAATTAATTAATTAATTATGTTACGTTTAATTTTAGGTATAATTATGTTTAATATGCATATTGTTTAAATTAATTTTGGGTTTGATTATCAGTTTGAACAATCCCTCCCCCCCCCCCCTTTTAATTAAAAATTTTCACCAAAAAATTTGAATTTCCCTCCATTAGTTCTAATTTCACCCAAAATTTCAAACTAAATTTACTTATTATCGATTCATAAGATAATTTTCCCTCTCACTTTATCAGAAACTTCCAGTTAAACACCTCCAACGAATAACTAGGTCTTCTTTCTCATCCATATCATTCTCATCTTCCATGGAGCCTCAACAACGAATAGCTTCAATAGACAGTGCCAACGATTCTTCTCTTGATACATAATATATGCGTCGTGTTAAGTATCAAGACAAGACGATGTGAAGATCAAGACAAAGTTCAAGATGGCAGGCGAACTGGATCCGAACTGCCAGTTCAGATCAGGGCGAACTGGCAATTCGCCCAGGGTTCGGCTAGTCGACTATAAATAGGAAGTTTGTCTTGTAATTCTATAACTGAGCGTGTGAGATCTGAGTCTTAAGTGTGTGTTTCTGTGGGGTTTCTCTGTGTTGATTCTCTGTGTTCTCGTGATTGTAATTGTTCACTTTGATCAATAAAACAATCATTTTAATTACGTTTCTCATCCAAAATAGCTAGATCAAGTAGACAATCCGTTGCTCACGAACTTTCAAGTGGTATTAGAGCTTTCTGGTTCATTCTACTGATTTGTGGTTGCTATTTTTGGATTTTTTGAAACAAAAAGTGTGGGTTTTTGAAAAATTAAAGTGTTTTTACGAGTTTTGAGTGTTTCAGTTGAGTATTTTGGGGAAAAGGTGGTCCTAAATCATTCCTCATCACTTTTTCGGGTTCACTGCTGCAAATGTCGTTCAAATCTGTCCAAAATTGAATTTTTTTGAGTGAAAATGGTTCAGTTCGCTGAAGATTCTTCTGTTCGGAATAACCGTCATCCGAACTCAAGGTTCGGCTCCTGTTCGTCTCGTCCGAAGTTCTGGTTCGTCTTAGTTCGTTCTAGGTTCGGTTCGGATTAGGTTCCGCATTGGTTCAGATACATTTCAATTCAGTCAAGTTCGGTTCGGCTACAGTTTTTTGGTTCGGGCTGAGTTCGGCTAGATTTCTAGTTCGGATACGGATTATTGTGTTCAGATCTGGTTCGGCTTATCAGAATTTGAAGTTTTTTCAAAATGTCGGATTTCCAAGCTTTTGCCGCTATGCAAAGTGCGATGCAAAAAATGCTAAACTTTGATAATGAAATCGGAACAAGCCAGAAAGTTCCCAAATTGTTGAAGTTGGAGGATTATCAAAATTAGAAATAACAATTTTCTGCGTATATCAACACCAATGATATTAATTTGTGGATTCCAATTAAGAAGCTTTACACACATCCAACTGATCAAGGAGATTTCATAGAAGTTCATACCTTTGACAATGCTGTAAGGAAACTTTATGAACTTGAACCAAAAGCATTTGGTTATCTTACAATGGCATTACCCACTGAATTACTACATTAATTTAGTACTTGCAAGAAATTGAAACAGTTATGGGATGCGTTATCAGCAAGGTGTGAAGGCAACGATCAATACAAGAAATGTAGGAAAAATGTGTTGAATAAGGAGTTTGACAATTTTCAACATTATGGTAATGAAAACATTACGGCTCTATTTTCAAGGTTCTCACATCTGACTAGTGAGTTATAGGTTGTTGGGATTGATAAAACAGATGAAGAATTGAAAGAGAAGATTATGGAAGCATTACCAGAAAATTGGAAAAATTATGTCTTGTTACTCACTCATGACAAAGAGTTTTCCACATTATCATTTCATGAGCTCACTGGTAAACTTCATGCTCGAGAAATGGAAATGATGAATTTAAAGAAATCAACGGCCAAATTGCAAAATCCAGAGTTATATCATGGTGAAAATGCTACAAGCTTAAATGCAAAGGCTAAACCAAGTCTTAGTTCTGCACCACCTACTGCATTCATTGGAAATATATCTGGAATTTCGGATAATAATTCTTCAAGGGGTTATACTTTTACGATTCCAGAATCATCAAGTCAAAGTGCATTTTCTGTTCAGTCAGTTGATGATTGTTCCATGTTGATATCTGCTCTCATTTCATCGTTTTTTTGAATGATAATTAACGATGTTAGCAAGGCACAATTGACTAAATAAGATCTTAATGAAATTGATGACGATCAATTAAATGAGTTAGATATGGCTTGGCAACTTGTTATGTTGACTCAGAGGTCACAACGATTTTACAAGAAAACAGGAAGACAAGCTTTTGGTGACAAGTTGGGTTTTGACAAATCTAAAATCAAATGTTACAAATGTTCAAACCTTGGACATTTTGCAAGAGAATGTCGACAATCTCACACTTCCAAATCTACAAATGGTTCTCAACCATCTTCAAGCAATTCAAATAAAACAGCTTTAACTGTTCAGAATACTGGTATTTATTGTCACACCCCGCCCGAACCGCTTGTCAGGTACGGGAGAGGTGTTGTGGAAAACAGGCTGTCTATATCAGATACACGCGGAAGCAACAGAATATGATAATATTAAACAACGGGTTGGTATTTACAGACAGCCTACTAAGTTTTACAATTTAAAAGTAAACAAAATAATAATAATAAGTCTTGACTTTAGCATCTTAACAGAGTACTAGATCACTAGGCCCAAATGTTCTTGTTATCTTATTAGCCACACATAAGCTTGATTCTTTATAGAATCACCTGTCTGGCGGATCTCTACTGGTTTCCTGCAAAATGTGTAAATCAACTTGTATCAACAACTATGAAGTTGTTGGTGAGCCGTACCCTGACATGTTAATGAAATTTTTCACAGTGCTACTAGTCCAATCATGGTTCTACATGAAATGACTAGAATACAACCAGTAAGATATATATAGATTACGGGGTACAACACATGCACCAAACGTTTCTAGCATACTAGTTACGTAGTATTTTTCACATTTCATGCAATAGTATTATGACAACTAGTAAAGTACACAATTGTTGCGCCACAATATATAATTTGTGACCTCAAAGTTGTTACATAACAAGGTAGGGTTGAATATGGAACTCACTTGGTTATTTGGCAACTTTGGTGGTGAGGAATTTCTTTGATGGTTTGACTCTTACTGATAGTCAACCTAAACCAATAATAATAACAAAATTGTTTGTTATAGTAATGTCCTTACCTCAAGTTTCTAGTGAACCTAAATATCCTGAATTTAAACTGTTGCATAATGCATTACTAATGATGCGTAATGCAGTATTATTATTAAGAGTCATACTGTTGCATCATGCAATACTAATGTTGCATAATGCAACACTAGGTATTCTGACATCATGGTCCACGAATGGTGTTAAATCATATTATGGAAAAGTGTGTCATGATCCGCTTTACGTTTATTTACCCAAATTTTCTGTTTTTAGGTACTGTTGCATGATGCAACATTAAACATCTATAATATTTTTAACTTCGAAATTTCAAGTAATGTTGTTTAATCTTTATAAAACTGTTGTATGCTGCAATACTAAGTGTTTACAACGATTTAGTTTTTGGAACTTCAAGTAAATGTCGTTTAATTACATTTTTATAAAGTTGCTGAATATTGTTGCATAATGCAACATTAAATATCTAGCGGGTCAGTCCTTCATCTTTTCGCAACCAATCCTGGGTTTTCCATTTACAAAAATTTTATAACTATTACTCTATGTCTTCAAACTTACTAACTTATGGATTCATGAGAATCAATACTAAAGATTTTACTAAGTTTTAATTATTTTCTAGTCTAATCTCAAATGTTACTTAACATGCATTACAATTATGATAATCTGCTCGGTTTTAGCATGGTTTTAAGGCTGGTAATCTAGTCATTGAAACAAATCAGAATTGGGTATTGTTTTGGCTAAAAATTACCAAAGCTAGATTAGTAAAAATTGAACCAAATTTGATTGTGAGGTTTAGTGCCAAAGATCAATTTGTGAAGAAAGTTTGCAAAAATCCTGGGACAGTAGTCGAATTCCAGGGGCAACAGGTAAAATCCTGGGCAAAACGTGAATTAAATCAAGTAATTGTTTGATAATTTGGATAACACAAATGAAACCTTAAATGTAAGCAGGAACACCGAGAATTTTTACTAGGGAAAAGCCCTTAGCCCTTAGATGTCTCTAAGGCACCGCCGGCACAAAAACCCCGGGTAGCGATAACACACGCTACCAATTTATTGATCACTTAAACGTTTGAGTACACTTGAGTTTGCAGATGAAAAGTACGAGAATACAATGAGTAAAGCTCGAATGAATCGAAAATAAACGACTAAAGGTCCTATTTATACTCCGAGAGCTCCAATGACTCGTCCGATATTCCAGGGGTCTTCAACTGTTCTTCCGATATTTCAGGGATCTCCTCTTCAACGTCTCTTTCCGTTAGTTGACCGAGTTTCCAGCCAACTGACTTTGACCACGTGCTAAATGAGTCTTCAGCTTTCCTTATTCAACCGTTTGAGTGACTTTGTCAACCTGTCGTCACTTAGATAAAGGCACAAAATACGTTAGTAACGATGTCCTAGCATGCAGGGTCATTTCCACATGCTGGGTCATCTATAAAATAAGGGTGACCCTGGATTAGACTCATCATGGGTCATCATAATATATAACCAAAATGAGTAACGTAAATATAGACTTCCCTGGATTATAGAGACACCCCGAGACATTACCTCGTTTCTGGTACATTCAGGGTCACTTGAACTTTACCTGTTAAATTCTGGGTCATTCAATTCCTGGGTCACTCCTGTCCCTGGCCTGTACCTGTACCCTGGATTATCAGCCGAAAATTCAGGGTATAACAATTGCCCCCAAATTTTCGCGAGTTGTGGATAGAATTTACAGCTGTGAAAATTTCAAATTTTGGGTCACATCGCCCCTTGCTTCAATCGTGTCCGTTAATTTCGCATCCATGATGCCACGTCCCAAGCGACCTCCCATCACCTCTGTAACTTCTCCTTTTCTTTAAATACTACCCTTAACCTCTCCTTTCTTCACACAAATTTCTCGAGAGCAAGGGTTTTCCTCCGACGTTTCCAGCTTCCGATTTTCTTCATTCAGGTAAACTTTCGCCATAGTCTTCTTCTCCATTAACTCCGACCATGACTCGAAAGAAGATTCGGTCGGAAACCTTAACTAGAAAGACTGGGATTGAGGATTTCCTCGACCAGCATTACCTCCAGAGCCGAGCGCTCGAGACCTGCACTTTTACCGACGGCGACATCGCTGCATTGTTGTCGTCGGGTCTCTTCCCTGAATCCACTGAGATCAGGCCTTTCGACGTAAGACTCCGATCAGATTTCTGTTCGGAGACTTGGGTCTGTTTTCCATTTACACCCTTCGCCATGGGTCTCTCGTTCCCTTTCACCGGTCTCTTGGCCGATTTCTTCAAAGCTACTGGCCTGGCTTTCGCCCAAACCCTTCCTATCATTTGGAGAATCCTGGGCACCATCGACCGTCTGAACGACGAGTTCGACTCCCAGGTCGGCTTGTCTGAGCTGGCCCTGGGTTACGAGCTCAAGTCCCACGGTAATAATCGATTCCTGTTCAAAGCTTTGAACAAAGAAGTTCAGATGGTTCCTCGGGCTTCGTTTCATGAGGAATGGAAAGGGAAGTTTTTCTTCGTGAAGAGGTCGACTATTCCAGGAGGGATGAGCCTTCCAATTAGGTGGAGAGTAGATGGTAGGTTTTTACCTGCATTAGGGATCAGGATTATATCTTATTCAAATACTAACCTTGGATTTTTGTTTTGCAGTTCCCAGCTTGAGTTCCATCGGTCCAGCTAATCCAGGGACGCTCGAGAGATTCGTGGCCTTCCTGAGCATCAGTGAAGCTGATAGAGAATTCGGGGCTGATCTTCACCAAGCCGCTTCCTCCACTTCGCATAGTATGTCAAGCTGTAAGTACACCGGTACCCTGCCTTTTGTGCCTTGGACTCTATTAATTTTTGACACTTCTGTTTTCTAGCTGCCGCCACTCCCATCAACCTGGAAAACCTTGATCTGGACGACCTTCTGCTAGGTGAATCTGAACAGGACCTGCAAGTTGTTACCTCCGTGAAGACCGAACCTATGACTGCTCCCAAAGCTCCTTCCTCAAAGACCTCTGGCACCAAGCGCAAGACCAGGGCCAGTTTTACTGCTACCGCTCCTGTCGTGCAATCTCTGGAGAATCTGGATGCTGCTGAGCTTCGTGCCCATGCCGAGGCTTCTTCTCGCCAAGTAAGTTAATCCTGGGTACCCCTGAATGTTCTATACAACGAACTAATTCAAGGTCTTAAATATTAATCAAATTACCTTTTCCTGTAGATTGCTGGGCGATTCCTGGAACTGGTCTGGGCTGCTGAAAAGCGGGCCCAGGATGCTGAGGCTTCTGCCAAGAAAGAGGTTGCCGCTCTGACCAAGGAGTTGAACTCGGTCAGGATAGCGGCCAACAAAAACCTGGGGCTGGTGCAGGATCTCGAGAAGAAGGCAGTGGAGGCACGGACTACTCATGAGGCTGCTTTGGCTGCAAAGGGCGATGAAGGCAAGCTCATTGCTCGCATCTCCCTTTTTCAATGCAGGTTGAAAATGGCGAAGGAGGCTAAGGATCTCGGGTTTCAGAACCCCAAGTGGGATGTGACTGGATGGGCAAACAAACTGCGCGAATTAGGCGCAACCATCCCCGCTGGGTGTGACCCTGATGCCGACCCTGGGTCTAGCAAGGGTACCCCGTCCAAGGATCCCGCTAGCCACGCCATGGAGATCGACCAGCCGAAGGAAGGAGAGCTAGCCAGTCCAGGGGTCCGAGGCAGCGGAGGAGGTCTCAGTTGATGAAGCTAAGGAGGTGCCCCAAGATGCAGCTTGAAGAACAGGGGTCGCCTTCTTGTCTTTTGGTTGATGTTTTAAAAACAATTTTATTTTTATGCATGTGATGTAATGCCGGACGATGTTTCCCGGTTTATTTTGTTTTAGACAATGTCCCACCCCTGGATGCGGAATCCAGGGTCTTTTGATATGTTCCCACCCTGGGACGTCCGGAGCTTTTCCGGGCCCAGGTTGGGTTCTTTATATATATATATATATATATATATATATACATATATATATATATATATAACTGTTTTAGCTACATGCTCATGTTTAAGATATTCAAAAAGAACACTCGTTGTTGTGTAGAACTATCCTAGGGTTTACCTTAGAATTCCTGGGTTGCCCCCAGGATTTAGGAATCCTCATAGCCTTGGTAATCTTGTGAATGTTCCCTGTCAAATGAACATAAAGATTAGAATTAACTAGCCAAGTAGTTAATTTGCTTAGGTTTTAACCGTCATGACCCTGGATTAACAATCCTGGGCCACTGGGCAGTTTCTCGAGTTATTTCTGGGGTCATGCCCGGTGCCGTACTGGCGAACTAGGGATTTCCTCTTAGTCGTACTGACCGGCTAGGGCATGTCCTCGGAGTCTTAAGTTGGTACGTTAGCACCAATCCATCTCGAAAACGCGTTAATCGTTTTAAACCTTAAGGGATCCGCATATGTCCCTGGATTGGGAGGTTGCCACCAATGCTATTAACACGGATGATCCCACAATCCCAGGGTTTCATACTTGGATCACGTGCGTCTCGGGCGGGGCAAAAATTGCCACGTGCGTCCCGGGCGAGGCGTGATAGCCCATATTCGAATGGAGGATGTTCAACCCTCAAACCTTAGAAATGGGTGTAGGCCTTACCCATACGGAGGTGAGATGGCCAGTCTCAAACTTAGGAGATATACGCTGATTGTTGTCGAATTGGAGTGTCTCGAGCATGCTTTGTTCCATATGTTTTGATTTTCTGAATATCCTGCATGTGAGGTACCCTGAATCCTGGGATACCCTGGATTCTGGGCAAAACATAGATCTTAGCGAATTCAAGACGTTGAATACCAATTTCAAAATAAAATGTAACAAGTAACTGATGTTAATAAATAAATAACGAAGGTAAAGAAATAAACGGAATAAATTAAGTGAGAAGAACTAACCTGGATTTCCAGCATTAACTTAAAATCAAACACATACCTGGGTAGTCGAATCCTGGGACAGGAAGCCTTACATGAAATACGCCTTTAAATGTATTGCATTCCAAGGTCGTGGTAGTAGGTCTCCTTCCATATTAGCTAACCAATATGCCCCCTTACCAGCCTCAGAGTCAATCAGGTAGGGGCCTTCCCATTTAGGAGCCAACTTTCCATCCCCTGGATTTGTTGTGTTCTGAAACGCCTTTCTAAGGACTAGATCTCCCACTTTAAACCTTCTGATCCTCACATGTTTGTTGTATGTCTTGGAAATTCTTTGTTGATAAGCTGCCATCCTCCAAGCTGCTTGATCTCTTAGTTCATCCAGGGTATCTAAGTCTTCGACCAGGGACTGATCATTCGAATCCTGGGTCTGAGAACTGACCCTGAATGTTGGGACCACCATTTCGGTTGGGATAACTGCTTCAGTACCAAAGACCAAGGAAAATGGGGTCTGGCCTGTGGCATTTTTGGATGTGGTCCTATCCGCCCATAGTGCCAAGGGTAATTGCTTCTGCCCATCTTCCCTTCTTCTCTTTCAACCTTTTCTTCAAGTTGTTTATTATAATCTTGTTGCTTGATTCAGCCTGGCCATTGGCTTGAGGATGTACTGGTGTTGATGTTATCATCTTTATGCCCCAGGATTCACAGAATCCTGTGGTTCTACTCCCAATAAATTGGGACCCGTTATCACAGACAATCTCAGATGGCACTCCAAATCTTGTTAGGATGTTCCTTTTAATGAAAGATATAACCTCTTTTTCCCTGACCTGGACGTACGCCTCGGCTTCAATCCATTTCGAGAAATAATCAGTCATTGCTAACATGAATACCTTTCCTCCAGGGGCCTTGGGTAATTTACCAACAATGTCCATTCCCCACTTCATGAAGGGCCAAGATGCTGGAATAGGATATAATGGTTCTGCAGGCTGGTGAGGGACATTGGCGTGTCTTTGACAGGCGTCACATTTCTGGGAGAAATCCTGGGAGTCTTTCCTCATAGTAGGCCAATAGTACCCTGTTCTTAGGATCTTAGACATTAGGGACCTGCCCCCTGTGTGATTTCCACAATCGCCTTCGTGGATATCTTTGAGAACTTCCTGGGCTTGATCCTTCTCCAAGCATCTCAAATATACACCTGCAAAAGATTTTCTATACAATATATTTTTGATAATCACGTACCTGGCTACCCTTATCTTGAATGCACGGGCATCCTTTTCATTCCCTGGAATAGTACCATCCTGCAAATACTGAATAATTGGTCTGGTCCAGGATTCCTCTTGGGTTGAAGAATCCTGGGTACTGGATACTAGGATTTCATCTGCTATAGCGGAATCCTGGGTATCTGTACCTTGGTCTATGGCTGGTGTTAGTATATGAATTATAGGAATATGAGTGTCTTCAAGAGCCTTGAATGCTGAACCTAAGTTTGCCAATGCATCTGCTTCAGCATTCTCCTCCCTTGGTACTTGTAGAATATTGAAATTTTGAAAATCCTGGGACATTCTTTTTACCACTTCCAAGTATTTAATTAGCTTCTCTCCTTTAGCTGCATAAGATCCATTAAAATGGTTAGCTTAAAAGAAGAGAGTCAACGTATACCTGGATGTGCTGAATTCCCAAGTGTAATGCTAAGTGTAACCCAGCAATTAGGGCTTCATACTCAGCTTCATTGTTAGTTGCTTGAAATCCACATCTTACAGCCTGGGGTATCATGTCCCCCTGTGGCGATTTCAGTACAATTCCTAGGCCTGTCCCCCTGATATTTGATGCTCCATCAGTGAACAAGGTCCAGCACCCTGAAATTTCTTCTTGTTGAAGCTGCTGGAATTCATGGTCCGCTTCTTGTTGTATGTCAGTACTGAAATCAGCCACAAAATCGGCTAGAGCCTGGGATTTTATAGCTGTTCTGGCCTCGTAGATCAGATCATATGCACTCAGCTTCACCGACCACTTTAGCCATTCGTCCTGACATTTCTGGTTTTCTCAAGACAGACTTTATGGGATAGTTAGTTCTAACATGAATTGTATGAGTTTCAAAATAGTGTCTAAGTTTAGTAGATGCCATACTTAGGGCTAATATAAGTTTTTCAAGGTGTGAATACCTGGATTCAGCATCAAGTAGACTTTTACTTACATAATAAACAGGGTGTTGCTGACCTTCTGCATCCTTGGTCAGGACTGCACTTACCGTATTTCTGGAAACTGCTAAATACAGGGACAGGGGCTCCCCTGGATTAGGCTTCATCAGCAAGGGTGCCGTGGACAAGTATGTTTTCAAATCTTGGAATGCCTTCTCGTGTTCTTCCTTCCACTCGAATTTCTTGTTCTTCTTTAGAATATCGTAGAATTCCCTGCATCTTTCCGAGGATTTTGATATAAATCTGTTCAGGGCAGCAATTCTACCTGTAAGTCTTTGGACGTCTTTGGTGCTGGATGGTGATTGTAAGTTGGCTATTGCCCTGATCTGCTCTGGACTTGCCTCTATGCCTCTCTTAGTTACCATGTATCCCAGGAATTTGCCTGCTCCAACCCCAAAATGGCATTTTTCTGGGTTTAACTTCATGTTGTATTTGTCTAAGATGTCAAAGGAATCCTTGACATCCTGGACATGGTCATTGGTGACCCTGGATTTCACTACCATATCGTCGATATACACCTCCATCGTGTCCCCCAGTTTTTCTTTGAACATCATATTGACCAATCTCTGGTACGTTGCCCCTGCATTTTTTAGTCCAAAGGGCATAACTATATAACAATATATACCTGTTGGTGTTATGAATGCCGTATCTTCCTGATCCTGGGGTTCCATCTGGATTTGTTGAAATCCTGAGGTAGCGTCCATGAAAGTCAACATTTCGTGGCCTGCTGTCGCGTCAACCATGGAATCTATGTGAGGTAGTGGGAATGGATCTTTTGGGCATGCACGATTCAGGTCCGTGTAATCCACGCATACCCTCCATTTACCATTCTTCTTGCCCACTACCACCACATTGGCTAGCCACCTGGGGAACTTCACTTCTCTAATCATCCTTGCTTTCAGAAGTCTATCGACCTCCTCCTGGATTATGACGTTCTTTTCCGGTGCAAATTTCCTTCTCTTTTGATGTATGGGCCTGAAAGAGTTATCAATTCCAAGCTTATGTGTAATAATGGATTTAGAAATACCTGTCATGTCGTCATGGGACCAAGCGAAGGTCGACATCCTGGTCCTTAGCAGATGTATTAACTTTTCTTCTATCGGCCCTGGGATATTTGTTCCAATATAGACTCTCTTCCCTGGATTTGAAGGGTCCAATTCAACGGCTTTGACGTCTTGCTCCCTCGCTTCCAGGGTTTCCCGGGCCTTTTTCTTTAATTGCTATCCTTGTCTTTGTTTGGAAGATATTTTCATTGATGTAGTGTAGCATTCCTTGGCTTCTTGCTGGTCGCTGTGGACTGTGATCACACCCCAGGGTGTCGGCAGTTTCACACATTGGTGATAGGTTGAGGGTACAGCCCTGTTGTCATGAATCCAGGGTCTACCCAGGATTACATTGTACCCCGATGGTGCATCCATCACACAGAAACGCTGAACTGAGTTAAGCCCTTCAACGTAGACTGGAAGCTTGATTTCACCCAAGGTATTTTTTGTTTCACCACTGAAACCCACGAGTACCGTGGATTTCGAAACGATCTCTGAATGTGGAATTCCCATCTTTTGCAAAGCTTCCAGCTGGATTATATTTACTGAACTGCCCCCATCTATTAAGATTCTCTTCACGATGTTGTTGGCAATGTGAAGTGTTATCACCAATCCGTCATGATGAGGGTCTATGATATCGAGTTTATCGTCTTCCCCGAATACAATTTCCTTGACATCAGGTTGGACAGAGCTCTTCCTGGGTCTCCCCTCTCTTTCTGACTTGGATTCCTTGGCATGCCTCTTAGCTGCAGAATAGGAGGTACCACAAATGTCAGAACCACCAGAAATAAAATGTATTACCTTAGCGTCCGGGGGCGGAGAGGATGCTCTTTCAAGATGGTCATCAGGACGTCCAAAATCCTGGGATCTTGCACCATTGTTGTAACATCCCGATTCTAATATGGCTAAATCCCATTAAATTCACGTTAAGCGTGAATTCGGGTTATGGGTTCATTAAAATTTTGTGCCATCTATTAAATAGGTAGAAGTGGGGGGACTTATGATGTAAATATGAAAGTTTAGGTAATTAAATAGCCTAAATATTGAACTGAAAGGACTTATTATGTAATTTAGTGAAACTAAATTAAATTAAAAAAAAGAAGAAGAAGAGGAGGATGCGTATGAAGCATCAGAAGGATCGCAAGTCTCCCTCCCATTCCCTTGAAATCATAATCTTCAAATTAGTTGGAGTTAGGCTGCAATTTTTGAATCAAATACAAGATTCTTGAAACTCTAACCATATCTAAACTATTGGAGGTTAACGGGTAAGTAAAGCTCACAAACTTGCATGTCTAGATTTCGAAAATTCCATGGCAAATTGGATGTTTAAGGCTGTGATTTAATGTTGTGATGATTGTATAATAATATACACATGTTTTAGACATGTAAATGCTTGAAATTGTGACCAAAACCTCAAGTTTTGGTGGGGTGAACTCTAGGCTACGAATTTTAAGCCATGGGGGTTAAGTTTTTGAATTCCATGTTACTAATTACTAAAATTGCATGTGTTTGTTTACTTATATTAGTTAATTGATGCATGATGAGGTGAAACATTGTTGTGAAACATAGATATGCAAGTGATGGAAATTAAACCTAAATTAAAGTAGGTTGAAATTATGGTATCATGTTGATGCACACCAAGTGCTCGATGAAATGTCCAAATGAGCTAGTGATTAGCAAATGGATGTTTATGAATGCTAAACATGAGGCCTTAATGTATTAAACAAATTAAGTGCCAAAGATGTGAATATGGACTAATGTGAAATCCATGCTTATAAAATGTGTTAAATGGACTTGTATGCAACCATAAAAATGATAAAAATCTTGTTGTGGGGCTGTTTTGTAAGGGTTGTATAAGATCACTCGTATGTCCGTTTGGGATGTATGATATACGGTCGAAAAGCTTGTTGTGAATACTATGTTTCGTGTTTGAACACTAGAAGCTGAATCTGATGTATAATGGGTCAAAATGACCCGTTAATATGGTCACTCAATTTTCCAGCATGCTGTTTGGTTAAAATTATGGTTGCTGTCCTGTTTTTAGAAAAATTGTATAAAATAAACCGTAACTCCTAAAAATGTGTATCTTATATGCTCGGAAAGCCCTATGAGTCTACTACAATTCATATTTGAACATGAGAGGCTGAATAAAATTATTCAGTGGTCAAAAATGTCGATTTCAGCAGCAACGCAGTAAAATGCTGCACAAAAATAAGAAGTTTTTATAACCCGTTAAAGTTGGACATGTTAACGTAGATGATTAGAACATAAATGGTCGATTATAATCGATTATGTGCATATAGTTGGGTGTATTAGAAGCATGTGAGGTGCAAGGAAATGACTTATACAAATATTATGCACATGTATATTAAGCATGGTGGACTTTTAGAAAGTCAAAACAAAACCATGAATTTAACATGAATTATGTATAGGGCAAATTGTATTGAAACGGGTCAAGAAGCATGATGGAAGTTATAAAGGCCAAGATGCTTTGAGGTAAACGAAGTAAAGGTTAAGCTACCCAAGGAACATAAGCTCAAGCTCACGAGGTAACATCTATGCTATGTTACACATTTGTTTATGACTCATATTTGCATTAATGATATAGAATGCATGATTTTTATGAAATGTGATAAACGTTCCCTACGAGGCAAGTTGTTGAAATGTGTATAATTACAAAGTAACATACCTAGAGTTAAGCTCTAAGTAGGAAAAGAGTCAAAGAACAATGCTTAACCAAATGGTTCATAGGAACCATGGTTACACAAATATATGATATTAGCGGTAAATGAATCGTAGAATTCATGCTAACGGGTCAAATGATTCTAAAGGAATCATGAATATATGATATTAGCGGTAAATGAATCATAGAATTCATGCTAACGGGTCAAATGATTCTAAAGGAATCATGAATATATGATATTAGCGGTGAATGAATCGTAGAACTCATACTAATGGGTTAAACGGGTCAAATGATTCTAAAGGATTCATAGTATTAAGTCAAAGTATAATACTTACTAATTGGTTCATGGGAACCATAACCTTATGCTAATGTGTAATTTATTAATAATGGTTGTAGGAACCAATTTTATGTGTAACATTATTTATGTTACATGAATTAGATAAATATATGTGTATTGGCAATTTAGAAGAATAAACTATAAAGTGCATAATGGGTGAAGAATGGTTCTAGGAACCATGAAGCCCAAGCCAAGAGGTTCTCCAATGATAAACTTGACCACAGGAAAGATTCGGACGAATCAATAATGAACGGATGTTACAATGGCTAAATGGGCTTGAAGAGTCTATGCCGAGAACAAAAGAATGGAAATCATAAATGGTTAAAGAACCATAGATTCCAAGGTTTAAATGTGGTCAAGTGAGGCACTTGGGGTAAACCAAAGGCAAGGACCCGTCTTAACGGGTCAAACAATGGTACAAGGCCTGTTTGGTCAGTTACTAAAATGATTTAGTAAACCAATGACACGTAGAGTGAAAGTTGTATGAACTATGTCAAAAACTTAGTGTTTTAGTAATGTGCAAAGCTAGACTCGCAGCAGTGATGAGTGGCTTAAAAGTACATTTTATTTATATATTAATCATCCCCTAACACACAGAGTTGGGCGTAAAGTATATCGATTTAACCGGTTTTGATAATTAGTGTGATTGAGATGAGAATGAGTTTATATGGTGATTAGGTTGAGTTCGAACTGTCACGAGTTAACAAGTCTTCTTGAGTTATTAATTTGTGAAGTAAGTAACTATTATAAATAAAAGATCATGTAACTTGTGTTTATGTATTTTGTCGTGAAGCAGCTCCTAGGATAAAACCTGAAATAAAGAATGGAGTTAACGGATATAGACATGGGCTTCAATTATAAGATTTGTCATGGATGGCATATGGTGCTCACGTGAGCTTCACTAATATTATGAAGATGATATTACAATTTAAAAGAAAATGAAGTGAAGTAAAACGGAAATCACGATGGTGGTGGCTGACATAAGCAGGGAGTTGGCAACAATATTTAATGAAGAGCAGATCATGCGGAGGAAAAGAAATTACAATTCAAAATTTGAGAAGAGCGTCGTGTCGCGACATTTGGAGCATGAATCCCTCGCGGCACGCGAGGGGTTAAGTCGGCAAAAATCGAGAAATTCGATCGGGGCTCGTATTTAGACATTCTATCTTCGTTTTTAGGTTTTCTAACTTCGTTTTTTCGGCCAGAGCCGACTGGGAACGAACCTTTGTTAGTTTTTGATTGTTTTTCTTGTTTCTGAACGATTCGGTGATGTTTGCAATGTCCGGCTAACAACCGGTGATTACTTGGGTGAACGGTTAGTGTTTTTCTTGTTTCAATCTAGGGTTTCAATCATTAGATAGAATTATTGATCTGTGACAATCTTTGATTCTAGTGTTCGTTTGATAAATCATTTCAATTGTTTGTCGTGTATGTACCCCCCGCTCCCGGACTACCTCTTTGAGCATAGCTCTAGGACTATACTTAGTATGTGCATGGTAGATAATTGTTTGGGTTGGTTAAACAATAACACAATCATGTCTATGTGATTTCTAGGTTAAATTCCCGAAGAGAAAACTAGTAATTCGCTAACCCGGATCCTAAGTAATTGCTTTTTAGTAATATAAGAAAAATCCATCAATTGCTAGTTAGATAATTTAGTGTTAATCAATTTAGTGTTAAGGTAATCAAACTCAATCAAAACAGCTAAGAGGCAACTTTTTATATTTTCAGTATTTAGGTTTAGTTTAGTTAATCTAGGTTAGTGACAGTAACTTAGGTTAGATATTTAGAGTCGCTAATAACCACCAACTCCCCTGGATTGATACCCGACTTACCCTGTCTATAGGTAGTTAGGATTATTTGTAACGGTCACGACACCCGTTATCAAATTGGCGCCGTTGTCGGGGAGTGCGTGCGCTTGTTAGTGATTCTAGTTTTTTTTAGTTAATTTTTTTTGCTTTTTCGTTTTACTAAAAAAAAAAAAACCAAAAAATATTTTCTTTTTGTTTCTGCAATTTTAATTTTCCTTGTCTAGTCATAAAAATAAAAAAAAACCAAAAAGATTTTTAATTTTTAATTTTTATTAATTTCGTTTAATTTCAAAAAAAAAAAAAGATCATAAAAATTGTCTGAGTTGCCAATTTTGATTCCAGTGCATCTATTTTATTGTTTAGATCAGTGCTACGCATTTGGTTTCGTTGTTTTTGTTTGTTTGCAGGTGCTTTGAGATAATCATGGTTAAGGAAGAAAAGTGCTACAATTGCGGGAGTAGATTTCACAGAATCAAGTTTTGCCCAACGTTGCCTTACGGGATCAGGATTGTCGAGGACTCGGAAGATGAGGAGGAGTATGACGATCCACGATCATATCATCAATATCAGGGATCTCAGTCGTACAATCAAGGATATTCCCTATCCAGGAATTCTAATTATTTAAATTATGATGTTTATTCTAATAATAATTATAATTCTAACTTTACATCATTTACAGGATATGAGGATAGATATGGGAATAGTTACTCTCAACCGGCATATGAGGCTCAACAGTATTTTGATAATTTTGACCAAGTATATCCCCAATATGAGCAACAAGAGTACTATGATGATGGGTATGAAGCAGACATGTCTAATCAAGGTTACTATCAGGGTGACTACCAAGAAGCTTCGTATGATTATGTGGATCAAATGGAAGAAGTTAGTGCTCAACTCAATGAAATTATGGAGGCCCTAAAGAGAATGAAAAAATTTTTTGATATCCAAGAAGAGAGGCACGAGACATTATCAAAGCAAGTGGCACAACTGACGGAAGACATGGCCAATCAAGAAATCGAATCATGGGAACAACCACCCAAAGAAGAAGAAGTTTGGGAGGCGACTGATGTGGTGATTGAGGTTGAACAAGCAGTGGCGCCTTCAGAATATGAGGTTGTTGAGGAGAGAGCAATAGAGGTTGAGAGTAGCATGGAGCAAGCTGGTTGTGAGAGTGTGGCTGAAGAAGTGACTGAAGATGAGCAGGTAAATGAGATCCCACAAGGTAATATTGTTTCCCTTCCTTCTTTATTTATTTTGCAGGTAAGTGAAGAAAAACCGGTGGAAAAGAGGAAGGTGGAGGCAATTGATGTTGGGCAGATACCAATCAATAAAAAACTCCGCAATGATGACTTAGAGGTGTCACGTGTGCAAGTGCAAGATTGGATGCGACATATCAACTACCGAGCATACGTGGGCAATTCGGCAGGTAAGTGTTTGATTCATGACAAATTTGTTTTTAATTTTTGGTTTAATATTTTTCACATGGCAAGCATAAAGAGAAAAATTAGAAGACGTGTGAAATATCGAGCTTTCATCGCTAATGTACTTGGTAAGTGTGGCCTGAAGAAACTGAAGAGGCGAGTCAAATACCGAGCGTTCATTGGTAATTCGGTAGGAAAATGTGAATTGAGACCACCATGAAGCAAATCAGGTAACGGTCTGGCTGAAGACCTAAAACTTAGCGCTTTCGGGAGGCAACCTGAGAACTTTGTGGGTGTGTTCACTAGAAACCCTCACGAGACTTCACTCGTCCACTCGGGCTACCGAGGGGTTTAAAAGGCTTGTTGCATACGCTAAATGCAACCGTGATTCCTACGAAAGTGAGTTTAGGATTTTTTTTTTTACTATTTGCATTTAATTTATTTTTTTAGTGTGTTTGTAGTTTTGTAGTTGCTTGGCAAAGTGCAAGTGTGAGGAGGAGTCATGGGAGTTCCAGCTATATCAAACATGTTTCTAACTACAATCAGGTCGATGTATTCTTTCCATACTCTTGTACTTTACTCTTGCAAGTTTGTTTATTTTTATTTTTTATTTATTTTTGTTGTTTCTTTAGTCACATTGAGGGCAATGTTGAACTCAAGTGTGGGGAGGGGAATAACACGTAGTTGTGTTTATTTTTTTTGTGTGTTTAACAAAAAAAAAAAAAAGTTGAAAACATTTGAAAAAATATCTTCGGATTAACTTGCAAATCATGGAAAATGATAGAAAAATTGGGGATCAATTTTCAAAAATAAAGAAAGAAAAGGGAAAGTGGTAAGAAAAGGAGAGAATAAAAAACATGGCTAATCTGTGATGTGTCGGTAGGCCCAGCTGACCTAGGAGTAGCTTAAATAGCCTGTGTGTTTATTGTTGTATAAATATGCTAATCAGTTTGCTAGTGGGTTCTCATTTTAGAGGTGATAGGGAGATTGAAACTGATGATTAGGAGGAAAAAGACCACTTTAAATTAGAGACTTATATGTCCTTAGAATAACCTGGCACGTTATGATCTTTTTGCGAAAGCAAATCCGAGAAATAACGGCGCCCCATCTTTCCATCTTTTGAGCATATTAGGTAATAAAATTGTTAATGAATTAGAGTGAAGGGACAAAATACTCACGTACGAACTAAGGATAGTATCCCGTGGTAAGTGCCTCTGATGATGTTCCGGATCTCGCGGGCAAAACACTCACGTATGATTTCGGGGGTAAGACCTTGTGAAAGAATGCCTCTGATGATGTCCGTTGGTAAGTATAGTTAAAATTAACCATCTACAAAAACAAAAAAAAAAAAAGAGAAAAAAAAAGAAAAACGATGAAAAAAAGAATAAAAAGAAGAAATATAGCAAATTAGAGAAATAAATGCTCAAAACTTCATTATCCATCTATTCCATCTATTCATTGGACATATGATTATTTAATTTAAAGACGGGTGGGGAAAATATAAAAATATCATCTTGATTACCCTTTGCTTTAACTGAATTTGACTCGGGAGTAGGTTGAACTTGAACTTTCTGAATGTGGGACACATAGGCAGACTGGTAAATTTTATTCGGTAATTTCATAAACACATGGGGGCGAAACAAAAGGTCAGTGGTTGGGTTTAGTCGGACCGAAATATTGGCAATTGCAGTTAGTTCATGTGATTACATTATGGTTTGTGGAATAGAATTGGTGGATGAATTAAAAGTTAAATGATTATAAGATTGGTTTCCCGGTTATGATTCCATGGCAGTTTTTCCGGAACGGAAAAAGATAAGTGTGGGGATGTGATGAGTGGCTTAAAAGTACATTTTATTTATATATTAATCATCCCCTAACACACCGAGTTGGGCGTAAAGTATATCGATTTAACCGGTTTTGATAATTAGTGTGATTGAGATGAGAATGAGTTTATATTGTGATTAGGTTGAGTTCGAACTGTCACGAGTTAACAAGTCTTCTTGAGTTATTAATTTGTGAAGTAAGTAACTATTATAAATAAAAGATCATGTAACTTGTGTTTATGTATTTTGTCGTGAAGCAGCTCCTAGGATAAAACCTGAAATAAAGAATGGAGTTAATGGATATAGACATGGGCTTCAATTATAAGATTTGTCATGGATGGCATATGGTGCTCACGTTAGCTTCACTAATATTATGAAGATGATATTACAATTTAAAAGAAAATGAAGTGAAGTAAAACGGAAATCACGATGGTGGTGGCTGACATAAGCAGGGAGTTGGCAACAATATTTAATGAAGAGCAGATCATGCGGAGGAAAAGAAATTACAATTCAAAATTTGAGAAGAGCGTCGTGTCGCGACATTTGGAGCATGAATCCCTCGCGGCACGCGAGGGGTTAAGTCGGCAAAAATCGAGAAATTCGATCGGGGCTCGTATTTAAACATTCTATCTTCGTTTTTAGGTTTTCTAACTTCGTTTTTTCGGCCAGAGCCGACTGGGAACGGACCTTTGTTAGTTTTTGATTGTTTTTCTTGTTTCTGAACGATTCGGTGATGTTTGCAATGTCCGGCTAACAACCGGTGATTACTTGGGTGAACGGTTAGTGTTTTTCTTGTTTCAATCTAGGGTTTCAATCATTAGATAGAATTATTGATCTGTGACAATCTTTGATTCTAGTGTTCGTTTGATAAATCATTTCAATTGTTTGTCGTGTATGTACCCCTCGCTCCCGGACTACCTCTTTGAGCATAGCTCTAGGACTATACTTAGTATGTGCATGGTAGATAATTGTTTGGGTTGGTTAAACAATAACACAATCATGTCTATGTGATTTCTAGGTTAAATTCCTGAAGAGAAAACTAGTAATTCGCTAACCCGGATCCTAAGTAATTGCTTTTTAGTAATATAAGAAAAATCCATCAATTGCTAGTTAGATAATTTAGTGTTAATCAATTTAGTGTTAAGGTAATCAAACTCAATCAAAACAGCTAAGAGGCAACTGTTTATATTTTCAGTATTTAGGTTTAGTTTAGTTAATCTAGGTTAGTGACAGTAACTTAGGTTAGATATTTAGAGTCGCTAATAACCACCAACTCCCCTGGATTGATACCCGACTTACCCTGTCTATAGGTAGTTAGGATTATTTGTAACGGTCACGACACCCGTTATCAAGCAGAAGCATAAAACTAACTATGGGTATACATATGAGTACTTTGATGTTATATTGCTTGCATTATGTTTCTAGTAGCAAACCATATGCGGTGGGTAACTTCTGGAAGGTAACCTTAATAGTTGCCACAAAGAACCTCTAAGTGGGTCAAACTGGTCGGGTGAACCCGGGATTAGTTTTCAAAATGTAAACTATGGCCAAGGTATGTAATTGCATAGTCTTTATGCTTTAAAAAAATGTGTTTTTGGGATATTTTAATGGAAAAAATAAAGTTCCAACGATTCTGGTGCAAAACTGGTAAAACAGGGGAGATAGCCAAAATTTGGCTAAGTATAGAACAGGCCAGATTTCGGTCAAATCCCTGGAAAGTTGGCTCCAAGCGTATCGCTTGGAAATAATGGAGATCTAGGCGATTCGCCTAGGAACCCTTTTCTGAATTTAATTGTTGTTTATCATTGTTAATGATGTTTATACATGTTGATGCAATAGAAACTCACTATTGAAAGTGAGTGAATTGCAGTTACAAAAAAAAAAGGAAAGCTTAAAGGATGCTCATCAAGACGATTGAAGAACCGATCACCCAAAGGACGAACGACCCGTCATGTGTTGCGGTAAAAAGAATTTATGTACAAGTTAATGATCACTTTTAAATGTCAAACTCATTACTAGTATATTTCGTAAATGGGAGCCACAATGATGGTGTTTATGATTATTAAATCATATGTTTTGTACAAAAAAAAAATTTCTGGGACCGATTTTTAACGTTACAATGTGTAAGTTTGGCATCAAATTGTAAACTTGGGGGGAATATTGGCTATGACCAATATGTTGTATGTGTGAAAGAAGTGTTCCTAGGTAGAAACGGGGTAATGCTACGGCTAGGAACCTCGTATAAACCTGGGGGGAATATTGGCTATGACCAATATGATAAATAAAACCTTGCTGCGGTATGGTAAATAAAAGTTGTTAAGCTAATGAAAACTTTGTCTCTGTAGATCAACGGGCCATGATGGCGGTGATCTTACAGGGAAATTAAAAAAAAGGGCTTTGAGAGCCCAAATAACAATGAGGCAGGTAGAAACGGGGTAAAGCCTAGGCGAGAAACCTCGTATAAACCTGTGAAAAGTTATTGGCCATGACCAATAAAACTTAGAAAACCTTGCCAAGGGCAAAGGAAATCTGAAATTTATAGGTAATTCTTGAATCCTACTATGTTAGGATAATGTTTTGCTTTGTAAGAACCATATAATGGTCAAGCATGAAACAATGGGTGAAAAAGGTTCTAGGGAGCCACCACCATGTATCATGCGGTATATTATCATAAATGGTTCATCGGAACCATTGATCATAAATGAAATGATCATGGGTGACCTTGCTATGTTGTATCTTGAAGCATGCGAATATTTATGTTCTTATGGGTGACCTTGCTATAGGTAAGGAAAACCCTAAGAATGGTCAAATGTGACATGTTGAATTTGCAGGAAAATTTGTACCCAAGCAAGTGGATGGATGATGACACATACGACTCCAAAATGCATTGTGCTAAGACTCGAATGCATAATGGGCATGTGCTAAGGTACAACCAGGTGGGACTACCCAACCTGGATTACATTTTGATAAACGGTAATGCATATACATGTGTATATATTGGGTCGAAATAAGAATCTGGACCCATGAGGCCATAATTTGAAATTGAAATTGAAATATAAATGAAATGTAAATTGGTGAAGAACGACTCTGTAGGAGCCGTGAAGCCAACAATTTTGAAACAAGGTTACAAATGGGACATCTGCGGATGTACAAATGTTGAATCTTATATTGAAATGTCATAAAAGAAAGATTAACGAATAACCATGGACCTAATGAGTCGAAGTGGTCATATGTTTTAATCGACAAAAACCGTGGAGACGATTGAATCATGTTTATGATGTGATGTCATAAATAGCTAAAAGATGTCGAATTTATATAATGCGAATGATTTTAAAGTGACTCGGGATAAAACCCAAGTCTAGAATCGATTAAAATTCGAAATGGAAATAAGAATAAGGGGAAACGGGTCATTGCTTATGCTAGAAAACCCGTAACCCTATGAAATGACTAGACGTTTAATAAAAGGTGAAAAGTAACCTTGTTTAAACGCAAGAGAACTCATGGTGTTGAGTCATGTTGATTTCCGTGTAAGTTTTTATAACTAATAGGGAATTGAAGCTGTCAGGAGGGCGATCGACCCAACTCTATGGGTGAGACCCACAAGTAATGATGGCTATAAAAGTAGGAAGGATATCGGGAGTGACCGTTCCCGAATATGCACGGAGGATGCTATGTAAGTATTCTCAAACTTTCTAAATTCAAATTCAATGCAAGAAACCTTGCGGATAATATGGGTTCCTAGAAGCCTCAGTTAGGGGCAGGGTAAACGGGCTAAGGGTTCGTGGCACGAACTTTTAAATAAAGCCTAATGTGTAATGAACTGTTAAGTCGGAAGGAAATGGCATCCAAACCATGTTAAATTTGGAATAAGGAGATATTGGGAGGTATTGTGACCAAGAGTCATGAACCTAGTAATAACTAAGACGAGGAAATGATTAAAAAAAAATCATTATATATATAATGATTCGTATTTGATTCCTTAAAACGTAATAGTAAATACAGTATAATCCTAAAAAGGATTATGGGATGGTATAAATGGCTTTTAGAGTCATAGGAACCATCCAGTAAAATGTACTATATTATCGAATGTGAAAGGTAAATGGCAAGTGACATGCTAAACACTTGCAAATATTGTTATACTTCTTAATATGTGTATGTACAGTTAGACTGTGCAATGACACAACTAGCAGGAAAGCCGCGGGACGAGATTCCGACTAGGATTATCGTCAAGGTAAACATGAGCAAGGAAGCTGTATACGCAGTTTGTGATGACACTAAGGTACGAATGTTATTACATTAACGTTAGAGCCTCTTACGGAGAGGGTGATTATTTGAAATTTTGATGCTTGATTAACAAGGTTATGACATTAGTCATTAGAACCTCGACCCTAAAGGACACGTGGAGTTATAAACTGTGAACTCCTGAACATGTAAAATGGGGAAGATAAAGGATAACAAAAAGTTATCATGCTAGTACTATCCTAAGGGGCGGGTAAAAGCAAGAAATAAAATTTGTCGTATGATGAATAATTCGAAGTTGATAAATGTAACAACTCAAACCCGTTTAGTCAGGTTTCCGGGATTACATGGGACATTAATAATGACCATAAATTGGCCATAAAAATACTAGTCCTTAGCGAAGGCTAAATAGAAATGGTGACAATATTAAAGACATATTGATATGTGGCCCTAAATCTATACACGTTGTAATTTATACGGGTAACCATTAAATATAAGGTTACTGGTGCAACCGCACTCTCTATAAAGGCTTGGGTAATGTCTTTAAGTGACTAAGTCCCGGAATAGGTTTCGGGGACGAAACTTTCTTTAAGGGGGGTAGATTTGTAACATCCCGATTCTAATATGGCTAAATCCCATTAAATTCACGTTAAGCGTGAATTCGGGTTATGGGTTCATTAAAATTTTGTGCCATCTATTAAATAGGTAGAAGTGGGGGGACTTATGATGTAAATATGAAAGTTTAGGTAATTAAATAGCCTAAATATTGAACTGAAAGGACTTATTATGTAATTTAGTGAAACTAAATTAAATTAAAAAAAAGAAGAAGAAGAGGAGGATGCGTATGAAGCATCAGAAGGATCGCAAGTCTCCCTCCCATTCCCTTGAAATCATAATCTTCAAATTAGTTGGAGTTAGGCTGCAATTTTTGAATCAAATACAAGATTCTTGAAGCTCTAACCATATCTAAACTATTGGAGGTTAACGGGTAAGTAAAGCTCACAAACTTGCATGTCTAGATTTCGAAAATTCCATGGCAAATTGGATGTTTAAGGCTGTGATTTAATGTTGTGATGATTGTATAATAATATACACATGTTTTAGACATGTAAATGCTTGAAATTGTGACCAAAACCTCAAGTTTTGGTGGGGTGAACTCTAGGCTACGAATTTTAAGCCATGGGGGTTAAGTTTTTGAATTCCATGTTACTAATTACTAAAATTGCATGTGTTTGTTTACTTATATTAGTTAATTGATGCATGATGAGGTGAAACATTGTTGTGAAACATAGATATGCAAGTGATGGAAATTAAACCTAAATTAAAGTAGGTTGAAATTATGGTATCATGTTGATGCACACCAAGTGCTCGATGAAATGTCCAAATGAGCTAGTGATTAGCAAATGGATGTTTATGAATGCTAAACATGAGGCCTTAATGTATTAAACAAATTAAGTGCCAAAGATGTGAATATGGACTAATGTGAAATCCATGCTTATAAAATGTGTTAAATGGACTTGTATGCAACCATAAAAATGATAAAAATCTTGTGGTGGGGCTGTTTTGTAAGGGTTGTATAAGATCACTCGTATGTCCGTTTAGGATGTATGATATACGGTCGAAAAGCTTGTTGTGAATACTATGTTTCGTGTTTGAACACTAGAAGCTGAATCTGATGTATAATGGGTCAAAATGACCCGTTAATATGGTCACTCAATTTTCCAGCATGCTGTTTGGTTAAAATTATGGTTGCTGTCCTGTTTTTAGAAAAATTGTATAAAATAAACCGTAACTCCTAAAAATGTGTATCTTATATGCTCGGAAAGCCCTATGAGTCTACTACAATTCATATTTGAACATGAGAGGCTGAATAAAATTATTCAGTGGTCAAAAATGTCGATTTCAGCAGCAACGCAGTAAAATGCTGCACAAAAATAAGAAGTTTTTATAACCCGTTAAAGTTGGACATGTTAACGTACATGATTAGAACATAAATGGTCGATTATAATCGATTATGTGCATATAGTTGGGTGTATTAGAAGCATGTGAGGTGCAAGGAAATGACTTATACAAATATTATGCACATGTATATTAAGCATGGTGGACTTTTAGAAAGTCAAAACAAAACCATGAATTTAACATGAATTATGTATAGGGCAAATTGTATTGAAACGGGTCAAGAAGCATGATGAAAGTTATAAAGGCCAATATGCTTTGAGGTAAACGAAGTAAAGGTTAAGCTACCCAAGGAACATAAGCTCAAGCTCACGAGGTAACATCTATGCTATGTTACACATTTGTTTATGACTCATATTTGCATTAATGATATAGAATGCATGATTTTTATGAAATGTGATAAACGTTCCCTACGAGGAAAGTTGTTGAAATGTGTATAATTACAAAGTAACATACCTAGAGTTAAGCTCTAAGTAGGAAAAGAGTCAAAGAACAATGCTTAACCAAATGGTTCATAGGAACCATGGTTACACAAATATATGATATTAGCGGTAAATGAATCGTAGAATTCATGCTAACGGGTCAAATGATTCTAAAGGAATCATGAATATATGATATTAGCGGTAAATGAATCATAGAATTCATGCTAACGGGTCAAATGATTCTAAAGAAATCATGAATATATGATATTAGCGGTGAATGACTCGTAGAACTCATACTAATGGGTTAAACGGGTCAAATGATTCTAAAGGATTCATAGTATTAAGTCAAAGTATAATACTTACTAATTGGTTCATGGGAACCATAACCTTATGCTAATGTGTAATTTATTAATAATGGTTGTAGGAACCAATTTTATGTGTAACATTATTTATGTTACATGAATTAGATAAATATATGTGTATTGGCAATTTAGAAGAATAAACTATAAAGTGCATAATGGGTGAAGAATGGTTCTAGGAACCATGAAGCCCAAGCCAAGAGGTTCTCCAATGATAAACTTGACCACAGGAAAGATTCGGACGAATCAATAATGAACGGATGTTACAATGGCTAAATGGGCTTGAAGAGTCTATGCCGAGAACAAAAGAATGGAAATCATAAATGGTTAAAGAACCATAGATTCCAAGGTTTAAATGTGGTCAAGTGAGGCACTTGGGGTAAACCAAAGGCAAGGACCCGTCTTAGCGGGTCAAACAATGGTACAAGGCCTGTTTGGTCAGTTACTAAAATGATTTAGTAAACCAATGACACGTAGAGTGAAAGTTGTATGAACTATGTCAAAAACTTAGTGTTTTAGTAATGTGCAAAGCTAGAATCGCAGCAGAAGCATAAAACTAACTATGGGTATACATATGAGTACTTTGATGTTATATTGCTTGCATTATGTTTCTAGTAGCAAACCATATGCGGTGGGTAACTTCTGGAAGGTAACCTTAATAGTTGCCACAAAGAACCTCTAAGTGGGTCAAACGGGTCGGGTGAACCCGGGATTAGTTTTCAAAATGTAAACTATGGCCAAGGTATGTAATTGCATAGTCTTTATGCTTTAAAAAAAATGTGTTTTTGGGATATTCTAATGGCAGAAATAAAGTTCCAACGATTCTGGTGCAAAACTGGTAAAACAGGGGAGATAGCCAAAATTTGGCTAAGTATAGAATAGGCCAGATTTCGATCAAATCCCTGGAAAGTTGGCTCCAAGCGTATCGTTTGGAGCAACTGGAGCAGAAGGCGATACGCCTAAAGAACCAAGCGTATCGCTTGGAAATAATGGAGATCTAGGCGATACGCCTAGGAACCCTTTTCTGAATTTAATTGTTGTTTATCATTGTTAATGATGTTTATACATGTTGATGCAATAGAAACTCACTATTGAAAGTGAGTGAATTGCAGGTACAAAAAAAAAAGGAAAGTTTAAAGGATGCTCATCAAGACGATTGAAGAACCAATCACCCAAAGGACGAACGACCCGTCATGTGTTGCGGTAAAAAGAATTTATGTACAAGTTAATGATCACTTTTAAATGTCAAACTCATTACTAGTATATTTCGTAAATGGGAGCCACAATGATGGTGTTTATGATTATTAAATCATATGTTTTGTACAAAAAAAATAATTTCTGGGACCGATTTTTAACGTTACAATGTGTAAGTTTGACATCAAATTGTATACGGGCGTTACAATTGTCCCTGGATTTTGAGTTCTGTTCCCTGGATTTATCCTTCTTTTTTCCCAGGAGCTCTTTCAAGTAGCCTTTGCTAAGTAGATAGCTGATTTCCCTTCTCAGGGCCATGCAATCCTCGGTCTGATGACCAAAGTCTTCATGGTAAGCACACCACTTGGATTTATCCTTCAAGGTGGAAGGTTTATCATTTTTCTTGGGCCACCTTGCTTTGTCTCCAAGGTCTTGCATAGCAAACATAATACCAGAAACGTCAGTGGTAAAGCAATAATCATTAATGGAAGGATATTCTTCTTCCTCTTCATCCTGGTCCACACTGTTCACTCGACGTTCGTCGGGCCTTGAGTATGGCTTAGATCGCTGCGACCTAGGATGTGAGGATTCCGATTTCCTGTTGGAGTTGTTGAATCCTGGGGAGGATTCACCCTTTCCCAGGATTTGTTTGTCCTCCTCCAGCCTGATAAAGTGTATCGCCCTGTGACGGACTTCGTCCATGTTATGACATGGATTCATGACTAGATCTTGATAGAATGGTGAGTCTTTGTTGAGTCCCATCTTGAAGGCCTGAACCGCGGTTGCCATGTCCATGTTTGGTATCTCCAAGGCTTCCCTGCTAAACCTGCTAACAAAATTCCTTAGGGTTTCGCCTGCATTCCGGGTCACCCTATACAAATCGCTCGTTAGTTTTTCAAAGCTGCGGCTGCAAGAGAACTGGCTGTTAAACAAATTAATTAAGTGTGAAAATGAAGTAATAGAGTAAGGGGGAACATTCAGGAGCCATTTCAAGGCTGCTCCTGTCAAAGTAGATCCGAATCCTTTGCATAGGCATGCCTCCTTAATTTCAGGGGGCATGTAGATAACCTCCATTCTTTCACGATACTGCGCCACGTGTTCTTCAGGGTCTGTTGTGCCATCGTAAGGTTTCATGCTGGGAGTTTGAAACCTCTTAGGTATCTCCACATCACAAATTGGTGGAGCAAACCTGGACACCCTATGGCTTGCTGGACCAACTTCAGGGATAGGCTGCACAACTCCTGGGACGCTTGAAATCATCTGCTTGAGTTTCTGAATCTCTCGTTCCACTAATGGGCTGATCCCTGAATCCTGCACTGAATTGTTAGTATTAGCATAATGGGTGAAAGTTTGGGGAGTATTACCGACATCCTGGGGTATATTTGTCCCAGGATTAACGACTGGTTCCCTGATGATAGACGCCCTGGGTAGATCAGCATGGGCCATTTGAGTAGGGAAGAACGTTGATCTTCCGTTCGATGGGGTGACACCTTCGTGTACCCTGGAATTGCTTCCAGGGGTACTGAAATTCAGAATTCTGGGGTCGAGTGGCGACGGCTGAGCCGTCGTGGCCCTAGGTAACTCTGATCTCAAGCTGGTCAATTGAGCCATGAATTCCTGGTTCACCTTCTGTTGGAGTTCCATGTGGCGCTCCAATTTACCGAATGTGGCTAGGATATCAGTGTCAGATATTAAGACAGGGTCTTCTGGGATGTTTTCAGTTTCGATCACTTCATGGTTGACTACCGGTCCGTCACTGCGCGTAGCTGAAGTTGAGGCATTAAACCCTGGAGCTGATGAAGTGACTCCACTTGTCAAAATACTGGTCCTTGGACCTGGTTGGGTAACTCTAGTTGTTGAAGCAGTTACAGCAGAAACCGAGACGTTCGAGGTGTTCATTTGTGTTGACATTTTTTGATAGATTTTGGTAAAAATCAAGTTTAAGATGAATCTAAAAAGAGTTTGACAAAAGATTGACACCAATTGCCCCACGGTGGGCGCCAAATTGTTTTGGCTAAAAATTACCAAAGTTAGATTAGTAAAAATTAAACCAAATTTGATAGTGAGGTTTAGTGCCAAAGATCAATTTGTGAAGAAAGTTTGCAAAAATCCTGGGACAGTAGTCGAATTCCAGGGGCAACAGGTAAAATCCTGGGCAAAACGTGAATTAAATCAAGTAATTGTTTTATAATATGGATAACACAAATGAAACCTTAAATGTAAGCAGGAACACCGATAATTTTTACTAGGGAAAAGCCCTTAGCCCTTAGATGTCTCTAAGGCACCGCCGGCACAAAAACCCCGGGTAGCGATAACACACGCTACCAATTTATTGATCACTTAAACGTTTGAGTACACTTGAGTTTGCAGATGAAAAGTACGAGAATACAATGAGTAAAGCTCGAATGAATCGAAAATAAACGACTAAAGGTCCTATTTATACTCCGAGAGCTCCAATGACTCGTCCGATATTCCAGGGGTCTTCAACTGTTCTTCCGATATTTCAGGGATCTCCTCCTCAACGTCTCTTTCCGTTAGTTGACCGAGTTTCCAGCCAACTGACTTTGACCACGTGCTAAATGAGTCTTCAGCTTTCCTTATTCGACCGTTTGAGTGACTTTGTCAACCTGTCGTCACTTAGATAAAGGCACAAAATACGTTAGTAACGATGTCCTAGCATGCAGGGTCATTTCCACATGCTGGGTCATCTATAAAATAAGGGTGAACCTGGATTAGACTCATCATGGGTCATCATAATATATAACCAAAATGAGTAACGTAAATATAGACTTCCCTGGATTATAGAGACACCCCGAGACATTACCTCGTTTCTGGTACATTCAGGGTCACTTGAACTTTACCTGTTAAATTCTGGGTCATTCAATTCCTGGGTCACTCCTGTCCCTGGCCTATACCTGTACCCTGGATTATCAGCCGAAAATTCAGGGTATAACAGGTTTCTTATTCTACAAAACTGTCATGCATAACTGGGTTGTACCTGATGCAGAAAAACTTGTACAAATTGCCTTCTTCTTCCCTGTGCAAACTGAGGGACAACAGCAGCCCCAACCCCTTGTTTTCTTTTGAAAATTCCAGCCCCTGCACCTCCCTTTATCACGAAATCAAGGGATTAACAGCCTCTCATCTTTCTCACAGCTTTATGCCTTTATCATCCCAACATTCTTTAAAGAATTAGGGCTATAAACAATCTAATTTTCTGCACTAAGAATACTAATTGATTGCTTACCTTTAATGATGATTTCTAGGGCTTGATTTCTCCTCTTAACAGCTGCAGATTTCGTCTCCCAAACTCCCCCTGTTTTCGATTTTTAACTCATCATTTAGTTTCTCCATAGCCCAAACTATGAACCCTAGATTATCTTTGATTCTTGAAGAAAGAACTTACCAGTGATTTGATGCTTCAATCCTTTCTAGCCTTGAATCTCAGCCCTGTGCCTTCTCTCTCTGTTCGAAATATTGGAAGGAATGGGAATACACTGCTGCTCTGCGATGCATGTATAGAAAGAAGAGATAGAAGGGGACAAATTCCTTGTTGAGGTCGCTAGGTAGCAGACAAAAGGGGATTTCGCAGGTTGGGCTTCAAAGAGGTTCTTGGGCTGCGAATTATTGTAGTGATTGGGCCTTCTCTGACTTTTATAACTGACCCAACAATTATTAAGTTTGCAACAGAAGTCCAGCCCACATGTTTGTTATTTGTTGTTGCTTTCGAATCCCGGTTCGAGACTTTTATTTATTTTCGTAAATTCCGAGTTCGAGTGTTACAACTCCCCCTCCCTTAAGGGAATTCCATCCCGGAATTCAAGATTTTTACTATTCAAATAACTGGGGGTATTTCATTTTGCATATCTGCTTCCAATTCCCAAGTGGTCTCACGTCCATGGCGTGAATTCCATCTGACCTTGATCATAGGGATTCGTCTTCTTCTTAATCTCCTTTCTACTCTCTCCAATATTTCAACGGGTTGCTCTGTGTATTTCAACTTCTCATCTACCTTTATATCTTGAATTGGGATAGCAATATCTTTATCGATCAGGCACTTCTTAAGATTTGAAACGTGGAATACATTATGAATTCCACTGAGCTCCTTAGGTAGTTCAAGTTGATAGGCCACGGTTCCAATTTTGGAGATCACTTTAAACGGTCCTATATAACGTGGACTTAATTTCCCGCGCTTTCCAAATCTCATAATTCCTTTCCATGGGGATATTTTCAACATTACCAAATCTCCTTCCTTAAATTGTAAAGGCCTCCGTCTTTTATCCGCATAACTCTTCTGTCTATCTTGAGCGGCCTTGAGTTTGTCACGAATTTGCCTAATCCTCTCAGTGGTTTCCAGTACTAATTCAGGACCCGTCCATTGTCCTTCACCAATTTCTGACCAACACAATGGTGTACGGCACTTACGTCCGTATAAAGCTTCGAAAGGAGCTGCCTTGATGCTAGTATGATAACTGTTATTGTAAGCGAACTCAATTAATGGCAAATGACTATCCCAATTACCACCAAACTCGATAACACATGCCCTTAACATGTCCTCCAATGTCTGGATGGTTCGTTCGCTTTGCCCGTCTGTCTGAGGATGATAAGCAGTACTAAAGTGTAGCTTAGTTCCCAAAGCTGCTTGGAATGCTTTCCAGAATCGAGAAGTGTAACGACTATCCCGATCCGAGACAATAGATAATGGAACTCCATGTCTTGAAACGATTTCTTTCACATACAACTTTGCCAATTGTTCTAACGGGGATGATTCTTGTATCGGTAGAAAGTGTGCCGACTTGGTTAACCGATCCACAATTACCCAAATCGTGTCATTACCACCTACTTGTTCTTGGCAATTTGGTTACGAGGTCCATGGTGACCAAATCCCATTTCCACTCTGGTATTTTTAACTGTTGTAAGTATTCGGCCGGTTTTTGGTGTTCAGCTTTTACTTGCAGACACACAGGACAATGTCCTATGTATTTAGCAATGTCCTTTTTCATTCCCGGCCACCAGTAATGAGTTTTCAGATTTTGATACATTTTATCTCCACCGGGATGCATTGTGTACTTGGATTTATGTGCTTCTTGCAGTATTACCTCCCGGAATTCTCCTTCCTTGGGTACCCAAATTCTGTTTCCCAATCGTAAAATCCCATCTGGTCCAACGTCAAGTTGTCGTACTTTAGTCATCATTTCTTCCTCTTCTGGGTTTGACTTTTCCAGTTGCTTTTTCTGAGCTTCCTTGATCTCATCAATCATATTTACTTTAACATTTATTCTCATGGCTCTCACTCGTAGTGGCTTAGGCCTATTCTTGCGACTTAACGCATCTGCCACAACATTGGCTTTTCCTGGGTGATACTTGATCTCACAATCATAATCGCTTAACACCTCCATCCATCGCCGTTGCCTCATATTTAATTCTTTCTGGTTGAACAAGTGCTGAAGACTTTTATGGTCAGAGTAAACCTCAAACCTAGTTCCATACAGGTAATGCCTCCAAATTTTCAAGGCAAATACTATTGCTCCTAACTCAAGGTCATGAGTAGTATAGTTCTTTTCATGTGGTTTCAATTGCCTTGATGCGTAAGCAATTACTTTATCTCGTTGCATAAGCACGCACCCAAGTCCGTTGATAGATGCATCACAATAGAACACAAAATCTTTTGTTCCATCTGGCAAAGATAATATGGGTGCAGAGCACAACTTTTGCTTTAGCAATTCAAATGCATCAGTGTGTTTCTGCTTCCAATCAAACTTAGCATTCTTTTGAGTCAGTGCTGTTAAAGGTGTGGCAATTTTTGAGAAGTCTTGAATAAATCTCCGATAATATCCAGCTAATCCAAGGAAACGTCGGATCTCCGTTGGTGATCTTGGTTGCTCCCATTTCATAATAGATTCTATCTTTGCTGGATCTACTTGGATTCCCGTGTCATTTACCACATGTTCAAGAAATTGGACTTCTCTCAACCAGAAGTCACACTTAGAGAATTTGGCATAAAGTTTTTCATTTCTCAATATCTCCAACATTTTTCTCAAGTGTTCTTCATGCTCTTTCTTTGTACGCGAGTAGATTAGAATATCATCAATAAAAACAATGACAAATTTGTCAAGGTAAGGCTTGCACACTCTATTCATTAGATCCATGAACAATGCCGGTGCATTTGTTAACCCAAAGGGCATAACAGTAAATTCATAGTGCCCGTACCTTGTGCGAAAGGCTGTTTTGTGAATATCTTCCTCGCGTACTTTCATTTGATGATATCCGGACTTTAGATCGATTTTAGAGAAATAACTTGCACCCTGAAGTTGGTCGAACAAGTCATCGATCCTTGGCAATGGATACCTGTTCTTGATTGTTAACTTGTTCAGGTCTCGATAGTCGATGCACATTCTCATTGATCCATCCTTCTTCTTTACAAAAAGCACTGGCGCTCCCCAAGGTGATGAACTGGGTCTTATGAATCCCTTATCCAGGAGTTCCTGTAGCTGGCTTTTTAGCTCTTGCATTTCCGACGGTGCCAGTCTATACGGTGCTTTTGCTACTGGGGCTGCTCCGGGAACTAGATCTATTCGAAATTCCACTTGTCGATCTGGTGGTAAGCCAGGTAAGTCATCTGGAAACACGTCAGTATATTCGGAGACCACCGGTATATCTTCTATTTTCTTCTCCTTTGGTGACTCTACAACGTTTACCAGGAAGGCCTGACATCCTTTTCTTATGCATTTTCTTGCTTGAAGTAAGGATAAGATCTTCTTGGGTTTTGTTAATTTTTCCCCAACAATGGTGTGAGTTTTACCATCTGCAGACTCCACCGTTATTGTCTTAGTATCGCAGTGAATTTTTGCACGTTGCTGGGCTAACCAATCCATACCCAACACAATATCGAAGCCACTTAAGGTCATAGGTAATAATTCTAATTCAAACTTAGAAGTGTCAATGTCTAACTGGCAATTCTTAACTATATCAGGTATACTTATTTCTTGTCCGTTGGCAGTTTCTACTATATATGGAGTATCAAGTTTGTGTATGGTGCAATTCAATTTAGGCATGCATGCAACAGATATGAAACTTTTATTTGCACCAGAATCAAATAGTATACTGAGAAATTGATTATTAACAGGGAACATACCAGTTACGACATTGTCATCCTTGCGGGCCTCGTCTGCATTCAGCACAAACACCCGAGCATTTCCTCGTGGCGTTCCACCTTCTCTGTCCCTTGCTTTTCTCCGACTCCTTAAGTTTTGGGCACTTAGGTTTCGTGTGTCCTTCTACCTTACAATAATAGCAAGTAACCGTGCCTCGACACTGATCCGCATAGTGCCCTTTCGTATGACATTTTTGGCATTCGACATCTTTTCTGCACTGATTCGTATAATGACCTTTCTTCTGACACTTACCACACGTAATCTTGCTCCTACAGTGTTACGCCCTGTGGCCCATCTTTCCACATTCTTGACACATTTCACCACTCATACATTCTGCCGCTCTGTGACCAATTTTTCCACATTTTCTGCATGTCTCATCCCTAATTCTCTTTGTATTCTTTTCATTGCTATTTCTCCATCCACCTTCCCGTTTCTTGTTGTCAAATTTTCTTTTATTTCCTTCCATTTCTCCTTTCTGCTCTACTTGCCTCAACCATTCCTCGCTCAGAATCGTTACTAAGTCCATGGCGGATTCCAATGTCTGAGGTCTGGCTGTCCTTACATTGGCACGGATTTCGGGGCTCACTCCCCATACAAATCTTCTTACTCTGCCTATCCTCTGTTTCTGCCATATGTGGTACCAAAGTTAACAGCTCATTGAAACGGTTGATATAGGCTTTGTAATCATTTATATCCATCCTCAAGTTGGTAAATTCGTTCTCTAGTTTTTCCGACTCACTTTCTGATATAAACTTTCTCATCACAATCTTTCTGAACCAACTCCACCTTTTCTGATAGACCCGATCCTTCCCTTTTGCATTTCTAATTGTCTTCCACCAGATTAGTGCACTACCTTTAAATGACTGAGATGCGAATCTTATTTTGTCTTCTTCTGCACAGTTACTGATTTCCAGCACTTCTTCCATCTCGTCCAGCCAGTTTAGAGTGTCAGTTGCACTCTTTTCCCCCTTGAAGATACTAGGCTTACAAGCCATGAAAGCCTTGTAAGTACAACCTCTTTTCTTTGCTCTTCTCCTGTCTTCTCTGTCACTTTCCTCCTCGTTAGATGAGTAATCCTCATAGCGTCGGCGGTTTCTTTTTTGTCTATGCACAGATTCGCTACGAGAGCTAACGGGTGATCTCGACCGCTTGTCACCTCGTCTTCTTCTGGTTCGACTGTGCTGACTTTCTTCTGATTTAGCAGGCATGCTCTCATCTTGCTTCATTTTAGCCAAGCGCTCAGATAATGCAGCTGCTACTTCAATAGCAACTATATCCTTTATTCTTCTCTCAGTGTCATTATTTTGAGATTCTTGTTGAATTGATGGATTATCATTCTCGTTAGAGGGATGAGCCTGATCGTCTTCTTGATTAGTAGCCATATTTGATCTGAAATGAATGTTGCCAGAGTAATGGTTTTGATTAGGGATGTGGTATTCGTGGAAATTTGTGATATTGGGTGTATTCTTGGGAGTTTATGATTTTTGCTTTTTGAAAAATATTGGTTTTAGTATTCGTGACAAATTTTAAGAGTTTTCCTTTGTTCTGCCACCCTTATTAGATGACTGTTTGAACCTTCCTTTTAGATATAACCCAAACTTGCTTATCATTTCTGTGTTTGTACCTTTTCTTTATTGGTGTATACATATATATGTATATATATATATATCTATCTAATATATGCATCATTTGAGTACTAATAGTAACACAAAAAGGCACACTTTATTTCTAACACATTGCACACACACCAAGTTCACAGGCTGCTACACAGCCTACCTTAGGTCTTAAGTTACACAACGGAAACAAGTTTAACAAGCAACAAAACAGACACCCCAAACTTTATTCAAAACAAACGTAAACATCACAAAGAAACATTCTCTCACAATCTTCACCACGTCACCTCCTTGCCATACCAAGCTTCACTCCTAATCATAGTGGCTTCCAAATGAAGTCAGATGCTTGATATGAGCTGACACCTTCTTAGCCTCCTCCGCCATCTTCCTTTCTTTCTTGAGTTGCTTCTCCAGCTTCTTCGTCAGTGCCTTGTTTTCTTCCCGGAGTGCATCAATAACCGGGGAGCTAGGCCCCGTCTGGTCTACGTATGGGGTGGGTGCATATATCGGGCTTGGTCCAGAAAAAGATGATCTCGGAATCTCCGGGTAAGTTCCATAGGGAGGATATGGATATGCCGATGAAGAGAATGGCATAAACGGCTGCTGCATGGGTGGAGAAGTCGAATATTGGTAAGGTTGAGGCGGATAGTATGAGGGTTGCGGGGGGGGGGGGGTAGAACGGCATGCCCGTGACATATGGCTCTTGAACGGGCATTTGGTTGGCATGAGGCTGCTGCTGATAGTAGGGTTGTTGCTGGGACCTTGGTGGCTGCTGGAACGAAGGTACCTGCTGAGGTGGTGGTGGCGGCTGCTGATATGCGGGATGATGGTTGGCTGTTTGACCTCATCAAATATGGGAAGCTATAGCGTTCAGATACTATCTGACCCATTTGGCCGTGCATCATGGCAGACACATATGGATCTCGTGGGTCGTTAGCCAAAGCAGCAATTGGGTCTTGCACATCCACTAGGTTCCCTGTTTGAGCGAAGGTAGCTGCTGGTTCCTGCTGCATCGGGACCGATTCCTCGGGCCCTTCCTCTTCGTCAGCTGCATAGAGAGGTGAGGCATACAAGTGGTGAGATCGATGCTCCGAGTGATAACTCACCGTGTGTCCAGTCGACAACGGCAATCACCACTTGAGGCACCGGGGCGGTTTCATCTCCTGCTTCATAAGGCTCTTCTTCTGGTTCCTCGTTTTCCGACCCGGCATCCCTAGCGTTCCATTCAGAAGGAGCAATATGAATGGTGTGACTAGGATGCACTGACATCCTTGGCTTGGTACTTCTTTTCTTAGGTGGTTTTGGGATATCAGTTGCAGACGCCGCAGGAGAAGGTGTCTTCCTTTGTGTCGGTGCGGTGAAATACCCCGAAAGATCTGGGCTCAACGATCGCGCGGGTTGGCTTGGACCACCCTCTTCTTTCTTTCCCTTGCTTCCTTTGCTACTGCTACTCTTGCTACCAGATTTTGATGGTTTTCCAAAGTTCCACATCTTGATTTTTAGGCGCCTGTTCAAACATTATACTCATTTTCTTAGTACATATAATACACAAATATAAATACATACAAATATTGCCTTTGACTTAAGTTCTAATCTCTTAGAGTTGCATACTTAAGAATTTAAAGACTTAAGGTTCTTAAATCCATCTGTTAGGTTTCATCGAGTCTTAGTGCACCTGTGGATAGGAATTGCAGTTAGCTAGGCTGAAACCACTATCGACCTTACACTAAACCTCCATAACTGCCTAACATACAAATTTCTTCCACTTAAATCCCTAATCCTTATTTTAACAAGTTAATATTGTGATCGAGTTTAGGTTCAAGCTTAGGGGTCTTAAACACCTAATCTGCTGGAACCTGTGGCTCTGATACCAACCTGTCACACCCCGCCCGAACCGCTTGTCAGGTACGGGAGAGGTGTTGTGGAAAATAGGCTGTCTATATCAGATACACGCGGAAGCAACAGAATATGATAATATTAAACAACGGGTTGGTATTTACAGACAGCCTACTAAGTTTTACAATCTTAAAAGTAAACAAAATAATAATAATAAGTCTTGACATTAGCATCTTAACAGAGTACTAGATCACTGGGCCCAAATGTTCTTGTTATCTTATTAGCCACACATAAGCTTGATTCTTTATAGAATCACCTGTCTGGCGGATCTCTACTGGTTTCCTGCAAAATGTGTAAATCAACTTGTATCAACAACTATGAAGTTGTTGGTGAGCCGTACCCTGACCTGTTAATCAAATTTTTCACAGTGCTACTGGTCCGATCATGGTTCTACATGAAATGACTAGAATACAACCAGTAAGATATATATAGATTACGGGGTACAACACATGCACCAAATGATTCTAGCATACTAGTTACGTAGTATTTTTCACATTTCATGCAATAGTATTTTGGCAACCAGTAAAGTACACAATTGTTGCGCCACAATATATAATTTGTGACCCCAAAGTTGTTACATAACAAGGTAGGGTTGAATACGGATCTCACTTGGTTATTTGGCAACTTTGGTGGTGAGGAATTTCTTTGATGGTTTGACTCTTACTGATAGTCAACCTAAACCAATAATAATAACAAAATTGTTTGTTATAGTAATGTCCTTACATCAAGTTTCTAGTGAACCTAAATATCCTGAATTTAAACTGTTGCATAATGCATTACTAATGATGCGTAATGCAGTATTATTATTAAGAGTCATACTGTTGCATCATGCAATACTAATGTTGCATAATGCAACACTAGGTATTCTGACATCATGGTCCACGAATGGTGTTAAATCATATTATGGAAAAGTGTGTCATGATCCGCTTTACGTTTATTTACCCAAATTTTCTGTTTTTAGGTACTGTTGCATGATGCAACATTAAACATCTATAATATTTTTAACTTCGAAATTTCAAGTAATGTTGTTTAATCTTTATAAAACTGTTGTATGCTGCAATACTAAGTGTTTACAACTATTTAGTTTTTGGAACTTCAAGTAAATGTCGTTTAATTACATTTTTATAAAGTTGCTGAATATTTTTGCATAATGCAACATTGAATATCTAGCGGGTCAGTCCTTCATCTTTTCACAACCAATCCTGGGTTTTCCATTTACAAAAATTTTATAACTATTACTCTATGTCTTCAAACTTACTAACTTATGGATTCATGAGAATCAATACTAAAGATTTTACTAAGTTTTAATTATTTTCTAGTCTAATCTCAAATGTTACTTAACATGCATTACAATTATGATAATCTGCTCGGTTTTAGCATGGTTTTAAGGCTGGTAATCTAGTCATTGAAACAAATCAGAATTGGGTTTCTTATTCTACAAAACTGTCATGCATAACTGGGTTGTACCTGATGCAGAAAAACTTGTACAAATTGCCTTCTTCTTCCTTGTGCAAACTGAGGGACAGCAGCAGCCCCAACCCCTTGTTTTCTTTTGAAAATTCCAGCCCCTGCACCTCCCTTTATCACGAAATCAAGGGATTAACAGCCTCTCATCTTTCTCACAGCTTTATGCCTTCATCATCCCAACATTCTTTAAAGAATTAGGGCTAAAAACAATCTAATTTTTCTGCACCAAGAATACCTAATTGATTGCTTACCTTTAATGATGATTTCTAGGGCTTGATTTCTCCTCTTAACAGCTGCAGATTCGTCTCCCAAACTCCCCCTGTTTTCGATTTTTAACTCATCATTTAGTTTCTCCATAGCCCAAACTATGAACCCTAGATTATCTTTGATTCTTGAAGAAAGAACTTACCAGTGATTTGATGCTTCAATCCTTTCTAGCCTTGAATCTCAGCCCTGTGCCTTCTCTCTCTGTTCGAAATATTGGAAGGAATGGGAATACACTGCTGCTCTGCGATGCATGTATAGAAAGAAGAGAGAGAAGGGGACAAATTCCTTGTTGAGGTCGCTAGGTAGCAGACAAAAGGGGATTTCGCAGGTTGGGCTTCAAAGAGGTTCTTGGGCTGCGAATTATTGTAGTGATTGGGCCTTCTCTGACTTTTATAACTGACCCAACAATTATTAAGTTTGCAACAGAAGTCCAGCCCATATGTTTGTTATTTGTTGTTGCTTTCGAATCCCGGTTCGAGACTTTTATTTATTTTCGTAAATTCCGAGTTCGAGTGTTACACTTATGATTAGGGAAACAGTTTGATACATCTGCCTTGATTGTCACTCATGAGCAAGATGAATATTATTCTGATTCAAGTTCGTATGAAGCTGCTAAAAATGAAAAATTTGACTAAAAAATTGAAAGCTTGTTAAAAGAAAATGAAGGATTGTTGAAGGAAAATGATTCTTTGACGAAAGAAGTTAAAATGCTTACCGAGGTTCTTCAATTGGTTAAGGAAGATTTCAGAAAATTCTAACCAGAATGGAAAAGATCTTGAAGCAAAGAATGCAAAGTTGGTTGAAGAAAATAGTGAGTTATTGAAAGAGGTTCAGAAATGAAAGGATGAAGTGGAAGATGTTGCTAATGATTTTCAGAATCTGTTTGATAATTAAATCAAAAATTAAACTTGATTTGCTTACCAAAACTTCTAAAGAGTATGCTGCTAAACTTGAAGCTTATCAGATTGATATAGGGAAGTTATTGGATGAAAAGCGAGAGTTAGTGAGTGTGAATAAGGTGCAAGCTGCAAATCTTGAAATTCAGAAAAGGAATGAAGATAAATGGAAAAAGGAATTGTTTGCTGAGCTTCATAACCTTTGGTTGCAAAAATTTGAAACTCACAAAGTCGCTAAGAGGTTGATCACCATCTAGAAGGAATTAGTTGAGGCACAACCAAAGATTTTTGATTTAAAGATTCAAGTGATCGATGCAAATCGACTTCTAAACAATGTCACCAATTCTCAATCATTTACACGCTTCTTAGCCAATGATGGAAATTTTGAAATAGATGTTTGACAAAACAGCATCACCTCCAGCTACTATTAAAGAAGCTGTTAAAGATGTGAAGGAAAAGGTTGAAGAATATGTTTATTTGAAGTTTTCATCATCATCGAATTCTGAAGAAGAGAAGGTTGTTAAGAAGAAAAAGAATATGTAGAAAGGTCAAAAGATTGAAAAGAATTCTGAAGTTCCTCAAGTTCCAACGTTTGTGTGTGGTTCGTCGTCGACAGAAAATGAAAAACCAGCTGATTCTAGTGAGAAAATTTGGTCTCAACCTGATTTTGATGAGACGATATTCTATGATCAAAAGAATGTGAACGAAGTCAAAGCTGAATGTTCTAGATTGGCGAAGAATGGGCATACATCATCAAATTCTGAGGAAAATATTTTAGGAAAGAATGTTGGATTGGGTTTTCAAGCACAAAATGTTAAATCTGAGAAGGTTCAAGTTTCAACATCACAAAATCCGAAGAAATAAAGAATGAAGCAAATCAAGAAGGATGTATTCAAGGTTGATAAAGTTCAATTTGAGAGATTCTATAAGCTCAAGGATTCGGAAGAAAATATTTTCTAACAAAGAATTTCCACTTCATTGCGTGGATGCTCAGAAAATTGCTGAAGTGTTTGTGAAAGCTGATGGTTCAAAGACCCGGAAGAAACAAGTTGCTAAATTTTCTTCTGAAGGTTCTACTACAAAAAGCTCTACTTCCAAATGGGTTCATGATCATCGCCATTAGGTATATGATACTTTTTTATGATCATTTTGAAGATAGAAATGTTTATGAAGCTGTGCAGGTACATAAACGATGGGACAAAGCTAGTCGTTTGTGTTATATTTGTCGTCAAACATGACATATGGCAAAAGAGTGTCCAATTCCTGCTGCTTCTAACACAGAAACTCAAAAGATTCCAGTTTTTGGTAAACCTGCAAAACAAAGGTTACTTGATGAACATGGCAGAGTTTTTGATGAATTTCAACCTACTTTCTTTCAAAAACAAAAACGTTTTGTTCCAACTTTTTAAAGAGTTCAAAATGTGGGTTTTTCATCACAGTCATATGTGACTGATTCATCAAAAACTGAAGTACCAAAACAACAACAGCAATGGAAACCTAAGGTGGGTTCTAAGAAAAATCAGGACACTAGTCGACCAGAAGCACTTCGCTTCGGGTCATTTAATGAACTGATAAATTTGAGCAGTGTGCCGGTACTTCTAGAAGACCTATTGATGATTGAAAGTTTGTTGATGGAGGAGTATTCTGCTTAACTTAAATTTCATGCTATATCTTACTAACCTGAAATTTTTCTGAAACTTTAAATTGCAAGGTATCCCTGTTGGTTGATCAATTTTCTTTCTTTACATTTTATTTGTATTTTAGGGGGAGAAAATTGAAAAATCCAAAAAAAATGTCTTGTTTTATAAAATGAAAATTCCAAAAATAGAGTTGTTCACTTTAAGGGGGAGAATTGCAAGTAAGGGGGAGTAAATGCATGTTATGGGAGAAGATGAATACATGCAAAATATATAGTGAAGGTGGATACATGGAAAATATATAAAATTTTGAGAATTTGATCATTGAAAAATGATCATACATTGGATTACGTATCTGACTCATGGATAGAATAGATGAAAAAGCCATAAGATCATTGTTTGATATGCTTGGTAGGGTCGGCAAATCAGAAAGTATTCAGATGTGATATACACTAAATACTAATGCTTAACCATATGGATAACATCTTGAAGCTTATTTCATGACAAAAATAGAAAAATAAGTGTGAAAACAAAATGAGAAGTCACTGTGTATACATGTGTTCATTTTACAAAGATTTAAACTTGTTTGATTTTCTTTATTTTCTCAAACGATCAGGCTTTCTTTGCGTATCGAAAGATCGACCTGATTGTTGTTCGTTTGAGGTTCTGCTTTATTTTCTTTGGTGTTTCGTATAAATCATCGGACTTTCTCTACGTATACGAAAGTATCGACCTGATCGTTACTGAATTATACAATTTCAACTTGTTTTATTTTCTTATTTTGTTAAATCCGAGGCATTATCTGCGTATCAAAAGATCGACCTTAAGGTAGACGATTTAACGTTCTTATTTCTTTTTGCATGGAGCACAGTTGATGATATCATAAAAATATTGTGCAATGTGATAATCTCAAGTGTAATCACACATCACACAAGGAAAAGAAAATGTTTTAATATGTCTGATAGTGAGGGATACACTGGTCAAAGCAAATCTAATCAATACCTTAACATATTCAGATGTTATGAGTATGATTCTACCTGAGTTTAAGATGGACAAATTATACCGGCAATCAGCGTGACTTATGTGCTTCAAATAGTTGAAATTGAAGTGTAGTTTAATACGTCATGATCAATATGATCCCGTATAGTGATCTTTCTCAACCAAAAATAGAGTTTGATTGTGTATTGCAATTTTATTTCATTTCGGAAAAGTACAAAAAGATTTTCGGTGTGTTTTAGCATAAATTTAAAAAATCAAAAAGATTTTAGGTTTGTTTTGATATAAATTTTCTAAAAGCCAAAAAGATTTTGTATATGTTTTATTTTCGATCTGATCAACACGTGATACAAATCAAATTTTCAAAATCATATCTTGGAGTCTCAAAGAGACATTTTGCGCCGAGATTATTTAAAATTTTGAACAGGTTGCTAAAGTGAAGAGAAATGTCATAACTTCAAGTCTTTTGAAGTTGCTGATAAAGAGAGAAACACACTATGCATCGTCAAGTATTCAAGATCAATCTACTATCAAGTTGAGGAAAAGTTTGTTTGAAGATATTTTGAATGAATTATACACTTAAGGGGGAGTTTGATTGAAGATACAGTTTTGTTATGTTGTTAAAGATACTGCACACGACGAGGGGGAGTTTGTTGATAATTATATGTGCGTCGTGTGAAGTATCAAGACAAGACGATGTGAAGATCAAGACAAAGTTCAAGATTCCAAGCAAACTGGATCCGAACTGCCAGTTCGGATCAGGGAAAACTGGCAGTTCGCCCAGGGTTCGGCTAGTCAACTATAAATAGGAAGTTTGTCTTGTAATTCTATAACTGAGCGTCTGAGATCTGAGTCTTAAGTGTGTGTTTCTATGATGTTTCTCTATGTTGATTATCTGTATTCTAGTGATTGTAATTGTTCACTTTAATCAATAAAACAACCATTTTAATTACGTTTCTCATCCCAAATAGCTAGATCGAGTAGATAATCCGTTGCTCACGAACTTTCATCTTCAGAAGTTCCATGTGATTTGGGAGACCATTCAGTCCAGAAAACGGTAATTGTCAAGTTATTCCGTTTCATTAATTACAATCTGTTTTCATAAAATTGTTTGTTTTGTTTATTATTGATACACGTTTAACTTGGGATCCCTGTATTTGTGTACAGTTATAGTTACAGATCGATAAATTTTCGTTTCATACATAATTAATTAGGAAGGGGTATATATTGCAGAAATCTCCTCCATTCATTTCAACCCATTCATTTTATGCTAAATTAGTTATTTACCTGGTTAAATGACTGTGGGAGCATGCTATATTAGTTATTTATATGCTAGGAATGTTGAGGTCAAGCATATGTACATGTTTGTAGATTCATGTTACTGGTGTTTTTTTTTTGGGGGGGGGGGGGGGACGATACAAGAATGTTGATGAACCTCCTTTCTTCTTTATGTACACTGCTAGAAATGGTCAATTATTTGTTTATATCCACTGAAGACATGATATGTTCAACTCTTCCCTTTAGATGTCTTTATTTTGTGTATAACATATCAAATAATTAATCAATAAGGTATTTGTGTGATATTTTAATAATTAAGAACTAATTTATATTACTCTGGTCATTACTAGAAAATGATCCTAGAGGACATATATAGGAATGTTTCCAACATTTTTTGTAGGTTCATGTTAGATGGGTACAAAATAAAGAAATTGTAGTTTAAATCCCCTCTAGAAGAATAGAAGAATGTTAATGTCATGTATCTGCTACTTTGCTAGAAATAGTTAACTGTTTGTTTATATCCACTAAAGACATGATGTGTTCCACTCTTCCCTTTAGATGTCTTTAATTTGTGTATAACATATCAAATAATTAATCAATAGGGCCTTTATGTGATATATTAATAATTAAGAACTTATTAAGAAATAATGATACAATAGGGTCTGCATGCTTTCATATTTGTGTACTTCGTTAAAAAGCATCTAACTACATTCTGATAATTATACAAAATTTAAGGACCGATCCTACAACACTGATGGTCAATTGGAAAAACTTGAGTTCGAACTTAAAGAGGAGAGACTTCTTCGGGATGAAAAAAATGAACAAGTTAAGGCCCTGTTTTTGAAGATTGAAGAATCAGAGGAAAAACTTAATCTACTTATAGCTCATCTATTTGCACTTGGAACACTGTTACCAGAACAACTTAATGCTCCGGCACTACAGAGGTAAATTCTTTACATCACAACTTAATCATACTATTCTCAAGTATCTTATAATAACATATACTCTTGTTCCTGAAGAACACAATCCGGATGAACTCTTGTTCCTAAAGAACGCAAATAGATGCAAGTTCCCGGTACATAAGAATATATACTTCATGTAAGAACACAGTTATGAGTAAAATGGAGCTCTGCTATGATTCATATATTGAAAATGTATGTTAATATGAAAAAAATAGAGTATATACATAAATAGTATGAATAAAACTGGAACAACTTATGTTAGATTAAAAAAAAATAATAAATACTATCGTATTAGGATCAATTCTTCTGCCAGCCAAGTTCATCTGGTTCCCATTTATTTCTCCTCTGCAATATCTTGTAACCGAAATTTTGCCTTGTCATTATTCTGCTCTCACTTTTTACCAATTCAAAAACATTGTTTTAGGTAAATTTTAAGGAGATTTGTGTTGGATCTAGCCAGAGCACTAATCATGCTGACATATACACAACGGTTAGTGTTTATCAAACTCATTATCGGTTTGATTGCTCATATAAATAAAGTAATTAATTTAACTGTACGTCGTGAAGTCGGTGGTCGATCAACCTCGTCTGAAGCGGTTGAAAAGAAAAAGGAAAATATTTGCCAGTCAAGTTTCATTCCATTCTATAGTTTCACAGTAATCTTTTTGGTAATGTCATGTAGTCCCATTTTAAATGTTATTTGGTACCTCAAACACTTGGCCTAACTAGGGGTTGTTGGAACAAATGGTGAGATGTGTATGACTCTGAATTTGATCCGGAACTTAATGTGATGTTCATCCTGATGTTTTAAGTTCATCTGGAAATAGATTGAACTGTAGGACATGATGACCCATACTACTTGCAATAAAATGGCACTCCTTAGTCCATATCTATCATGGTGGTAAGTATTTCAAAATTGCTATATATATTATGATCAATTTCCATAACCTAATTATCAATTATATGTTTTGGTATAGGAAGGAATACAAGAAAAAATGGTCCTAATTAAGCTCAAATCTGAACAGTTGAAGATGAAGACCATGTGGTAGTGTTGTTGGCTCCTGGATTGAGAATTAAATTGAGAATAAAGCTTGAATGCAATGTAATTTCTTTAATCTTTTATTTGTATTTCATTTGTATTTGACTTGTAATTGAATTTTATTTGATTTGTAAGTAATAACTTGTAATAGGTTTTAAATTGGCCACACGTATAGCGAGGACACATCTGATTTCAACAACCTTTTGGTCACTTTTTTTTCTTCCCAAATATATGTTGCTAAAACACAAATATATGTGACCATATATATAATACCAAAGGCCACACTTTTTATATTTTACGTGGTCGTTGCCACCCTTTGGCCATGTATATTATGACAAATATCTGATTTCAACTACCCTTTGACCATTTTTTTCCAAATATACGTGGCTAAAACACAAATATACGTGACCATATAATACCAAAGGCCACACTTTTTATATTTCGACATGGCCGTTGCTACCCTTTGGGCATGCGTTTTGGGACAAAAATTATGATTTCAGCAACCCATTTGGCCACGTTTTTTTAACATATGTGGCTAAAACACAAATATACGTGACCATATAATACCAAAGACCATGATTTTTATATTTTAAGTGGTCGTTGCCACCGTTTGGTCACGCGTATTGGGACAAAAATTATAATTTCAGCAACGCATTTAGCCACGTTTTTAACATATGTGGCTAAAACACAAATATACGTGACCATATAATATCAAAGGCCACAAATTTTTTTCTTATAAATGCAACATAATTATCACGAGAGTCTGTGGTGTAATTGATAGAGCCGTCTAACATAGCCTTTTGATCCTAAGTTCGATATTCAGAGCTTTTCGCTTCTAATTGTAACATGTTTACGTAGTTTCTTATGTAGTTTCATTTTCTTTACGTTGTGATTCATTTTTTTTTTGTACTTTCGTTTTTTTAGGTTGTGTTTTCACAATACAATTGTTTTATGTACCTGCGTTATTCACGTGACAATGCGCATGTAGTAAAATCTAGTTAGAAACAATACACAGATGAAGACTTCAAAACTTACAAAAACATAAAACACTTACAACTTAAACAACTAGTGCACTTGCTACCCAAACTACATCAAACTTGTGTCGTCGCAACACAAGTCATTTACCCTAGAATCCATATCATACTTGCTAATTACGCCTTCCTAATCTTATGTAAACTCACCCTAAAACATGTATTAAAACGAATTAGCTTACGTTGGTGAGTCAATACGTTATAAACTTCAAAACCAGTTATCACAATAAAATACTTAAAAATTCAACAAGATAATTAGCATATAATTCTTCAATTTTCACAATAATCAACGCCTTAAAACATGCAAGTACCACATCATGATAAATATTGCACACCTATGTAGGTGTCACACACAAGTGACCCATGCATCACTTATCACCATTCCATTTATAACATCATTCATTAACTTTATGGCATACTTGCTTAAATTTAGAGAAATTTTTCACATGCATAACCGATAAAATCAATTACCCTTTGTAGTAAATTTATGTCTTGGACATTCCTTAACCACCCTTTCTTCCCCAGTGAAGACTTTATAGAAGATTGCATGAACAACTTG
>JBCNJP010000017.1:22279697-22317609 GCA_039602395.1 Deinandra increscens subsp. villosa
AGCAGATTTCAAGCTCAAAACCCAGCCCTAAACTCGAGTTCAAATCTGTCCCCAAATTAAGAATTAACATATCTTGAGCTAACATAAGTTTCAAGAGCATACAAAGTCCACATTTAGCACAAAAACACTAGAAAACACACATGCAACTAAGAATTTCGGATTTCAAAACTTAGGGTTTACCAATTTGGGGGAGAAATCGCAGATTTGAGAGAGAAGAGGGGATGATGAAGCTTCCTTGATGTTGTTGGAGTTTGATTGAGCTTCCAAACTCCGGATATTAGCTCCTAGATGCTTGATTTTGCGAAAATCTCAAGTGTGTGTGTGTGTGTGTGTGTTGAAATCGTGAAGAAGAGAGGAAAGGATGAAGCTGATGAATCGTGAATGAGGGGGAGGAGGAAGATAAAATGCAGATTTTTCTTTTAATTAAATGTTACACATTTGGTCCCTCAAGTTTTCTTTTTAGCATATAAGGCATAAAACTCATTTAAGTGGGTTTTTACTAAAAAGTTGTAAGGTAAAAATTCTAAAAATATTTCCAAGTGCTTTTAAATCATTTAGCATGTAAGATTTTGTCGGGTTATATAAATATATCATTTGTATCTAAAAATCCAAATTTACACACGAAGCCCGGTTTCGCATAAAAATGCAAATTTTCACAACTAACACATAAGATCAAGAAATAAGTTCACAAAACAAGTTACTAAAATTAATTAGCAAATAAACATGTATAAAAATGTAATCATTCAAATAACGGGTCTCGGGTTCGTTAACGGAACTAACGGAAAAACTTAACGTAGTTAACTTGGGAAGTTATAGTTGTCACACTGATCATGTCTGCCGGCTTCCCAAAGCTCTTTATGGCCTAAAACAGGCTCCTCGAGCATGGTATCATCATTTTGCTATTTACATCACCTCGCTTGGGTTTGTCAGTAGCAAGTCTGATTCCTCCCTCTTTACCTTCCGACGGGGTATTGAGTTGATTTATCTACTCTTGTACGTGGACAACATTATTCTGATGGCTTCCTCTCCGTCATTAATATCTCGAGTCATTGGTCGCCTTTCTTCTGAGTTTGCTATGACTGATCTTGGTCCTCTCTCATTCTTCCTTGGCATTGCTGCTACCCGAGATCAGTCTAGTATGTTTCTCTCTCAAAGTGCTTTCGCCAAGGACATCCTTGCGCGTGCTGATATGTAGACTTGCAATTCGTGTAGCACCCCTGCTGTCACTAAGGCTAAACTCTCGTTGCATGGTAAACCCGTTGCAGACCCCACTCTGTATCGGAGTTTAGCTGGTGCCCTTCAGTATCTGACTCTCACTCGTCCTGACATTGCTTTTGCAGTTCATCAAGTGTGTCTTTTCATGCAAGACCCTCGTGAACCGCATTTCTATGCCCTAAAACGCATCATGCGTTATTTACAGGGCACTCTATCCTTGGGACTTCACATTCGTCCCTCTTCAATTGATCGTTTGCTTGCTTACACTGATGCTGACGGAGGGGGGGGGGGAGATGTCCTGACACTCGTCGCTCGACATCTGGTTTCTGTGTCTTTTTGGGTGATAATCTTGTCTCTTGGTCCTCTAAACGTCAGCATGTCGTATCAAGGTCAAGTGCTAAAGCTGAATATCGCGGTGTTGCCAATGCGGTTGCCGAAGCTGCTTGGATTCGTAACCTCCTTCTTGAGTTACATTATCCTGTGTCTCGGGCTACCATTGTGTTTTGTGACAATGTCAGCGCCGTTTTACCGGTGGCTCCTCGCAGGCCGGGTTTCCCCCCGAACTGGGGCAAAGAGGTGGTGTCCTGACTCGCTCGCACCCGCAGACTTGAGACACTCTCAGAGACACTGAGTCATCGTGGTGGGCTGAGCATCAGGTTCGACTGAGAAATCGTTGTTCAAAAAAAAGATATACACTTTGTAAGCGAACGTGTTGCCATTAGTCAAGTACGTGTGTTACATGTTCCCTCAGATCACCAGTTTGCAGATATATTTACCAAAGGCTTACCATCACAACTGTTTATGGATTTTCGTGACAGACTGAACGTTCGAAGGCCCTCCGCTCAGACTGCGGGGGGTATGTTAGATAAAATAAATAAGCCAGAGGTTATTTTATAAAGTTTTATAGTCTAAGGTCTTTATTGTAGTTGTGTAAACCCTAACTATACTCATGTAACTATATATATATTGGTGATATACAAAGATAACCCTGAAGGAGGGATTCCACATATTTGTCTCACATAGAATGTTGACCAAGCAAGATGACTCAGACGTGAAATTAGTGACAACAAAGATGAGGATGCGGAGATGGAATGAGGAGAGGGTTAGATGGTTCGGACATGTGAGAAGAAGACTGTTGAGGACACCTGTAAGGAGTTTGGAGAGACTCACTGTTAAGGTAAAGAGGACAGATGATTTCCAGTTATGATACATACTAACAGTTTGGTTTACATGGTTGGTGCTAAATTTCAAATTGTACCAAAATGTTAAACCATCAAATCCTAAAAACCAAACCAAAAACTAGTGGGTAACGAGCAAATAGGCACCTGGAAAATATGGACATTTTTATAATAAATTAAATGTGTTCTCCTATTTACAATTGCTTATTAAGAGAGATTAGTTGTTTAGGGAGATATTATTGTAAGACGTTTGGTTTGAGTAAAAATGCTAAGAAAGGCTTAGGAGATGGCATGTGACATTTTATTTTAAAAGGAGGGACAATTCAGAAAATTGACATTATAAGAATTTTTTTTTTTAAATTACATCATAAAAACAAACGTTTTTTATCTTTAAAACGCATACAGTGTTGCTATATATAAAGATTAAAAAATATACTCTTTCGATTTAAAAAACACAATGATCTGAACATTTGACAGAATGATCTGAACATTTCACTGATCTGAACATTTGACACTATGATATTAAGTTTGACACATTGACGAGTATTTGGCACAATGACGCACTGGGAAATCGAAAGAGTATATTTTTTATATATATAACAACACTGTATGAGCATTTGCTATCTATAAAATTAAATTTTTTTACTCTTTTGATTTCCTAGTGCTTCATTCTGTCATATTGTGTCATTGTGTTTAATATTCGTCATTATGTCTTTTTACTTGGCATTTCTGTGTCTATATACAAAATGTTGATACATAGTATGTGCGTCGTGTGAAGTATCTAATCAGACAATGTTGTGTGAAGATTCAAGACAAGACAAGATCAAGTTCAAGCTTAGGTTTGCTACTGGGCGAACCTGGTCCGAACCTGGAGTTCGGATCAGCCGAACTTGGAGTTCGGACAGGGTTCGGCCAGCAGTGTATAAATAGGAGTTTGGTCATTGTTTTGTGTACGAGAGAGAGTCTAAGCGAATCTTAAGTGTGTGTTTCTGTGGTGTGATTCTCTGAGTCTGTGTTCTAAGTGTCTAGAGTTGTAATTGTTCTTTGATCAATAAAACAACTCTTAATTACTCGTTTTGTATTCGATATAGCTAGATTGAGTAGACGATCCAAAGCTCACGCAATTTCAAGTGGTATCAGAGCTTTCTGGTTCATTCTACTGATCTGTGGTTGCTATTTTCAGATGTTTTGAAACAAAACGTGTGATTTTTGGTGATTTTTGGTGATTTTTGGTGATTTTGAGTGTTTTCACGAGTTCTTGATCATTTTGGTCACGGTTTTTTATGAAAATTTTGCTCCTAAATCTTTTCTTATCACTTTTTCTGATCTACTACTGCAAATCTCGTCAAAATCAGTCCAAAATCAAACGTTTTGATAAAATTAATGTTGAGGTTCGGCTGTTACTGTTCAGGTTCGGTATAACCGCTCCGAAGTCCTAGTTCGGACAAGGTTCGGAGAGAGTTCGGTCAAAGTTCGGAAATTTTCTCTCGGTCGAGGTTCGGATAGATTTGTGTTCGGAAAGAGTTTGGAACAAGTTCGGTAAGGGTTCGAAGAGGTTTTGACGGTTAATCAAGGTTCGTTGAAGGTTGGGCCATAGTTCGGAACAGGTTCGGATCACAGATTTAGGTTCGGATAAGGTTCGGACGATTAGATTGTTAATTTTCAACGATGTCGGAATTTCAAGCTTTTGCCGCTATGCAAAACGCAATGCAGACAATGCTGAATTTTGATAATGAAATCGGAACAAGCCAGAAAGTTCCAAAACTGTTGAAGTTGGAAGATTATCAAAATTGGAAGCAACGATTTTCTGCTTACATAAGCTCGAATGATATCGATTTGTGGATTCCACTTAAAAAGCTTTATCAACATCCAACTGATCAAGGAGATTTCAAAGAAGTTCATACCTTTGATCTTGTTGAAAGAAAATTATATGAGCTTGAACAAAAGGCTTTCGGTTATCTTACGATGGCATTACCCACTGAGTTGTTACATCAATTTAGTACGTGCAAGAAGTCAAAACAACTGTGGGATGCTTTATCAGCAAGGTGTGAAGGGAACGATCAATACAAGAAAAGTCGTAAAAAGGTGTTAAGTAAAGAATTTGATAACTTTCAGCATTACGAGAATGAAAACATTACAGCTCTTGTTTCAAGATTGTCACATCTTATAAGTGAATTAAAGATTGTGGGAATTGAGAAAACTGATGAAGAGTTAAAAGAGAAGATTATGGAAGCGTTACCAGAAAAATGGGAAAATTATGTGTTGCTGCTTACACATGATAAATAATTTTCCACATTAACATTTCATGATCTAACTGGTAAACTCCATGCTCGTGAAATGGAAATGATGAATTCCAATAAGTCCAAAGCAAATCTGCAAAATCCAGAACTGTATCATGGTGAGAATGCTGCTAGTATGACAGCTAAAGCTAAACCAAGTTTGAGTTCAGCACCACCTACTGCTTTTATCGGAAATATTTCTAGAAATTCTGAGAATATTTCATCACGGGGTTGTAGCTTTACAATTCCAGATTCATCAAATCAGAGTGCATTTTCTGCTGAAACAACGGATGATTATGCTAGAATGATTGCTGCTTTGATTTCATCATCTTTCGGGTTGGTTATCAAGAATGTTGCTGATGTAAAACTAACAAGGGATGATCTTGATGCACTTGATGATGATCCAGTTAAATGAATTAGATATATCTTGGCAATATGCTATGCTGGGTCAAAGATCATAAAGGTTTTTCAAGAAACATGGAAGAACTACTTCTGATTTTAATGGAAATTTGGGTTTTGACAAATCAAAGTTGAAATGCTACAAATGTTCAAAGTTTGGACATTTTGCTAAAGAATATCAACAAGCACATGTTAGCAAACCCGGTTTTACTCAACCATCATCAAGTAATTCAAACATGCCAGCTTTAACAATTCAAAATGATGGTGTTTATGATTGGGGTAAACAATTTGATTCATCCGCTTTGATTGTCACTCATGATCAACAAGAAGATTATTATTCAGATACAAGTTCAAATACAAGTTCAGAACCAAGTTCTTATGAATCCGCTGAGAATATGGAAAGTTTGTTGAAAAAAAATGCTTCGTTAGTAAATAACATTCAAAGGCTTTCTGATGAATTGAAGTTGGTAAAAGAAGAATTGGAGATTTCCAAGAAGAATGAGACGGAATTTATGTTGAAAAATGATTCTTTATTGAAGGAAGTGACTATGCTTAATGAAGTTCTTTATTCAGTCAAAGAAGATGTAAGCTGGAAGTAAAGAATGAAACATTACAGGAAGAGAAGGAGGAGTTGTTGAAACAAGTTAAGAAATGGAAATTTGATGCAGAAGATGTTGCTACTGATTTTCAAAATTTGTTTGACAAATCAAAAATCAAGCTTGATATGCTCACAATGGATTCTGTAGAATACATTGCTAAAATTGAAGCGTATCAAGTTGATATGGAAAAGTTGTTGGATGAGAAGCGGAAGTTGGTTAGTGTTAATAAAGTTCAAACTACAAATTTGGAGATTTAAAAGCGGAATGAAGATAAATTGAAGAAAGAATTGTTTGAGAGAATGGAAAATCTCCGCATGCAGAAAATTGAGACACATAAGGTTGCAAAGAGGTTGATTGCTACTGAGCAAGAGTTAGCTGCAGCTCAACAACAAATTTCAGACTTAAAGATTCAAGTAATTGATGCTAATCGATTGCTGAATAATGTTTCAAATTCTCAAGTGTTCACAAGCTTTTTAGCTAACGATGCTAATTTTGAAAACATGTTTGACAAAACTGCTTCACCCCCAGCTCATATCAAAGAAGTTTTCAAAGAAGTGAAAGAAAAGGTTGAAGATTATGAATATTCCAAGTTTTCATCATCTGTTCAATAAGAAGAGAAGGTTGTTAAGAAAAAGAAAACCAAGAAAGCTAAAAAGAAGAAGGGAAAGAAATCTGAAGTTCCTCCAACTCCGCAATTTGTTTCTGGTTCTCTTCGGCTGAAAATGAGAAGTCAGCTACTTCGAGTGAGAAGATTCATTCTCAACCAGAATTTGATGAGAAGATTTTCTTTGAGCATCAAAATGTTAACAAAGTCAAAGCTGAATTCTCTCGATTGGCCAAGAATGGACATTCTACATCTACATCTGAGGAGACAGTTTCTGGCAAAAGAGTTGGTTTGGGATTTCAACAAAAGGTTGTTGCAAATACTGGTGATCAAGGTTCCTCTTCTCAAAATCTAAAGAAGCTAAAAATCAAGAAAGTGAAAAAGGAAGTCTTCAAGGCTGAAAAGGTTCAACCTGAGCGATTTTACAAGCTCAAAGGTCCAGCTCAATTATTTTCTGATCAAGAATTTCCTCTTCATTGCGTCGATGCAAGGAAGATTTCTGAAGTCTTTATCAAAGATGCTATTTCATCAAACATGAAGAATCCAAATGCAAGATTTTCTTCTGATGGTTCTCATTCTCGAAGCCCAACATCTAAATGGGTTCATGATCACCGCCGGCAAGTATATGTTTCTTTTTCTGATCATGTTCGAGATATTCATGTTTGTAACTCTTTGCAGGCTCCTAAACAGTGGGACAAAACTAAACGATTATGTTATGTTTGCCGTCAAAAAGGGCATATGGCAAAAGATTGTCCCTTCCTGCTAATTCGTCTCAAAGATTTCAAAAGAGTCCAGTTTTTTGTAAACCTACCCAAACAAAGTTCTTTGATGAACAAGGCAGAGTTTTTGATGAAGTTGAGCCTACATTCTTTCTCAAACAAAATCGTTTTGTTCCTATGTTTCAAAAGGTACAAAATGTAGGTTCCTCATCACAGCCACCTGTGACAGCTTCATCAAAAACTGAATTACCAATACAACAACAATGAAAACCTAAGGTGGTTTCGAAGCAAAATCAGGACACTGGTCGACAAGAAGCAGTCGCTTCGGGTCAAGTTAAAAACTAATGAGTTTGACCAGTGTGCATGTACTTCTAGAAGACCTATCAACGATTGCAAAAGTTCTTGATGGAGGAGTATTCTGCTTAACTTAAATTTCATGATATATTTTTTCTAACCTGAAAATCTTCTGAAATTCTAAAAGTGCTAGGTAATCGTGTTGATTGATAATTTTCTTTATGTTTTCTTTGATAAAAACCAACAATAGAGTCTTGTTTTTGTAAAATGAAAAACTAAAAATAGAGTTTTCATTTTAAGGGGCAGAAATCGTGAAAAATGCATGTTATGGGAAGAAGGTGAATACACGCAAAATATATAAGGAAGGTGTGTAGGTCCGGAAATCTCCCAAACACACGATATCTAATCAAACACGAGTGCGGAATCCTCGTATAAGATCGATTCAAGAAGAATAGTAGTAGAAGAGACTAGATCTATGAGAAAGATGAAGTCTTGAATGAATAAACACTACTATTGAAGCTGATCGTAAACAAGTAGACACAAGGAAATCGTAAACTTGGAATTTGTATTGAAAAGCTTGCCATACAATCATAATCAAGTGGGTTTATATACTACCCACTATACAAATCGTAAACTATATGGAAGCCCACATGGCCTAATCATAAACACAAAACAAGCCCACTAACTAGTAAATTATAAGCCCAAAACTAATATAAACTAAGCCCAACACTAATGTTCATGCCTTACATAAATATAGCCCTACAATCTTCCCCTAGGCATGAATCATTAGATCACTTACGGCAGTAGCAGATCAAACCTGAATGAGCTTTGTACGTTATTGAACCACCATCCGTTCTCTACGATTCGCTTTGTAGTTCCATCAAAGATACCAACCCTTATAGCATTCTCCATGTCGTTTTCATCTCCAAGAATGGGTTGGGTGGCTAGGAGCTTGATGTCTCGCTCTCCAAATCTTAGCAAGTCCACTGGATCGTAAAATCGGAATTGCCTCATCGGCTTGCAGAGCACCACCACTTCATGAGTTGTCGGATCGTAACACCAGCAATCAAAATTTCTGACCAGTGTGCCATCTTCAATCTCGTCCAACATGTTAATGACTCTTGTACGCTTAGTGGGTGGCCTCCTAGCTTCACCAACGGGTTGCCCTGTCACTGGGTCAGTCCCTGTCTCTCTCCATCTGACCTCTTTCAACTCAAACTCTGCAAAGTTGTTTTCTTGATGGCTCAGCAGGTTGTTGCGGATAAGATTTCCTTCAGGTCCATTCCACCTGTTTATGAAGGGAGCTCTCAAAAGGCTTCTGATCTCAGGCTCAGTCCAGGAGTGGAATTGACCACGCGTTTGATAATACTCCACAGGACTGTAGCCGTCACGGATCACGGCAAAGAGTTTCTTCTCGTTGTCATAATGCCAACACAAGATGGTCTCACGACTCCCACGTTTGTCAATTGAGCTCTCACCCACATCAATGGTGTATTGAGTGGGGGCTGGTCCCTGGAAGAACTCCCTGAACCAGTTTTCGTGGCATCTTGGTGCCTTAGAGATGATTCTGCCACAGCGGGCGTAATCAGGCATATCAAAGTTCTCATATCCTTCATCTGTCTCCATAACATCTGCAGCTTGCACCCCCTGTGACGAACCTTGACCTGGGGCACCTGAGGAGTTGGACCCCACAGCATCCTTCAATTCATTGAACTTCTTCCTCAGGTCCACCAGCATGTTGTACAGATATTTCATTCTGTCTTTGTCCGCCACCTCCTTCTCTCTCATATACTTGTTTTCTGCTTGAAGAGCCTTGATCTCATTCTCTCTAATTCTGTTTTGAGAGATCAGGAAATTGATCTGAGGATCAGCACTTATCCTCATATTTATTGGAAGCTCCGCTGCTTGAAATGGCCTGAAGCTAGGAGCAGTTGTAGGCGGAGTTATTACAGGTGCAGTGCTCACTTTCACTGGGCTTGGAACAGCGAATGTGTGATCAACCTCCAAGAATTGCCTATCTTCCTGAACAGAGCTTTGTTCATTCAGAATGAGGCTGGCATTCTGCACAGGGGCAGGTTGTTCTTCATCAGTTGTTGATGTTGTTGTTGTTGTTGTTTCAGCTTGACTGGCTTGGCCTTGTGAGCTCTGACCCACTTCTGGTTGAACAATCAGCACACTGGAGCTAGTTTTCTTGAAGCTAAATCTAACAGTCCTTGGGTCAGTCCTCTTCCTCGGAGAAGGTTCACGAGCAGGCATTGGATCTTCTGATACCTCAGTCAACTCAAATTGAGTGTCAATGTCTTGAGGTACAGAATCACCAGAGGAAGAGGCATTCATCACATCTCTTGATCTTTTCAGACTCAAAGGCCCCAAATCTCCATATATATCATCATCTTCTGGATCAGCAAATATGTCATCCATGACATTTTCTTCGTCTGAAGGGATTGCCTCATGACCCTCAACCACATTCACAGCTGGAGTCACTGCAATGTCTTGGTCTTCAGCCACAATAGCATTCACAACTGGCACGTCAGCTTCTGGTTCAGAATCATCCATCACGTATTCCCTTGCAACCTCTGGGAACGCACCCTCTTAGCCCACTCCAGTCTACCTTCAAAGGATTGCTTACCCGGTCTATCTTGGGTTTGCAGGCCAAAAACTCCGATGTCCATCACCTTCACATCTAGTTTCTCAACCCTCTCCTCAATCATTGGATACTTCTTCATCACCACCATTTGGACGAACCTCGGTGTCATTAGAAACTGTTCTCTGGCACTTAGCGCTGCATTGCCTACCCAGTCAATCAGCATCATCTTTGAGAAGTTAAAGTCCCAATCTAAGGCCAATGCTACGAAGGCAGTTCCATGAAGTTGATTTAATTGATCGAAGCTCGTTCTCTTGCCAAGGAAAGATTTCTGCAAGTAATGCGCCAGGCACCTCCAGTAGTGCGGCAGAAGCTTCTTAAAGATGGGCGGAAATTTTCCTTCATACCCCATTGATTGCGCACCCGCTAGAACTACCTCCTTCGGATACTTGATAGGATGAGAAGCATCATCAGTAATATTCAGACTTTGTCTGATATCTTCTTCCTCAATCACTATTTGTCTGTTCTGGATCGTTGCGGTAATCCTTGTCTTGTCGGAGTTTGCCCTAGCAGTACCCCAAAATTCCCTGACCAGCATCTCATCAATGAGTACATTCGTCCTCAGGGCATGGTTGATTTTACATGTGTTCATCCTGGCCACCAGAGAGTAGAATAACTCCATATGTTTTTCTGGCGGGTCTTCCAGATACGCCGGCATACAGTGATCCTGTTCATATTTTATATCTTCGATAAGCATCTCTTCTGCCATCTGAGACAACGAGACAAGTGCATCAGACATAATCATCAAAGCTATTGTGTTTTGAAACAATTTGAAATTCAATTGATTAACTCATTTAATTTGAAAAATTCTGAAAAATCTCAATTGAATCGTTCAAGTAAAACATTTGATTTTGAATCACACGTTTCACAAACATCATGAATTTTATCTTAAAAAAACGATTAAGTTTGATGAAATTAAAAAAAATTAGGTGTTTATGAGTTTATTATGAGATTACGACCCAAAGTATGGGTTTACGATCGAGTCCATTTTCGTCCAATCGTAATCATTAAGCCCAGTCGTAAACACCGAAAATCGACCGAAGCCCAATCGTAAACTCCTTTGTCGTAAATGGGGATCGTAATCAGCTATCGTAAACTCAGGTCGTGAATAGAGATCGAAAACAACAATCGTAAACTATGATCGTAATCTCCCAAACGTCGTCATCTTCTTCACGATAATCGTAATCACAGTAAACCTCCATTAACACTCCTGCAAAAACTCGTAAACACATTAAAAACTCAAATAATCACAATCAAACCACCAACACTACCTTTAGAGAGACTTTAAACACAAATCTGTCTTCAAACCTTCTCAAAATGAGTCGAACACAGTGAAAAAGAAGGGGATTTCGAGTTAGGGCTCAAATGGTAAAAACCCGACACTACACAGTCGAAACCTAGAGAAAACAGATGAGCGAAGAGGGCTTCTTGGTCGGAAACGAATGGCGAAGATGATGGTGGGCTCGGATTGCACAATAGAGGACGGAGATGATTTTCCGGTACCGGCAGCGGCGGGGCTAGGGTTTTCTAGAAATGGATCGTAAACGCAGAGATGGATAGAATCGGAAATGTGAAAAAGTAATCGGAAACATGGGTTTTGTATTGAGCAATTTTCATTTTCGCCCCTCAAGATACAAAAACATTTTAAAATGCACCCAAACCTCTTAAAAAGTAAATTCTCTAAAAAAAATGCTTAACTTTTAGAAATTTGAGAATTTTACGAAGCTTCCCCTCAGACTCCAACCCCGAGTATCTGATCATGATCAAGATAAAATTTAAAAAAAATACATTTTTAAACATTTAAGGATAAAACATAAAACAATTAAAACCTAATTATAGAAATTTAAATACACACTTGCCTCGAAGCTGATGTAAATTTATGGATCAAACCAGACAAATCATTAACTGAGGAACCCTTTTCAGCTTCCGTTACTCGACGCTCTAGACATTTGCTCAAAAAAATTTTGAAATCTCATAAACTCACATCCAAATAAAAACATTTTAAGTGCTTAATTGTGGTATATAATTACCGTTATGTTTAACCGTCCCCACACCCAATTGTTCATAGCAAAACCTACCCAACCTCAGAGTTTATTGAGGATTCACAAACCCCCAACTTGAGGAACCATGCAACACTGCTTTGACAGCCACTTATTTCTTATTTTCTTGAATTATCGGTTGGTGATCAGGTCGGCCGCATAAGCACGCAGAGAAGACCAACAAAATAATTTTCTTTTCTTTTTCTTTTTCTTTTTCACAATTTTCATATATATTTTTTTTAATTCTTTTTCTTTTTCTTTTTCTGTGGTGTTGTCATTTACAGTATAAACATGGCGTGTGAGAGAGTGAATACTAGGTAAATTACCACTCTCAACCCATTTTTGCTGGGTCTTAGTTTTTTAAACTATGTAAACTAGGATGGAAACCTAAACATATATAAGAGTTAAGATTACTACACTTACAATGGATGATCATTGTTTTTTATTTAGGTTACTGAACATCATCTTTGAGACGTCTTTCACTTCTACCTTACACGTGTCAGTCTCTCTGATCGTCATGGAAATTTATATCACTTACTACCAACTCAAGGCAAAACAAAAGACATCATAAAAACCTCAAACAGATATTTTTTGAATTTTCTGAGACAATTATATTTCTTCCCCTGTTTTTATGAGGCTTTTGAAAACAAACACTATTTTTTTTAAATTTTCTATTTTTATATTTTTTTAAAAATCTTCTTAAAAACAAGTATTGACAAATAAAAGTTGATCAGATCATTCCTCGAAGGCAATCATCCGAAGGCCTTCGACACACATTTCAAAATTTGGTCGCGGGAGGGGTTTTGTGAAAATGTCCGACACATTCTGATCGGAGCTTACCTTTTGAAGCTGAATTAGCTCCCGATCATAGCAATCTCGAATGAAATGTACCTTTATGTCTATATGCTTGGTTTTAGAATGTTGGACAGGGTTTTTCACAATTTCCAGAGCAGCAGCATTGTCGCAAAAGATAGGAATGTTAACGAATTCCATACCGTAGTCTGTGAGCTGGTTTTGGATCCATACTACCTGTGAAGTACCGGCAGATCCTGCCACGTACTCTGCTTCGGCAGTTGATTTAGATATGGTATGCTGCTTCTTGCTCTGCCAGGAAATGAGTCGATCGCCCAGATATTGACATCCTCCAGTGGTTGACTTCCGATCCAAGTCACTGCCTCCATAGTCGCTGTCAGTATATGCATACAATTGAAAGTCAGTGTTCTTTGGGTACCAAAGACCAAGCCTAGGCCTGCCCTTCAGATACCTAAAAATACGTTTAACAGCATTTAGATGAGAAAGTTTAGGGTTAGCCTGATAGCGAGCACACAAGCAAACTGCATGCATAATATCTGGCCGACTTGCTGTTAAGTACATCAGCGAACCAATCATTGATCGATACGTGAATTCGCTCACTGACTCCCCGTCTGCATCTGCTGACAAAAGAGGTCGGGATGCCATTGGAGTTGAAATTGGCTTTGAGTCTTGCATCTTGAATTTTTCTAGAATCTCATTCACATATTTGGCTTGGTGAATAAGAATCCCAGATTCATCTTGTTTTACTTGCAAGGCTAGGAAGAAACTCATCTCCCCCTGATCGCTCATTTCAAACTTCTTTCTCATAATCTCTTCAAACTCGGTGCACAAATCTTCATTGGTTGACCCGTAGATGATGTCATCTACGTAAACTTGCACCATGATTATGTCATCCTTCACCCTTTTCCGAAACAATGTCTGATCCACCACCCCTCTCGTGTATCCATTCTCCACCAGATGTGTTGATAGCGTCTCGTACCACGTTCTTGGAGCTTGATGTAACCCATACAAAGCCTTGTCCAGAAGATACACATAATTTGGATGCTCCTCATCTACAAACCCCGGTGGTTGAGACACATAAACCTCTTCATTCATCTCAGCATATAAGAATGTTGTCTTGACGTCCATCTGGTGTACCGTGAAATTCAGATAAGATGCAACCGCAAGAAATATACGAATAGCTTCCAGTCTTGCCACAGGTGCATACACCTCATCATAGTGAATTCCATGGATTTGTCGATGACCTTGAACTATTAACCTTGCCTTGTTTCGAACGATTATACCCGTGTCATCCTTTTTGTTCTTATACAACCAACGAGTGGGTATAACCTTCTTGTCGTCTGGCCTCTTGACTAGTCGCCACACTCCCAGCTTTGAGAATTGATTTAATTCATTGTGCATGGCCTCTATCCAATTCGGATCTCTGAGAGCAACCATCACATTCGGAGGCTCAATCTGGGAGATAAAACATGAGTACATGCAGAAATTGATATCCCCTGTGCGGCTTCTAGTTGAAACTCCTGCAGACACTGGTCCAAGTATGTTGCTGACTGGATGATCCTTGTTGATCCTTGATACCTGAACCTCTGGCACAGACACAGAAACAGGCAGATTAGAACTAACAACATTATCATTTAAATCATTCATACCTGAGCTTTGTGGAATTTCTGAATCATTATCACAAGTTCCTGAAGTTCCCGGAGCATCTGCGTTGACATTTGTAGGAACAGGAACTGGTGCCTTCTCACAGACTCTTTCAGTGTGAGGTCTTGATTCAGATGGCTGAGTGATAATCTCTTCTTCTTCACCTAAATTGTGAAGCTCATTCGAAAACTTGAATCCTTCAAACAGAGACCCATAATTAAAAATCCAATCAGGTCCGGTCCCTGCATCCGACGGATTGTCTTCAAGCCAGTCCACGTTGAACGCTTCAATGATCAAACCGGTGGTCTTGTTATAGACACGATAAGCACTATTTCCCGAATAACCAACGAAATAACACTCATCAGCTTTCGCCTCGAATTTCCCCACGTCGGACTGTATCAGTACCGTGCACGGACATCCAAATGTCTTAAAATATCCCACCGTTGGCTTTTCTTTATAGACAATCTGATACGGAGTTTTCTCATGACGCTTGTTCAACAAAACGCGATTCTGCACGTAGCACGCCGTATTGACCGCTTCAGCCCAGAAGAAGATTGGTAGTTTAGCTTCACACATCATTGTCCTTGCCGCTTCAATGAGTGTCCTATTTCTTCTCTCAGCTACTCCATTTTGTTGAGGGGTGTAGGGCGCACTGAACTGTCTGTCAATCCCCATAGCCCCACAAAACATATTCAACTCAGCGTTCTTGAATTTCGTTCCGTTATCCGATCTGATAGCTTTGACCTTCTTGTTCAGCTGATTCTCTATGAGAGTGACAAACTGTTTCACTAGGGCTGGAGTTTCATACTTGTTTGACAAGAAGTAGACCCAAGTAAAACGTGAGTAGTCGTCCACAATCACTAGACAATAGGAGAATTTGCTGATGCTCTGAACTTGCATAGGCCCAAATAGAGTCCATGTGTAGAAGTTGTAGAACTGATGACATAGAATTTGCTATCTTCGGGCGGTGTGGCAACTTGTGCTGCTTCCCCTTCGCACATGCCACGCATTTTTTCATAGATGAGAAGTCTTTGATGGGTAGCTTTCTGACATGCTCTCCCTTTGCGAGCTTGGTCAGGTTCTTCATATTTGCATGCCCCAGACGACGATGCCACAACATAGCCAAATTTTCGTTTTGTTTTGAGATGAGGCATGCTTCTTCTGACGTTGGAGGATTGCCCATGTTGGGAAGATATGAGTTTGAACGTCTTGGAGTACGCATCAGTATGCACTCCTCGGGAATCTTCACGCCGGGCTTCAAAATAATGCATTCCTTCCGATTGAACATCACAGAATAGTCTTTGTCACAGATCTGAGAAACACTCAACAAACTGTCAGACAGTTCCTCCACATAGTGTACGTCAGAAAAATACAAATTTCCACTTCTCACAACTCCTTTCTTGCTAATTCTACCACCCACACCACCTGCAAATGAAACTCCTCCACCATCGAAATCCTCTACATCTTCCAAAAGGGACAGATCTCCGGTCATGTGTCGGGAGCAACCACTATCAACGTACCAGAGATTGTTGATAGATCTTCTTGGCTGTCCCTACAAGAATCAGAAATTAGTGAGATCCAGGTACCCAGGCCATAACAGATCTAGGCACACCTTTTGCATCAATGTAGTTAAATAATTGAAGAATCATTTCAGACTTTGATCCAGACACATTCTCATTTTGAATGTTGACTTTTGGTTTCCATGTGGTGGTTTTCTCTGGTTTCAACACAGTTGTTGAATTGTTCACTAGCCACAGGTTTCTTTTGTGGTGAAATGACCTTTTTACCAGTTGGCTTTTTAACCGGTGTCCACTCAAGTTTCAGTTTAGTATACACAAGTTGTTTTGTTTGAGTGACACCTTTTTGTTTCAAAACCTGTTGCTCGGCTTTCGCTTTGCCATTAGGTTGATTAGCTCTTTTTACTTTAGCCACTTGTTTTTCAACAAATTCTGGTTTTATCTTGTGGTAAACTCCTTTAGATACATAAGTTTGTTTTGGAGTTCTGGTCACATTCCACTTATCAACAACAGGCTTTGTCACAGGTGCCTTTGCGTTTGTAACCTTAGACTGTTCGGTCTTCATTGGTTCAAAACACTGCTTCCCCTGAAACACAGCTTGTTGCTTCTGCTTTTGTTTTTGCTTTTCTCCTGCCATCATCCTCTCCAACATACTAGTCCGTGGGTTTTGCGGATAGTATGGTTGGTAAGCTCTATTCACACAGTTAGCTGCAAAATGTCCTGGCTTTCTACATTGAAAGCAATTCATGAGTCTAGGCCCATTGACATGACTACAGAGGTACGAACGTCTTGGGTAAGACGACTTCCACTCTGGATTATCATCCCATTTGTGTATAACACGTTGTTTATCCTTATCAGATTGTGTAATTAAACAAAATTGTTCTGATTTAGATTTGTTTGTTCTATTAAAAGCTGACACAACCTGGGGATAAGCAACAAAGTCTTTGGGCTTTGTCTCATGACCTATTTTTGTGTTAGGCATACGAATTTTAAAACCAGACACTTTTTCATTTGATTCAGAAATTTTTTTTTAACAACGACGCAACTACTTGTTTTGACTTGGATGTCTCTAGTTCTGACACAAGTGCCATTACATCATCCTTAGGTAAACATAAACTAGAGCTACTAGAACTACTAGAACTACTAGACACGTGACTCTCTTCCACTCTCTGACATTCGGCATCCTTCTTCGAAATGTCTTTGATTTCTACTTCATCTGCACAATAAATAGATACATCAGAAGAACTCACACAGTTATTCAGAGAAGTATTTGATGGTCCTGCTTCACACGCGTCTGTCATCACTCTATCCTTATTACCCACCCCATAAGTCATGTGTTTTTCATTTTCCATTTCCTCTTCTGTCAAAGGCTTCACTCCAACCAAGACACTATCTAAAGGAGGTCCTTCCTCATGCATTTCCGATGCAGATCTATCTATCTGATCCTCCTCTAAAATCATTCCTATTACATCTCTGGTTTTATCTTGAGGAACAACGTTCTTGTTTGCAAAGCTAATTCCTATTCCACCTTTGTCCTTACCCATTCTAACCTGAGTAATGCATGTGTCCAGAGATTTACTAGCCTGTAACATTCTTTTGCTTCTCATAAGATTTATATCAAGCTTAACCTGCAACTCATTGTTTTTATGCTTAAGTTCATCTATTTGCTTAGTAAGTTCTGCTATTTCTAACTTAGCGTTGTCATACAGATAAGCATTCTCAGTAGCAAGTTTCTTATATTTCACTATGTCTAATTTCTGGGCCTTAACCTTTTCTTCGTTCTTTTGCCATCTACCCTTAAATGAGCTTCTTTCACATTTTACCTCAAACAATTCTAATTGAAAATTTTTGCAAAATTGTCTAAGACCAGTAATTATACGATCACAAATAGGGTTAGAACATACCTTGGTGTGGTCAGCTGCCATAGCTTCATTCTCCTCAGGTTCATCTTCAGTAACAACAAAAGCATGCTCTTCCTCCTCATCATCATCCATTGCAGTCATCATAGCATGTGTCAGGCTCAGATCCTTCATTTAGGAGGTCCAGTCATATCCTCCTCCTTCCTGCACTATCAAAGCGCTTGTCTCTGCCTTTGCCTTCCCATCAGCTGGTTTCTTTATCTCTGCTTTCTCCTTCCTTGGCTTGCTACACTCTCTTGCAAAATGACCATATTCATCACAATTGTAGCACCTAAGCTTGGTTTTGTCAAACCCCATTCTGATCTTGTCTTGATCCTTCCAAACATTTCTCCCTGTAGTCGCCATGAACTTCTTAGCCCTGAACACAGCCATAGCCATCTGCCAAGAGACATCCAACATATCCACATCCTCTGGATTTATCTGATTCAGCTCTCCTGATAGGATCTCAGTAGGGATTAGGGTTCCGGCCATTAAAGCATGATAACTGTTCATGAATCCCATACCAAGTGCAAAATTGGGATCATTGGCAGCCTCAGAATTTTCACCTCCACTCGAACTAGATTGAGGTTGTGCTACAAATGCATTCGTTTTAGTCACAGAACTTGATCCACCTCCAACAGACTTTCCTTTCTGCTTCACATCTACTTCTTCCGACAACAAAGCTTGATTCAGTTTCCCAGCCAAACTAAGAGAGCTTATATGATTCAACTCACGCTGCTTATCATCAATAAGCTTGGACTTCAACTTGTTGATCATTTCATCAAGAGACAGCTCACTCAATTTGTTGTTGTCCTTAATGATTGAGATATTGTTGTTCCATGACTTTGGTAAACTGTTCAGCAGCTTCAAATTCTTGTCTTCCAAATCCGGCTCCACACCAAAACTTGACATTTCTGCCATCAGAGATACAAACCTTTGCACTTGCGCTTCAAACGATTCACCTTGGATATGGTTGAACAAATTGAATTTCTGCTTCAACATTTGCTTTCGACTTGCCTTAATGTCCGGATTTCCCTCATAGGCAACAATCAATGCATTCCAGAGTTCCTTCGCCGTCTTGCAATGCTTAAATCCTTGAGCAATGTCAGGTGTTAGTGCCATGGTCACAATTGCAAACGCCCTCTCAGCCTTGTTACACCTTTCCCAGTCCTCATCTTCAAACTCTTCTTCAGTCTTAGCCTTTCCTGCTTTAGCTCCTTCTCCATGAGTAGGTATGTGTGGTCCATTAATTACCGCTCTCCACAATCTCAAGTCAACACTCTTCAAATGGTTTTCAAACCTGTACTTCCACTCCAAAAAGTTATCCGCCGAAGTGAGTCTAGGTGGACGAGTGATAGAGCCAATCTCGAAGTCCAACTTCTGATACATACTTGGTTCAAAATCCATCCCGATAGCTTAGGAAACTTAAAACTAACGTCCAAATGTCCAAATATATGAGATTACGATAAAAACAACCCGATTACGATCGTAAATGGATGATTACGATCGTGAATACTGTTTCCGATTATACCCAAAATCGTAAACACTTTAACCGCCTTAAATATCGTAAACAGAGATTACGATCGCCTGATTACGATCCCACAAGTCGTAAACTCCTGTTTCCGATGAAAAAATATCGTAAACACCCAATTGCGATCCTGCAAAATCGTAAACGTCGTATACGATGAAAGTACAATCGTAAACTCGTTTTTCCAGGTCGTAAACACCTTAAAAATCAGATCTTGATGTCGTAAACTCGCTGATGATGAAGATCTTCAACAAGCACGATCGTAAACACACTGAAAACCTAGAAACGCGAAGAACAGCACCAGGCAAAAGTCGTAAACACCCAGAAACCTTTGAATCTTCAACAAAAACTCGAACAAAACCCAGAAAACTCTTGAATCAATATCGTGAGAGCCTTGAATCTAAGATTCTTGGCTCTGATACCAATTGTAGGTCCGGAAATCTCCCAAACACACGATATCTAATCAAACACGAGTGCGGAATCCTCGTATAAGATCGATTCAAGAAGAATAGTAGTAGAAGAGACTAGATCTATGAGAAAGATGAAGTCTTGAATGAATAAACACTACTATTGAAGCTGATCGTAAACAAGTAGACACAAGGAAATCGTAAACTTGGAATTTGTATTGAAAAGCTTGCCATACAATCATAATCAAGTGGGTTTATATACTACCCACTATACAAATCGTAAACTGTATGGAAGCCCACATGGCCCAATCATAAACACAAAACAAGCCCACTAACTAGTAAATTATAAGCCCAAAACTAATATAAACTAAGTCCAACACTAATGTTCATGCCTTACATAAATATAGCCCTACAACGTGAATACATGCACCATATATAAAATTGTGAGAAATTGATCATTGGGAAATGATGGTACATTGACTTACGTATCTGAATCATGGATAGAGTATATGAAAGAGCCATAAGATCATTGTTTGATATGTTTGGTAGGCTCGGCAAATCAGAAAGTATTCAGATGTGATATACACTAAATATTATTGCTTGACCATGTGGATAACATCTTGATGCGTATTTCTTGACAAAAAAAAAAGTGTGAAAAATAAAATGAGAAGTCACTGTGTATACTTGTGTTCATTTTGCAAAGATTTAAACTTGTTTGATTTTCTTTTTTGTCAAATGATCGGACTTTCTCTGCGTGCTGACAAGGCCGACCTGATTGTTGTTCGTTTGACGTTCTGCGTTATTTTCATTGGTGGTTCGTATAACTCATCGGACTTTCTCTACATGTACGGGAGTACCGACCTGAGTGTTGTTAGGTTATACAATTTCAACTTATTTTATCTTTGTTATTTTGTTAAATCCGAGGCCTTATCTGCTTATCGAAAGATCGACCTTAAGGTAGACAATTTAACGTTCTTATTTCTTTTTGCATGAAACACAGTTGACGATATCATGAAAATATTATACTTTGTGAAAATTCACAAGTGTAATCACACAAAAGCAAAGGAAAAATAAAAAGTAAAAAGCAAATGTCTAAATATGTCTGATAGTGTGGGATACACTAGTCAAAGCAAAATCTAATCAATACCTTAACATATCCAGATGTTATGAGTATGATTCTGCCTGAGTTTAAGATGGACAAATTATACCGGCAATCAGCATGACTTATGTGCTTCAATTAGTTGAAATTGAAGTGTAGTTCAGTGCGTCATGACCAATATGATCCCATATAGTGATCTTTCTCATACCAAAAATAGAGTTTGATTCTGTATTGCAATTTCGTTTCATTTTGGAAAAGTACAAAAAGATTTTTGGTGTGTTTTAGCATAAATTTGAAAAATCAAACAGATTTTAGGTGTGCTCTGATATAAATTTTCTAAAAGCCAAAAAGATTTTGTTTCTGCTTTATTTTCGATCTGATCACCACGTGATACAAATTCAATTTTCAAAATCATATCTTGTAGTCTCGAAGAGACGTTTTGCGCCAGGATAATTTATATTTTGAGCAGGTTGATAAAGTGAAAGAAATCACAACTTCAAGTCTTCTGAAGCTGTTGATGAAGACCAGAGATTCACCAGACGTTGGCAAGTATTTAAGATCAAGCTACGATCAAGTTGAGGAGGAGTTTGTTCGAAGATTCATTTCATTGGACAAAGGGATTCTGCACTTGAGGGGGAGTTTGATTGAAGATACAATGTTGAGGATGTTGAAGAGATACTGCACACGACGAGGGGGGGGGGGGTTTGTTGATACATAGTATGTGCGTCGTGTGAAGTATCCAATCAGACAATGTTGTGTGAAGATTCAAGACAAGACAAGATCAAGTTTAAGCTTAGGTTTGCTGCTGGGCGAACCTGGTCCGAACTTGGAGTTCGGATCAACCGAACTTGGAGTTCGGACAGGGTTCGGCCAGCAGTGTATAAACAGGAGTTTGGTCATTGTTTTGTGTACGAGAGAGAGTCTAAGCGAATCTTAAGTGTGTGTTTCTGTGGTGTGATTCTCTAAGTCTGTGTTCAAAGTGTCTAGAGTTGTAATTGTTCTTTGATCAATAAAACAACTCTTAATTACTCGTTTTGTATTCGATATAAGTAGATTGAGTAGACGATCCAAAGCTCATGCAATTTCACAAAATTTAGACAATATGACACAACTGATATGAACTTAACTATTTTTGACAATATAACACAACTGAGAAGCTCATAGGACACAATGGCGAAGATGATGATGCTTCAAGCAACTGATATACACAATATGACACAAAATTACTAATAACTATCTTTCACATAAGATACAATATGACACACTATTACTAATTCTCACACACAATATGACATGGACATTAGACGTAATATAATACAACTGGTTCAGAATTTTGGCCAGAATTGATGAATTTGATGCAGTTTGACTTTTCAAAAGTCAAACTATTATTCTTTTGGATAAGAAATTGTGTTTGGATGTTTGAATGATTTTAGTAGTTTTAGCTTGTCAAGATGAATCAAATGCAAGTTATAGAATGAATTATATGGAGTATTAATGAACTTTCAGTTTTCACAACTTCATGTTCTTCATGAAGGTTCATCAATGGTGGTTTCATGAAATCTCAATGATATTGAACGAATTTGGTACCTATAGGTTTAGTTTGAGACCCGAAACCAATTGGTGTGATCAATTTTGACTTTCATCCATGATTATATCGAATTATGATTGAAGTCCTTCAAGTTTTTAAAGCAAAAAGTAGCAACCTTTGTTCTTCTTGTTCATCAGATATCATACCTGATCAAAACCTATGCAATATGGATCTCTATGTGTTAGGTTTTCTGTCACGAGTTCTTTTCAAGTTATGACTTGAATTATCATTGAGAACTGAACAAGATATGGTGGATCAAAGTTACCTGTTAAAAAATTATGAATTTGGAGGCTGGGAACGAACGGATCGGGAGTTTTTTGAAGTGTTTTGATATATTTACCTAATTACCCCTCCATGCATTTTGAATTTTAAACCCTAGTTACTAATCTACAAAGGATACGGTCTTACAACCATAAATCTTCATTTAGTTGAAGATTTAATGGTTGAAATTACTTCTTAGAGCATTCATAGCCCATTCCTTATACTTATCCCTATAATTTATACATTAATCATTACTTTTTCTCCCTCTTACACAGTCATAAATAAATAATATTTGTATACCTTTATCATTACTTTTTCTCCCTCTTTAGGGATTCAACAATTTTTTCCTCAAATATAGGGATGAATATTAACTTTTCTTTTTTGCTTTAGTCACAAGCACTCACAACTAAACCTAAAATTTTAAGGTTTACACTCACATATTTATAGGGAATGGGATGTGAATGCTCTTAGCCTTCTTATCCAAAACCAAACTTCTTATTTGAACTTCTCTCTACTTGTTTATAAACTTTATATGATCTAAAAATTACTTGATAGTATTTAACTAGATATTGCAATGCGTGTGACGTGTTCAGATCTATACCTAAAAATAACTAATTTAATCTAGACCTAAACCTAGACCTAGACACACCTAATTTTACCGAAACTCCTAAACCAAACCGAACCTAAAGGCAAGTGTACCTATTGGTGGCAGTATAGCTACAGAAAACCGGATATCGAACCCTAAGGACACTAGATAGCTAGACTCTAACCTAGGACTCTATGAATGAGAAATTTGAGTAATTTGAATTAGAAGTGAACTTAGATTTTAAATAACTAACTAACTACTGACAACTAGAGAACTTTAGACGACTTCAGAAATGAGAAGGGTACCACCTAGACCTAAAATCCTAATTAATATTAACGACCTCACTCGGTTATGACAATTTTGATGGAACCAGGATCTTAACACACAACCTATAGAAACTCTATGAGCCCCTAAATCACTCTCCGGATGTTACTTATAGAATACCCTAAAGACTAGAATACGCTTACCGGCTTGATTAGTTCACATTTTGAGTCCTTCTTAATTGACAACTCTAACGCTCGAATAAGTGGTTCACCTTTTAAGTCCTTCCCACTTCAACTACCTAAGAAGACCCTCGAAACAATCTATGGCACCTTAAGACAGTCGGAGCTACCACTAATCACTTCAATTGACACGATTAGCAAATTAGCTAACTAACTTAGGGAATTTCCTTTTGGGATAATTTTATCCTAAGTAACTAACCAGCCCGACTAACTGATAATCCATTACCTTTTGAGTCTCAAGATAGGCAGAATATTAAACTCACAATAATGATAATTAGTTAATTCTATGATCACTAAACTAGCAGCACATAATTAATAGCAAGCACAAACCTACTACTAAAACATTTAGCTCAAACCGAAAGACATTCACAACCCAAATATGAATTAACCAATAATCAAGATCACAACTTTAATACTCATATGCATATAATTTCAGTGAATTTGTGGAATTTAATAAAGCAATCATCCATCAATAAAAGATTGTCATAAACCGAGTAAGGTAACTAATACTAAAAATTCATCATTAGTCTAAGTGGCATAATTAACTTAGCCTAAAATCATGTTCATGACAGAAACAACGATAAAATCCATAATTTAATCTCAATCATGGTTTTTGACAAATCAAATACAAGAAACGAGAGAGAAATTAAAAACCCGGATTAATAATACGTGTCGAATGATTTGTTCCGAGAATCCAATCGAACTCTTCCCCTTTTCATGCTCGAATTTGCGTCCCTATTAATCGTTGAAGTGCCTTCAATTCGTCTACTGCCGGCTCAAAAATTGTAGAACCCCTTTTTTACTGTTCGTCGTTTTTTTATATATGTGTGAAAGTATTGCAAGCGACAAAAGTCGGTTTTCACCGACTTGAAATTCCCGCAATCTTGCGTATCACATTTTGCATATTTTAACCTCTTGACTTTTCTTTAATTCTATGTCAGTTCCTGAAGTTTGTTAGTTAATTCTTTCAACCTTTGAACTTTGATGTAATGTCATATCATCCCCTCAGACTCGTATGTCAACCTACAACCAAATATATTTGAACAATGTTGAGCACAATGACATAATAAACACAATTAAAAATTAAAAGACTCAAACTCACACTAAATTGTACAAAAACGACCCAATATCACATTAAGACTCAGTTACTATAACTTAAATTAAAAAACTAGACAAAAATAACTCAAACTCGACTCAATTTATATACAAAATACACGAAAAATATAGGATGTGTTTAGCACACATCAACGTGCGTTGCTACGTGAACAAAAGCTATTCTGAATGCACGGAACTAAAAATATGACATCAAAAACGAAAACATTGATTGTTTTGATTGTTGACCTGATATAAATTCGTATCACATTAGTTAAAGTGAACACTATACAATATTAGATACGTAAGACAACAGATGTGAAACCTAAAACTAAAACTAAAGAAAAATTTAACAATTAAAAAAAAGAATAAATTTTCACACAAAATTTAAAATAAAAAGAAAAAAAATAAAATTATCATAAACATGCAATACAAAATAATACATCTTGTAATGAAAATTGTATTTTGTAAACATAAAGTAAAAAAAATAATATATTATAAAAAAAGTTACACAACACAATTGTATAATTTATATATAAGTAAAATAAACCATCATAAAAAGTGTTTGTTGGTTTTCTTTAAAAAAAATCATGATATAAAAAAAAAGTATGAAAACACCATAAACCTAACTTTATTTAAGGTTATTCTTAGTGGGTTTGAAATGTGCGTCATAATAGGATTATAACGCCCCAACATCATTACACCTTCACACATAGCATCCCGCTCCCCCTTCAAGCGCCATGTAGCTCGCGCCCACCCTCACATTTTCTGTCTTTTCCTAATTGGTTTAACATTCTCTCCTTTTTTTTTTTGATTGGCTACCTTAAAAAAAATAAACTGACGTATATTATAAAGCCTCCCCACTACACCACTTAAAGCTATAAAGCCCTATCTGTCACGTGTCGCGGTTTGTCCAATTAGAAGGCTCTATAACTAGATATAGCATTAAGTGAAAACAACTCCAAACAACACATTAGGGCATGAGGTATACCCATGTGGTGTGATGGTGGTATGGTGGCCACATCATCGCTGACTAGACCACATGCAGGCCACGTCATCGCTGACTGGACCACATGTACTTACCACACACATGGTGGTATACCCCATGTGGTGTGGTGCAGTTTTTTAATATATATATATATATATATATATATATATATATATATATTTAATTTCTTTTTGTCTTCTTAAATAAATGGTGCGTGAATATTTAAAAAAAAATGCTAAATGTCTAAAAGTTCAATTATCTTCTACCACAATACAAACATATCAAAAAGAGTTCACATGACAAAAAATATTAAAAAAGAAACTAGTCTGTTTTCGTTCAAACATATACGTTTGTTTTCAGAAAAAGAAAAAAATAAAGAATACTTCGAATTTTATTTCTTTAAAAAAGCTAACATGTAAAAGTTATTTGATAAAAACCAGATTTTAACCTAAATAATAATTATTTAGTTTTAATATAATAAAATATATCATTCATGTGTCAATTGTTGAATGGCCCTATCTCACTTCACTCCCATCTTCACGTACGTGAAGAAATTAGCGTAAAACAACAACGCACAACTTTCGCACCGGACTGAAATGGTTTCAACGTAGTAACTTGAATGCCAACTAAGCATCACGCGGGGTATACCGCATGAGCTTACACTTAACATCGCTTCTAGGACGTGAACACATATCTTTTGGTTAGTGGTAAGGAGTAATGGAGATTACCAGAAACACTCGTAAGCTATTCAACATCAATTTTAAATTTTATAACAGCTCAATCTCAACATGGTTCATTTACATCTTTATAAAGTAATCTTTGATAATGTTTCTATTCAATTATTTAATTTTTTTTAACAACATTTAATCTTACTTTACATCTAAACCACCCTCTATATTTACAAGGCAAAGTCTTTTGATATTAGATTATTTAAATAACTACCATTAAAGTACGTCAAACACTTAATTTTTTTCTTTTTGAACGATAAATTTGGATCACTGACGGAGATATTACACCACCCACCCGATCATCTCCAATTACTATCAGGAGAAAACTCACCACTGATGAGAAAACTCTCTGGCCCAACTTGTAACCCCCATTTTTTTAATTCTATTTGTTACAAGCGAAACTTGAACCCAAGACCTCTTAATAAGGGGTCATACACATTTATCACTAGAATAAGGCAAGCTAGTGGGTGTGTCAAACACTTAATTAACATATTATCTTATTGCTACTGCAAAACACTATTTTTAATTTATATGTTATTGATACCGAAAGTTAATGGCATTAAACGTGTTAGGTTTAGTAAATTACAAAAATAGAACGATGTAAACAACATATATAACATATATAATTGAAAATAAAATAAATGCCGGCTGCAACACGTTCTTAATAAGTGTGCATCATGTAGTATATGTCGTAACACGATGTTGGAGCCTTAGAGGGTACTCTAGATGTATTCGAACAGATATTTAAATTTCTCTTTCAATGTTTGTTAATAAAAATTATGATTGATAATTAGACCACCTCTAATAAGTTTAGATTAAAACACTTAAAAACATGTCTAGTTTTTCTAAACAGGAATTTCTAGAGTTTTATGATAAATACATACTTGTAACTTGAAGGATTTATTTCCCTAAACATATCATTTAAACCATTAATAGAACGACTCCTTTAAGACAAAAAAAAAAAAAAAAAAAAACATTCAAAAGGGAGACACAATAGTAGTGATGTAAACGGGTGCGGGTAATAGTGGGGTCTTCATTACCCGTATCCGCACTCGATCTAAATTCCCATACCCATCTCCGCCCCGCCTAATACCCGAAGGGTACGGGTAAAAAAAACCCACGCGGATACGGGGAACCCGATGGGTACCCATTTCAGCTGAAAAAAAAGTTCATTTTTTTTAAAAGTCCGAAAAATATAACCATAATATGTCAAGCATTCAAGTTTCATAATTCAATCCCACAATAATAATAGCAAACAAGACAATCAGCAAGTTCTCAAGTTCTTTAAAAAAAATAAAAAACCAAATATCAAAATCCACGAAGCTCGGACCCGCTTCATTGTCTTTTATAACTTCAAACTTTGCAAGATGTTTTTCTTTTTCTAAAATGTGCACCTAGCAATAAATAATAAACAAATATTAGTATTATTACAAAATATTTGTTAGAAAAATTAAAACAAAATATTAAATATTTAAAATATACAAAATATTTGTTGGAAAACATATACAATATAAACAACCCCAATATTTGTTAGAAAAAATAAAACAAAATATTAATTTATATATAAAGGACATATATAAATTATATATATTCAGGTATTAAACGGGGCGGGTAGTGCCATCCCGTATCCGACTCGTTCCCGTTCCAGGTTTTAAAAACAATACCCGTCCTCACCCCATTACCCGTTAAGACGGATAATACCCGTCCCATTCGGATTAGGTGCCCGCGGGTAACTACTTTCGTGGGTAAAATTTACATCCCTACACAATAGCATTGTTACGTTATCACCATCTTTTTATGGTAGTTTTCGATTTTTGGGTATCCGGTGTGAGTGCTAAAACATAATTCTTTGGATATATAAAAAAGTTCATGTATCTACAATAAAATATTAATTAAATACAAACCCCAACTGCTACCTCAGGTTAACTAATATACTTCGTATCATAAAAGGATCTAGTTTCTCCCAATAATATGACTTAACTAATGTCGTTATTCGTCTTCGATTATTAAAGCTTGTATTAATTCAAAGCTTAAAATATGCTGTTCTAGTCTTGGGCCACCTTAAACAACAATCTGGACATGTCTGGGCTACCTCAAATAGCAATCTGGACCCAAAATACTGGATGGAGTCTTCATTAATTTCACACGGGTCCAAACCGCAAAAAACCCGGAATCCAAACCGGAAAAATTAGTTTGATCGTTCGGGTAAACCAAACCAATCCGGCCGGTTCGGTTTAGGATTTTCAAAAACCGTATATTCCACTTTGCTCCAAAAAGGTTCTCTAAACCGGACCAACCGGACCGTGAAGACCCTAGTTTTTACAATAGAAAAAAATAGAGTGACTTAATTGTAACACAAATTGAAAGTTAAGTGATTTTTACAATTGAAAAGAAGTTAGAGTGACTTAATTTGAATACTTATCAAACTTGGTTATTATTCTATGATCTTTTCCTTTTAAGAAAAGAAATATTACAAAGTTATACATATATTAACGATAAAAAATGGTTGATATTATGGTGTATTTTTTTTTGTTTAAAATATAAAGTATATAAAGCTATTTTAGTTTTAAAAAGTTTATAAAACAAATATTTATTGAAACAAGTCAACAGTTAACATGACAGTTTTTTATTGGTCAATATGGATTATACGATAAAAGCGGTTTGTATCTTATCATATCCAAGTGTTTATGAGTGTGCGTGTATAATGTAAAAAAATAAAAATCAAAAGGTTTCTTTAAGATATACAAATAATTTTTTGACATGTTTTGTTGATACAACGGGAGCCAGGTAGATCTTGCACCTGCCATGCTATGAAGGCAAGGTACTGATCTTGGATGTGACGAACAGGCTTGGCTGAAAACCTGTTAAGATGGAAAAAAACATCTTTAATCTCACCGCAGGAGGGAGCATCCTGCAAACAACCTCCAACGTGAGAATCAATAAGGGTTTTTGAAGTCAAGTCATTAGAGAGTAAGAGAGTAGTGAAAGTAAATGAGAAGTATGGATTGTTCAAGTTGGATGTAAAATGGAATTTTGAATATTACATTGGTTGAGTTCTCATTTTATACGTGAGGCTTGGGATTCGTAGGCTCCTGGCGCATCCCGTACAAGAATGTGATGCGTTTATAGATGTCAGGTTATCTTCACTGTTAAATGCATGAATTTAGTTTGTTTTTGCATCAAAACACATTTAGCTTGAGTTATTGTATGTTTTATAGGTGAATAAAGAAGAATGGTACAAAACAATTGAGAGTTAGAACGAGAATTAAAGAAGTGGGATAAAAGATGAATTTTGTAGATTTTCAAGTGTTTCTCAACAATGTCAAACACGAAGTTCAACCGGACGAAGATAATGAACCAGACTTTTGAAGCATTCATGATGAAGATGAGTGACTAATCTCTCATTGATTAATCCCACGATGTAGGGTTGGTTTAGGGTTTTGATTTCACTACGTCAAAAAGAGGTTTTGGTGACGGAAAAAAATGACCGTAGGTCTTTGGCCACGTATTTTTTTCCAGTTCAAACGTGACCAACGGTCTCGTCACCATACGTATGATACAGTCACGTTAAAATATTAGTGGCTGAAGCCACCTAAAAGCGTGGCTAAAGGGTACCAATATTTAGGGTTATTGGATTTAAATAATCCTAACTATTAGTAATTGGCCGATAATAATCTGAACTCAGGAAATGTTTTCTAACGAGCCAAACTTTCCTTCTATTTTCTTCTGGCAGTCCCAAACTAACTGACCACTAACGGTGTTAGATTTTTGCTGACGTGGCAAAATGAGGGGCATTTATGAAAATTAAAAAAGATGAGGTCTATTTAAGTAATTGTTTTTCTTTAATTTTTTTACTCATCGACAACAAGAGACCAAAGAGGGCTTTCATGCCTGGTCTCCGGCAGGCCAGTTCCGGCCACGATTCCGGCCAAAGGGGCGGCGGCTCCACCAAAGAGGGCTTTCTGCCTCTTCTTTCCCGGAACCAAATGTGTGACCCTCGTGGTCGTTCTCGGTCACGAAGCACGACGAAAAGCAACAACAGTCGCAGTTTTCGCTAGGGTTCCGCCAGTCAGCGTCGTTGTTGAAGCTGGTTCCGGCAGAGGTAACGACTTCATCTTCAACCAGAAGCACAGATTATGGTACGTCTTCGTCTTCTTTTTCGTCGATCTAGAACGGATCTGAAACACCAATCGATGTGTGATAGTGGTGGTGGTCGCAGCCGGAGGTTTAGAAATTGAAGAAAGAAGCCTAACTTTTCGGTGGAGAGGGAAGCGGTGGTGGTGGTGCAGGAGCGGTGGTGGTGGTGATGCCGGAGCGGTGGTGGTGGTGCAAAGCGGTGGTGGTGGTGCAGGAGCGGTGGTGGTGGTGATGTCGGAGCGGTAGTGGTGGTACAAAGCGGTGGTGGTGGTGGTGGTGCCACATAAGCTTAAAAATAGCATTAAAATTAAAAAAAAAACTAAAAAAAAAGCCACCTGACATGGCCATGTCATCAAAATAATGTCACGTCAGATTAGAATGCCACATGGGCCGCCACCTATACATGCCACGTCATCAAAAGTTAACGGTGTTAACATTCTGTTAGTTTGGGACTGCCAAAAGAAAATAGAGGGAAAGTTTGACTTGTTAGAAAACATTTCCTGAGTTGGGATTATTATCGGCCAATTGCTGATAGTTGGGATTATTTAAATCCAATAACCCCAATATTTATTGTTGTATCAAGCATTTCTTCCTAAGAAGTGTGGCTAAAGGTACCCAACGGCCATATGTGTTCTTTTTTTGTGGACGTTGGTATTATATAGTCACATATATTTGGGGTTTAACCACGTCTATTAGAAACAAACGTGGCTAAAAGGTTGTTGCAATCAGGTATTTCGTCCCATTAAGTGTGGCTAAATGGTGGCAACGAGCACGTTAAAATATTAAAAGTGTGGCCGTAGGTATTATATAGTCACATATATTTGTGTTTTAGCCACGTGTATTAAAGAAAAACATGGCTAAAGGGTTGTTGCAACCATATATTTTGTCACAGTAAGTGTGTCTAAAGGGTGGTAACAGTCACGTTAAAAATATTAAAAGTATGGTCGTTGGTAATATATAGTCACATATATTTCCCTGTTAGCCACGTGTATTTGAAAAAAAAAAAGTGGCTAAAGGTTTGTTGTAATCAGACATTTTGTCCTAATAAGTGTTGCTAAAATGTGGCAACGACCACGTTAGAATATCAAAAGTGTAGCTATTGGTATTATATAGTCACATATATTTGTGTTTTAGCCACATCTGTTAGAAAAAAAACGTGGCTAAAGGGGTGTTGCAATCAGAGTTTTTGTCCCAATAAGCGTGGCTAAATGGTGACAACGACCACGTTAATATATTAAAAGTGTGGTCGTTGGTATTATATAGTCACATATATTTGTGTCTTAGCCACATCCATTAGATAAAAAAATGTGGCTAAATGGTAGCTTTGATGACACATATTGATTGCTCTTATATGTGGCTATTATGTCCACATTTTCTTTCTGTCAAATTAATTAAGTACAAAATAAAACTGCATATATATCGATATGAGAAACCTAATGATCAAATTATATATATATATATATATATATATATATATATATATATATATATAAATGATAAAATGAAAACCCACTTTAGTTGGAAAAACCATGAAAACTTTTCAAAAAAGGGATAAAAAATTCAATTTTTTTTCTAAATTTTTTTATGGTGGTTCTCTATGTTATAGAGCTCCCCTTTATTGAAAAAAATCAAAAAAACGCCTACTCGATTTTTTTAAAAAAATTCTCAAAAAATCGTTTTTTTGCATATACTTAGTATCTCGGCCAAAACGGGGGTAAAAAATCGTGTTTTTATTTTCATATATTTTTTTATACATTCTACATCCCATTTTAATACTTTTGGTGAAAAAAAATCAAAAAAGCGCCTAGGAAATATTTTTATAAAAAATAATTAGTGTTTTATTTACATACGTAAGAAGCGAAATTTACATATGTAACTGGGCTTTTTTCACATATGTAACGTGAAAAATTCCAGATTTTGGAAATTTTTTTTAAAAAAAACCCCTAGGCGGTTTTTTGATTTTTTTTCACCATGGGGATCGATATAAGGCAAAGAATCACTAAAAAAATTTTGAAAAAAAAAACTTTTTGGCCTCGTTTTTGAAGAGTTTCCATGGTTTTTCCAACTCAAGTGGGTTTTCAATATATCCTTACCCTATATATATATATATATATATATATATATATATATATATATATATATATAAACTAATTCACCACAATACTTGATAAACAAAAATATTCATCCAACTTTTTTTACCCTAAAGTTTAAATCCTATACAAATTATACACACTAATCAAACGTTTCTATTTGTTGGTTGCCTTGCTTCTCGTAACTTTATCACATGCAGCTGCAACTGTTTGAATAAGAGTTATTATTGTGAATTTCTTACCTTTAACCGATTTAATTAACTGCAAAACATGAAAGATAAAGGAACTAGAATCTTACGGATCAACTTCAAAGTGAGTTCTATTTCAAATCCTTACCTTATACAACCTCTGAGACGAGTTTAATTCTGGCATGTGTTTCCGCGATGTATTGTCCATGGAAATCAAGGTCTACAATTCAATTAATTGTGTTATTTATAGAAAATCAGCAATCACATGAAAAATTAAATATAAAAGATCGAGATGAGGAAATTGACAAATATATATATACTTACCGTTTTCTTGGAGTTGGAATGATGATCATTAACACTGTTGTTAGATCTCACAGCCAGAGGCTCCGCAGACTTTAGTTAAAAATTGATTTAATGATTTTATTTAATATAAAAATAAAGTATATAATAATAGCTAGGTAGTAGCAGTAAGATGTGATCGAATAGAATATGCCCCGGCCGTACATAATATTTTACCTCTCTATTATGTCTGATAAATCCTTCTACAGGTAACACCCTTCCATATTGAGACATAAGCGCAAACATCTGTGATATTCTCTCTTCCTTTGTTGCCATCATATTGGAGAGGGTCTTAACCTCTTCATCCCTTATCTCACGCAACTGTTTCTCATTTTTTAGTTCTAACTCAAGTTTTCCTATCCGCTCTTTTGACCGTCCTTTTGGAGCACTCTGCCGATATCCACGGGCAGTCACTCCATACCCAATGCCTTTCAGGTATCTACCCCTTTCCTTGCCAAGAAACAACGTCAGGGCACCCGTTCTCGGATCTGCGGTCACGGATCCATTGTGTTATTTGTGTCTCACTCTCGGCGTGTAAATTAAGTTAATGTAGTAAGGTGCTTAATTTTTAACAAATTAAGTAAATAATTAATTAAAGTATATAGCACAAACTAAACTTACTATTTTATCTGCTACGGCCTACACCTCAGCCGTCTTGTATTCCCCCTCTTTGTTTTTTCCTTGCTTTCCTCCACATATAAGAGCGAGATGGGACATCTTCAACACCAATTCCTTTGTTTTGTACCTTTTATTATAATATATTAGACTGGAAACATACATTACCATTACTTGATGTAAACACATATATAGCTTACAAGTTTTTCTTTGAGACCGGCATATCCTGCACGTCCTATTTTATGATCATATATGTACTGTGATCGAACCTCCTTAGCGTTAGTTGACAAAACCTTTGTTAATGTATAATATGTGCGTCGTGTGAAGTATCGAGACAAGACGATGAAAAGCTCAAGACAAAGTTCAAGCTGCTAGGCGAACTGGGTCCGAACTAGAGTTCAGATCCAGGCGAACTGGTAGTTCGCCCAAGGTTCGCCCAGTCGTGTATATATAGAAAGCTTTTCTTTGTATTTTGGAACAGAGTTACAAAGAGCGTGTAAGATCAAGTGTTAAGTGTGTGTTTTCCACGATGTGTCTCTGAGTCTGTTTTCTGAGTGTTTACTGATTGTAATTGTTATTTTGATCAATAAAACAATCGGTTTAATTACGTTTCGTATCCGATATAGCTAAATTGAGTAGACAATCTAACGCTCATGAACTTTCAAATGGTATCAAAGCTTTCTGGTTCACTTTACTGATCTAGGGTTGCTATTTTCAGACTTTTTGAAACAAATTGTGTCGTTTTTCAAAAATTTGGAGAGTTTTTGCAAGTTTTCAATTAACTCTGAGTCATTTTTAGTGAAAAATGTGTTCTTAAATCATTCCTTATCATATTTTCTGGTCTACTGCTGAAAATCTCGTCAAAATCTGCCCAAAATCGAAAGTTTTGAGCGAAAATGTTCTGTTCGGAAATAACCGTTGTCCGAACCTAGAGTTCGCCTCAGTAACTGCTCCAAACTTGAGTTCGCCTAAAGAGTTTCAGTTCGTTTCTGTTTGGATAGAGTTCGCCTCTAGTTCCTCTGTCCGAAGCACTGGTTCGGCTAAGTCCATTTAGGGTTCGGTTAAGAGTCTCTTTTCAGATAGGGTTCGAATGTACTTCGGCTGACATTTTAGTTCGGATACTGTTCGGTTGTACGAAGCTGAGTTCGGATTCAGTTCGAAAGGGTTCGGCTAAGGGTTTTGAGTTCATGTAAGGTTCGACTGATCAGAATTTGAAATTTTTGAAAATGTCAGAATTTCAAGCTTTTGCAGCTATGCAAAATGCAATGCAAACCATGCTGAATTTTGATAACGAAATCGGAACAAGCCAGAAAGTTCCCAAGTTATTGAAGTTGGAAGATTATCAAAATTGGAAGCAACGATTTTCTGCTTACATAAGCACGAATGATATCGATTTGTGGATTCCGATCAAGAAACTTTACACACATCCAACTGATCAAGGGGATTTCAAAGAAGTTCATACCTTTGACAATGCTGACAGAAAACTATATGAGCTTGAACAAAAAGTTTTTGGTTATCTTACGATGGCATTACCCACTGAGTTGTTACATCAATTTAGTACTTGCAAGAAGTCAAAACAATTGTGGGATGCGTTATCAGCAAGGTGTGAAGGAAATGATCAATATAAGAAAAATCGAAAGAAAGTGTTAAACAAGGAGTTTGATAATTTCCAGCATTACGAGAATGAAAACATCACGGCTCTTGTATCAAGATTGTCACATCTAATTAGTGAATTGAAGATTATGGGGATTGAGAAAATAGATGAAGAATTGAAGGAGAAAATAATGGAAGCATTACTAAAAAAATGGAAAAATTATGTTTTGTTGCTTACACATGACAAAGAATTTTCCACATTAACTTCTCATGATCTAACTGGTAAACTTCATGCCCGTGAGATGGAAATGATGAATTCTAACAAGTCTACGGCTAAATTGCAAAATCCGGAGTTGTATCATGGTGAAAATGCTGCTAGTATCACTGCTAAGGCTAAACCAAGTCTTAGTTCGACTCCACTTACTACTTTTATTGGCAATATATCTGGAGTTTCAAGTGATACTAATTCATCAAGAGGTTGTAGATTTATAATTCCAGAGTCATCAAATCAAAATGCATTTTCTGTCAAATCGGCTGATGATTGTGCTAAGTTGGTTTTTGCTCTTATTTCATCATCGTTCGGATTGTTTAATAATGATATTAGCAAAGCTCAGCTAATGAAAGATGATCTGAATGAAATTGACGATGATCATTTAAATGAAATGGATATGGCATGGTAATTGGCTATGTTAACACAGAGATCCCAAAGGTATTATAAGAAAACCGGAAAATAAGCTTTTGATGACAAGTTGGGATTTGACAAATCTAAGATCAAATGTTACAAATGTTCAAATCTTGGACATTTTGCAAGGGAATGTCAGCATTCTCATATTCAAAAGACAACTACAAAATCTACAAATGGTTCTCAACCATCTTCAAGTAATACAAATAAGACAGCAGCTTTAACAGTTCAGAATGATGGTGTGTATGATTGGGGCAAACATTTTGATAGATCTGCGTTGATTGTTACACATGAGCAAGATGAATATTATTCTGATTCTAATTCATATGAAGCTGCTAAAACTGAAAAGTTTGAAATTAAAATTGAAGGTTTGATGAAAGAAAATGAATCTTTGAAGGAAGAAGTCAGATTGTTGAATGTTGAACTTCAATTGGTTAAAGCAGATTTAGAGGTTTCAAAGAAAACTGAAAAAGATTTAGATTTGCAAAATGAATATTTGATAAAGGAAGTCAAGTTGCTAAATGAGGTTTTGGAAATCTCTAAACATAATAGAAAGGATGATGAAGCAAAGAATGCAAAATTGAGTGAGAAAAATGATGAATTGGTTCAAGAAGTTAAGAAATGGAAAGATGAAGCAGAAGATGCTGCTAATGATTTTCAAAATCTGTTTGATAAATCAAAAATAAAGCTTGATCTGCTTACAAAGAATTCTGAAGAGTATGTGGCTAAACTTGAAGCTTATCAAGTTGATATGGAAAAGTTGTTGGATGAAAAGCGCGAGTTGGTGAGTGTCAATAAAGTTTAAAATGCGAATCTAGAAATTCAAAAACGAAATGAGGATAAATTGAATAAGGATTTGATCATCTACTCTATCCATGAGTCAGATTCGTAAGCAACGTACCATCATTTCCCAATGATCAATTTCTCAAAATTTTATATATTTTGCATGTATTCACCTTCACTATATATGTTGCATTTTCACACTTTCTCCCCCTTACATGCAATTCTCCCCCTTAAAATGAAAAACTCTATTTGTGGATTTTTAATTTTATAAAAACAAGACTCTTTTTTTTTACTTTTTCAATTTTCTCTGTTAAACACAAACGAAATGTAAAGAAAGAAAATTGATCAACCAACACGGATACCTTGCAGTTTAAATTTTCAGCAAACTTTCAGTTTAGTAAGATATATCATGAAATTTAAGTTAAGCAGTATACTCCTCCATCAATAACTTTTCAATCGTCGATATGTCTTATAGAAGTACATGCACACTGGTCAAACTGATCAGTTCATAATTGACCCGAAGTGAAGTGCTTCTGGTCGACCAATGTCCTGTTTTTGCTTTGAAACCACTTTAGGTTTCCATTGTTGTTGTTGTTTTAATTAATCAATTTTTGATAAATCATCCACAGGTGACTGTGATGAAGAACCTACATTTTGAATCTTTTGAAACATGGTAATAAGACGTTTTTGTTTTAGAAAGAACGTAGGCTCAACTTCATAAAAATCTTTGCCTAGTTCATCAAAGAACTTTGGTTTGGCAGGTTTACCAAAAACTGGAATCTTTTGAAATCTTGGATTTGAATCAGCAGGAAGTGGACAATCTTTTGCCATATGCCGCCCTTTTTTATGACAAATATAGCATA
>JBCNJP010000017.1:22318109-22378065 GCA_039602395.1 Deinandra increscens subsp. villosa
CAAGAAGTTAAGAAATGGAAAGATGAAGCAGAAGATGCTGCTAATGATTTTCAAAATCTGTTTGATAAATCAAAAATCAAGCTTGATCTGCTTACAAAGAATTCTGAAGAGTATGTGGCTAAACTTGAAGCTTATCAAGTTGATATGGAAAAGTTGTTGGATGAAAAGCGCGAGTTGGTGAGTGTCAATAAAGTTTAAACTGTGAATCTAGAAATTCAAAAACAAAATAAGGATAAATTGAATAAGGAATTGATCATCTACTCTATCCATGAGTCAGATTCGTAAGCCAATGTACCATCATTTTCCAATGATCAATTTCTCAAAATTTTATATATTTTGCATGTATTCACCTTCACTATATATGTTGCATTTTCACACTTTCTCCCCCTTACATGCAATTCTCCCCCTTAAAATGAAAAACTCTATTTGTGGATTTTTAATTTTACAAAAACAAGACTCTATTTTTGACTTTTTCAATTTTCTATGTTAAACACAAACGAAATGTAAAGAAAGAAATTTGATCAACCAACACGGATACCTTGCAGTTTAAATTTTCAGCAAACTTTTAGTTTAGTAAGATATATCATGAAATTTAAGTTAAGCAGTATACTCCTCCATCAACAACTTTTCAATCGTCGATATGTCTTCTAGAAGTACACGCACACTGGTCAAACTGATCAGTTCATAATTGACCCGAAGCGAAGTGCTTCTGGTCGACCAATGTCCTGTTTTTGCTTTGAAACCACTTTAGGTTTCCATTGTTGTTGTTGTTTTAATAATTCAATTTTTGATAAATCATCCACAGGTGACTGTGATGAAGAACCTACATTTTGAATCTTTTGAAACATGGGAATAAGACGTTTTCGTTTTAGAAAGAATGTAGGCTCAACTTCATAAAAAAACTTTGCCTAGTTCATCAAAGAACTTTGGTTTGGCAGGTTTACCAAAAACTGGAATCTTTAGAAATCTTGGATTTGAATCAGCAGGAAGTGGACAATCTTTTGCCATATGCCGCCACTACTACAAAAATGGCCTTTCTTGACGCTTTTTGCGCGTCAAGAAAGGGCCCAGATGACGCGCAAAAAAGCGTCAAGGAAGGTAGGGTCAAGAATCCTCTTGATGGGCAAAATGCGCGTCATCTGCTTCTTGACGCGCGAACAATGACGCGCATTTTATGACGCGCAAAGCGTGTCATAAAAAGCGTGTCAAGGAAGCCCCCGTCATAAATATGCTTATGACACGCATAAATGCGCGTCATGAATTAAAAAAAAAAAAATATTTTTGTAGATTCACTAATTTCCACATTAATGACAATCAACCTCCTAATCAAGATACAATACACTTGTAGCAAAATTATACATTTCATATATAGGGCAAACATTAGAAATGTAACATTAGTTTACATTGCACTAACTACATGTAACCTTAGCTTCTTTCATCTCCATACTTGCATTATCAAGCCCATCTAAACATAATCTGCTAGTTTGCATGCTGTGAACACTGTCACAAAATCAAGATAAAAATGCCAATTCAATAATACTGATTAGAAAAAGATCAGCAAACAAAGCAACACAATTGAGAGATTTTAAAACAATATTTTAATAAAATGTGAGTTCAAATTCATTAAAACAGAGTAATCTGAGTATCTAACAATGAAACTAACATTAACAACGATACTGAGCACCAAAAACAGAAAAACAAACCTAAGCGGTGAGCAAAACAGCGCCACCGGTTTCCTTGATCTTTTTCTCAACAGTTGGAACTGAAATATAGACATATTTAAAGATGAGGGTACATACATGGCAAATCACTTGGCACACCAAACTCATTTTATGTCAAAAATCAGAGAAAAAGCATGAATTTCATAACCCAGATGACCTGTTCGAGATTAAACATAATCAAGTCGGCATGTTCCTAAATTACTAGAAGAAACCTTAGCTTGCTGAAAATAGAACTGCAATATGGGCCTGATGAAAAAGAAAATAAAAATTAGCTTGCTGAAAATAGAACACTTTTTATAAATGAAATGTTCTATGAGGAATTAGAAAGGTCATAGTCAACTGTCTTCAATACGGCTAATGCACAGTATGTGCTTGCCAAGTGACTGTTGTTTGGGACCACAATGAAAGGGATCAAATACCTTACATGTGACTAGTAGCAAGATCTTTCAAGCCAGAGAGTCTTAGCTATGAACACCAAAAGTGAGACCATGCTGATTTGGTATCACGAGTTCACAATTCTTTATTAGAACCTATCAGCATTAATATTGTTAGCCTCCAAAAACATCACAGCTTATTATAGCATGAAAAGGCTAACTCTTATAAATGAACATTAAACCTATTAGGATACAAATACATCACGGTTAGCTGTATAGAATATTACCAATGCGCAATCTGGCCGAATTGCTTCTTAGAATGGTCATAGAGACAAGTTTTTCAACTAGCCTACAGTAATCCAGCCTAGCTTGAGTGTAGTACCCGTATCACAAATTGAGATGCAAAAACTTGAATCAACTTAATGAAATTGGAGAAACAACACAAGATTACCTTTGAGTGTCTTCAGGCTGACACAATGAAATTAAAATAAACCTGATAGTGAACTACATGAACTACATGAAATTAAAATAAACCTTTGAATGCCTCCACGCTCCGATTCCTCAAACAAGTAGCAAGAAAATAAATGGTGTTATCATCGTCTTACACTACACTAAAAAAAATTAGAGCAAAGCAAATAATCATGTAAATATTGAACCTAAATAGTATCATCATTTTTCATATGTAAATATTGAACCTAATAACTATAATTGAAGTCAAATTTACCATATGGCATAAACCAAATCCAGAAGCAAATAACCACAAAACTGATCAGACTTCATTTAAGGAGTTTTTCTGATGTATTTATCTTATCTATCATTTGCAGCAACATATTTATGTGCATAAGGGTCATATGATGCCATCTTTTAACTGAAAATGCATATTACCTTGAACCAAGTTTGGACTAGGTAGCTACCAAAGGATCTGTGGGAGGAAGGGGAATTGCTTTGTCTGTCGGAACAATCTGCTCCTCCGTATATGTTCCTGTGGCACTAACTAAATGATAAACAACATCCCCAATGTTCACATCACGCATACTGCCTCCGTCCCTACAAATCATCAGACATAAACAATTTTATATTTGTCTTGGATGATGTTCAAGTAAAGCTTATTAGAATGATATTCATGAATTGTGTTGGAATCACAGATTATTTCTAAACAAACCAACCTAATAGACATATGGTACAGCCCTGCAGCAGGAACTGAAACCGTTATTGTTGCAACTCTAATAAATTATAAAGACTGAAGTTCCCAATATTCATTGGAAGGCGCTAATCTTAAAAGGTTAATAATAATGAAATCGAATCTGTTCTTATTTAAAATTAAAATGGGCCCCTGAATCAGTATATTCTTTGCATCTTGCCTTTGTCACTTGGGCAATTTAAACATGTGACAATTCCATATTATTCAACCATATAATTCCACTCTAACCATATAAATACAGGCAAAAGTTACCTTAATATGTCGACAAATAAACTTACTAGTAATGAGTAAAGCACAACCACCAAGAGCTGTTGAATTTACTTAGCATTAGCCTATGATAAAAGAAAAACTCAATCAGTGGATGACTGGATAGTTCATATACCATTCATATGTGCATTACCTAAATATATTTTTCTCAAGGAAACAATCATCTTTAATTAAAAAAAAGGTACACTATAAATTCTTTTTGAGGGTAGCATCCATATAGGTTTGTATCTGGTATACCAACTACCCAATCTCATAAGGTGGGAGGTTCAAACTGATCAATATCTTAACCACCATTAAGTGTTTAGCTTATATGCGGATTCAGAAAAGAATATCAATAACATGGACTCATCAGATATGTGTGTAGCAGGTTCCTAATAACAGTAAATAAAAAAAATCTGCTGTGAAATAACAACAAATAATACATCCATTTATAAAAACAGGTTGGTGTTTGCAAAGCATATGAGTATTTTCACTAGGCATTTCAACAAGCACTTTGTGTGCACTAATGAATGAACCAAATTAAATATAAAATAAGCATCAATCCAGCCCCAAAATCACAATCAGTAACCAAAATTCAAGTTATTAGGAAGTTTGTAATCATAAATCATTGAAAACTTGAAAGTAGATAACTCAATTGTTAGAAATTTTACCTTCAATTTGTTGATTCAGCAGTCCTATCTCAACCTCTGCATATTTGGTGGAAGACGAGGTAGTGGTTTCAGAAATTTCTCAATCTTTTCTTGTATAGAAATCTCGATAATTTAACTTACCCCATTGCGAATAGTTGCCACATCAATCTCGAACTCCTGAACCCTAATTTCAATTGACGGTGGCTGTGGAATCCCAAGCGACCATCACTCTCGAACTTCTGAGCCCTAATTTTAAGCCCTAATTTCGGCCATGGTGGTGACGGTGGTCCTGCCACGATCGATTCCTAACCAGGGATGTGGAACGGTGTGATGATGATATGAAGAGATTTGGGGAGGAAAAGGATCTGAAATCGTATATTGAGACTTGGGGAGGAAGAGCGCCATTTTGATTTTTCAGCGGGGGGAATGGGGGGAACTGAAATTTTAAGCGGTATAAATAAAAATATAAAACAACGGAAATGGGATGACGCGCCCATAAAATCTGTACTCCGTGTTTTTTTTTTATTTTATATTATGATAGAAAATTTATGACACGCAAAAGTGCGTGTCATCTACTCTTAAAATTTTACAATTCTTGACAGTTTTTTTATGTCACCCGTTTTTGCGCGTCATTAAAAACTGTGCGTCATCGTTCGCGCGTCAAGAAAGGCCCTGTTCTAGTAGTGCGCCCTTTTTTATGACAAATATAGCATAAGCGATCAGCTTTGTCCCACTTATTAGGTGCCTGCATGGATTCACACACATGAATATCTCTAACATGATCAAAGGAAGAACCATATACCTGATGTCTATGATCATGAACCCATTTGGATGTTGGGCTTTTAGAGATAGAACCATTAGAAGACAATTTTGTATTTTGATTCTTCATGTTTGTTGAAACAACTTCTTTGACAAATACTTCTGAAATCTTCTGTGCATCAACGCAATGAAGAGGAAATTCTTGACGGGAAAATAATTGATCTGAACCCTTGAGCTTGTAGAACCGTGCGAGTTGAACTTTTTCAGCCTTGAAAATTTCCTTCTTAACTTGCTTCATTTTGAGCTTCTTCAGATCTCGTTGGTTAGAACCCTGAACACCATCAGTTGCAACAACCTTTTGCTTAAAACCCAAACGAACACCTTTTCTTGAAACTTTCTCTTCATATGTAGATGCCTTATGGTCATTCTTTGCAAACCTTGAAAACCCAGCTTTCACTTCGTTAACATTTTTCTTGTCATAGAAAATCGTCTCATCAAATTCAGGTTAAGAACGAATTTTCTCACTTGAAGTAGCTGACTTCTCATTTTCTGTTGAAGATGAACCAGAAACAAACGTTGAGACCTTAGGAACTTCAACTTCTCATCATTTTTTTCCTTTCATTAATATCATTTTATGAACCTAAATTCAACCCGTATAGTTTACGGATTACTAACCTAGTCTATCATAAAGAAAAACAATAAATGATTGGTAACTTAATATAAATAAAATAAAATCCTACCTTTTTAAAACTAAGTTAAACAAATACTATAAAAGTTTAAAAGATTCAAGAAAGGAAAAACACTTTGGATATTACCAAAGTTTTAAAATGGCCACCTCCTACACATCGTCTGAAAGCTGGGAAAATATTACAAAGAGGTAATAAATTATTATTTTTATTTAAAAATAGTTTAAAACATAAAATTACAGTTTCTTCCTTCCCCGTTTCTCCTTTCTTCTTCCCTTCCCTGTTTCTTTCCTCTGTTTTCATGTCCAATTGTTGTAATCTTAACAGTAACATAAACTTTCAGATCTGGATTTGTTCTTTTTCTTACTTTGTTTTAGCTATTTTACCTAAATTTGGAGGGTCAAACACCAAAAAGACCATCAAAGTTGAGATCTATAGTGAATAAGAACTAGTCAACGGACCCTCAGGACCCTTCCTTGATTCCGCCGATGCTGCTATCATCCCATCTGTTAGTTTAAGACATAAGTATGTTATCAAAGTGTTGCAATCCAGAAAAATTACCATGATGACCACCTCAGTGATCATGTTTAAATTACATTAAGGGTGTTCACGATTCGGTTTAAAACCGTGAAACCGTCCAAACCGGTCATCGGTTCGGTTTCATGGTTGGTTTTTTTCTTTTCACTATCGGTCGGTCGGTTTCAAAGCTTTCAAACCATAACTAACGGTTTGGTTTGTGGTTTAGAGTAAAAACCGATGGTATAAAATCGGACCGGACCATAAGATTGGCATATATATTTTCTAGAATATGTATTTTCTAGATATTTCATTTCTAGAATTATTAATTATGTATATTGTGCATCTTGATTCAACCTAAATAAAACTACGAAAGCTAAGAAGTGGGGTAAACATCACCAATTGTTTCTAGTGATTTTTGTTAGATATGCACTTGCTTAAAAAACTTCATGATTCGACCATTCGGTCCTGAGAAAGAGCATGAGAAAGATAAAAAACAAAAGACATTAGTATAGTTATTATATCCTTTGTGCTCACTAGACTCCTTGTGCTCACACAACATCATTTTCACTCCATTTATATGCTTAGAAAGGGCCGAACAGTAGCAACAAATAAAGTGTTGTTCATATATCCATCAAATAAAGTGTTCTTCGGAACAACAACTACATATAAATTGCTTTATCTAGTTCAAAACTATAGAGGAAGGCTAATATCAAATAAAAAGGTGGTGTATAAACTGTGTTTTATGTTTTTTTTAAAGCTTTTAATGTTATATATTATGCATGTTGTATAAAGGCGCAATGAATCTCAAACCGTAAAACCAAACCGAAACCAAACTATTAGCAACGGTTCGGTTTGGTTCGGTTTTAAATTTCAACGGTTCGGTTTTGGTTTTTGATGAAAAAAACCGTTACCAACGATTTGGTCCCGGTTTGACCTAAAAATCGTTAAAACCGGACTATGAACACCCCTAGATTACATACCAGAAACCCTAGAAATTAGAGGAGAACATCAATATCACACATCGCAAACTTAAACTCGTGATTTTTGGTGAAAAATTTTGTCCACCTAAACATCTAAGGGCATGGGGTATACCCCATGTCATGTTAAACTTTAACACCGTCACGTATGCGCCACGCCATCTTTAACACCACATTTGAAAGTTTAACATGGGTGGGGGATACTCCATGTGGTGTTAAACTTTTTTTAATTATTATTTTTTTCTTTTTAATTTCGAATTATTTTAATGACTAAAAATTGGTTTTTTTTTTTGTTGTTTTATTGACTTCGAAAAGTAGAAAAACTAAAGTAAAAAAAATAATTAAATAATTAAAATAAAAAGAACACCACAAATAGATTTCTTAAAAAACATAAAACTTACAAATATTTAAAAAAAAATAACTACAAATACTTCATTTAAATAAAAAAAACTACTCGTCATGTAACTCCGCCATGATTTTTTGTTTTTCTTTCTCAATCATTTCTCGTTGCTCCGGACTCAAGTTCGTTGTATCCATGCCGAGAAGACGGAATTGTTGAAGACGTAATTTTTTTTTCACGCAATTGGGTTCTAAATTTAAATTATGTTTAAAAAATACCATATTTCGGGTCCTCCGATGTATCGATATACGCTCGAATAAGATGTAACTCCTCTTGGGTATCCCATGGCACCCGTCCTTCTTTTTCTTGGAATCCTTCGATTGGTTTTTTCCCTTTACCTCGGCCTCTCTGAACCCGCTCCGGCACTTGGGTCTCGGGGATAACCTCCACGTCGTCATCTTCTTGATCGAGATTAGGTGTTTGAGGTTGTGATTGAGTAGGTGGTGGTGTCGGTGAGAAAGCGGGATGGGGTTGGAATTGCCCCCATTGAGCGTAATTTGAGGATGAGGGGTTGGATTGAAGGGAAGGGTGTTGCTTGAAGAACCTTGATTTTGTTGGTTGAGATTCATGGTGTTTTTATTAAAAAGATTAAAGAAAGAATGGAGTAGAAAAGAAGAGAAAGAAGTGTACAATAATTGGAATGTTTTGAGTTTTTATAGTGGTAACATGAGTAATTAATGAAAAATTATTTTTTTTAAATAAACCAACGGTCGAATTTCGGACCGTTCAACGGTCACTTTTGGGTTTTCACGGGCGCCAAACATATGGCGTGGGAGTATGGCGCCGGTCTTCAACGCGGGGGGGGGGGTGTTGGCGCTGGTTAGCGGCGTTAAAGGTGCTTATGACGCCCCATAGCGCATGTATACCGAATGGCCTAACCAAGAGTCGTTGACCCCTGGTTATAATTAATTATTTTTTGGCAAGTTTAGCCCCTCGAGTTACCATAAGTAAATTCTAAGAGCAAACTTGGTGTCTTTTATTCTAAGACATTATGATTCCGCAACTCTTGAATTTCATAACTCACCAATGCGTTTAACTTTATTATCTTTCATAGTTTGTAGACCTACCTTAAATCTGTTCACGCCTCTTCGTTCATGCATCTTAAAGCTCCTATGCAGTGACGGATCTAAACTTTTTAGTGAGCGGGGGCAAAAAATGAGTCGACTAAAATTAAAATGGGGTTAAATTTCAGCGGGTGCCTCGCCCCCCGGTGTGGATCAAGTAGATCCGCCCATGTTCCTATTACATGCACCCCTCATCCTCAAACACGATCTTAAAGAAAAATTATGACTCCTATAGTATGTGGTAGCAAATAATAACCCAAGCATAAGCTCACAAAAACAAAAACAACCAATAAACGCCAGAGCACTCAAGTACCCAAAAACAGAATAAGCCAATTAACACACAAGCACTCAAGCACAAAATTTTTATTAATTAGTACTAGGGGTGTTCAAAAATATCCGAGTCCGAATCCGTATTCGAATTATCCGAAATTCCGTATCCGAATTATCCGAAAATTTCGGATATCCGAAAATTCGGACTTGACTTGGACAATAATTTAGAAAAATTTCGGAAGTTTCGGTTACCCAGTATCCGAAAATTTTAAATAAATTAAAATATATTTTATATTAAATGATTTAGGAATTAGGGCTTTAAAAACAAATCAATTCCACGGTCTGTTCAATCCTCTTCCACCTCCCTAGTCTCCACCTCCACATTCTCACTTCCGCCTCCCTCCACCTCCGGCGACGCTGGTCTTCGCGCACCTCCAGGCTCCAACGCAGTAGCGCACCTCCAGCGACCAGCGCTCCATCGTTCCACCTCCATCTCAGATTCTTAGTCCTCCATTGTCTCCACTCTCCACCTCCGACGCTCCATCGTCCCAATTAGGTTTGTCGGTTTTCTGTCGTGGTTTGTTATGTTGATTTGGTTTGCTTTCCTAATTTCTTAATCTCCATCGTCTTCACTGTTTGTTTGTTATGTTGATTTGAAAATCGATTCTTAAGATGATGTTTGAAAATCGATTTTGAAGATGATGGTTTGGTTTGAAAATCAATTCTGAAGATGGTGGTTTGGTTTGAAAAAATCGATTCTGAAGATGATGTTTAACAGTTTAACTAAGTCTTTCAAAGTGATTATTGTTTGGTCTGAAAAATCAAATCAGATACAAGTTGGGACTTACTTTGAATTGTAAATACAAGTTTAACCTCATAATTCTACTTGATTATATCTTGATTAAAGTTGTCATAAATTTGTGGTTTTTTAAACAAAACAGGATTTTCGGATATCCGTTATAACTATCCGAGTCCAGTCCGAAATTTCGGACATGGACTTGGACAGTAAAAACTTATATCCGAAATTTTCGGATACCCGAATTCGGATATCCGAAATTTCGGGTATCCGGTTTTGAACACCCCTAATTAGTAGTTCTAGGGTTTGAAGGAGACTCATTATAATCGTTGACCAACCGGATTCAAAAAGAAGACTTACAATTTTTTTTGAAAAGCAAGAGGCGGAACGGTACTTTATCGATGAAAAATCTCCAATAGAAGAGAATAAAGCGGAAACAAAACGTTCCACGTGATGAAATTGTGTCTTCAGATTTTGTTAGGTTCTCATCGAAAAACCTAGAGAACTGTGTCATCGGTAACCGAGAACTTGACCTGAAACAGATAAGTAGAAAACCGAGAAAACGCTAGTGTTGCTATCTGGTGATACAAATTCTTTTTTTTATTGAACGACAAATTTGGATTACTGACGGGGACATTACACCACCCACTCGATCATCTCCAATCTCCATCAGAAGGAAATCCACCACTGGTGATAAAACCCTTGGCCAAACTTGTAATCCCCATTTTTTTAATCTTTTGTTATAAGTATGACTTAAACCTAAAACCTCATTGTAAAGAGTCATACATCTTTACTATTAGGCTAAGCTAGAGGTCCGACCACCTAAAAGGGTCAACGGTGATCCTTGTTCAAGGCTAGCCTGGCCCAAGTTTGTTATTGGGTAAATCTATTTTTTATTTGTTTAAAAATATATGTATTTGGCCCAGACTAGAACGAGCCTCTTACGAAGTGAGACAAATGAATCCAAAATGAAATCAGGCTGAAAAGTAAAAAGAATAGTAGCGGGAGTCAGCGGACAATTTTTTCAATTAGGGCAAATCTGCTAAACCGAGTAACGGGGATGAGAGATTGGAAAAATCAGTCCCCAGAAGAGAATCGTTAGAGAGCTCTGCAATATTGTCGTTAAGGTTGGTTCTTTTTTGGTTGGACTACAAGGAAGGCTTAGATAGCCATGTATGTAATTTATAATGATACGTAGAATCAAAATTTAGTTCTTACAAACACCACACATTTTTGTTTTTATTTATTATGTTGGTGAAATATTCACCTTTTGGTTATACACATACTATTCTAATTCTTATATTTTAAACTCTTTTTCTTTATTATACTTATCTTGTTTGACAACTTTTACATACATTATTAAATATTCATTGAATATATACATTGTTCTTCAAACCTGGATTCTCCATTAAACACTGCGGTTATATTTAAAAATAAGACATAATGTGACGTAGAATCAAAAATTTAGTTCTTACAAACACCACACATTTTTGTTTTTATTTATTATGTTTGTGTACGGTGAAATATTCACCTTTTGGTTATGGGACACCCCCTTAAATTTTGGCTGGCACCCCTTATATAGGTGACTCTGAGGTCTAAGAGTCACCTCCAATTTAAAAAGCTCACATAATGCCCTAAGAGTCACCTATAAAAGAGGTGTTAGTCAAATTTTTATTATTATAAAAAAATATTATTGTTATATTAATAATAAAAATAATAATTATTATTATTATTATTATTATTATTAATACATATAAATAAATAACACAAATAAAATATGAAAAAACTTTCAGGGTGACATAAAGGGCTGGAGGTGAGATATGAGACTCCCTATGTGAGATTCAGCTCACCTCTTCAACTAAGAGGTCACTTACAAGGAGAAATTAAAGGTGACGATATGGTCTCGGAGTGACCTAAAGGGCTCACATCTTACCATCCAGTCTCCCTCTAAGGTCTCTGTGTGACCTATATTATCGCATCTCCTACGTATTATTACAACGTTACGTGCATACACACACATACAAACACATACTAATACGTTATCAAACCACAAACATATATACATACATACATGATAGATTTTGACTTAATATATGTTTATATATACATACATATGGTCACGTGAATACAACCTCATAAAAGAACTCCGTTGGTATATTATATGTACTACATGCTTATGTACATACACATACCAACACACTTACATACACACACATATGTACATACAATATCAATATGAATAAACATAATATGCGTTCATATATGCATACATTATTACACTTTTACATGTATATAAATATGCATACCGCACGTACACATATAAAATTATTATTGTTATATTAATAATAATAGTTGTTATTATTATAATAATACTAATTTATATATTATACAATGGAAATTAGAAGATGAATAGGATACTTTTAATTTCTTTTAGTTTGACCACCAATTTTTATTTTCTTTGTCAAGTTTAGTCCTTCCTTTATATCAAAAATGGAATGCTCTGGAAGAAGGCCACACAGTCTCATATCCAAATAGCCGCTCAACACTCACCGCCGATCCTTTCATTTCACCATCATCGTCATCTTCTGGTCATCGACGGCTAAATCGACAACAGTAACGCTAGCCGCCGCCCTTAGACTGAAGGGCCACCATCAGCGGAACCCTAGCCGTTGTTGTTGTGGGTGAAATGGAAATCGCAGATGCGGCTGATGCTCACTGGCGGCGGCTTATCAGCTCATCACCGTTCGCCTTTCTCTCTTGCTACTCCGATATGATGTCAAATCTGGTTTGCATGTTCCGATCCTCTCAAATCTGTTACTCGAATGACCTATTATTTCTTTCAATTCGGTTCCCTTTTATTCCTCTATGTTTCAGATGGTGTCTCATCAAATTGATCCGTACTGTTTTGTATTCTCTAATTAGGTTTTCAAGGGTTCCAGATTGCCACACTACCGAAGGATGCATGTGCATGCTTAGAAACAAAGGAAGAGTGCTAAAAAGGAGATGCTTGACAAAAACAGAAATAACAATTCCAAGGTATAATTCATTTCGATATTGCTGTTTCATTAAATATGTATTACTTCATCCCTAATTATCTTGGTTACTTGATTGTTCAATGAAATTAGTCCCTTTTTTGTCTTGATTTACGACTTTTTCCATGTTTGCAACGATGTTGTTTATGTTTACTTTTGAAGGAACTTTGACTCTCTGTTTTGGAGTATTATTTCTAAATTGTGATGGTTATTAAGGAGTAAAATAAGCTTCGTAAACCTGTGGTATAATCTCAGGTTTTGCATCTAAAATAAGTTTGGATCATGAAATTGAAATAAACTGTGTTCCGAGGTAAGCCTATTCAATGTTAAGGATTTTGCATAACTATATGGAAACTTATGAGCCTTTTCATGAACTTAGCTAACTGTTTTGAAAAACATAATCCCTTTTGTCGATTGCATTTTTCTGCTCAGAAGTTGGTTGTTTATTTGGAAATCTTTGTCTTTTGTTCTTCCGTTGTTCTTTTAGTAGCTTTGATTGACAATTGACACCTACATACTGTGACTAATCTTTTTTTCCAGGTGGTCAAATTACCGGGGACACCCGACACACGTGCATCTTCAGAATGCAAACACACGTAACAATTTTATAGCTTTAAAATTCTTGGTTTATTTGCTGCATAACCTTATCTTTACATATTTATAGGTACTTATATTCATGTTTATCATTAGTAGATTATTTTCTATTTTTTTCTTCAAATGGGTAGTCTTGCTTTGTCAGGTGTATAAAAACTTGATGTACGGTAATGATGGGGAAGGGTTTGGGTGGGATAGACTATTATTAAAGGGGAATAAGATAACCAATCAAGTGCGTTCGTAATTCACGTTTTGCGATTTTTGTAAAAAATTCTAAAAGTGCTTTGGTTAAAATATTATATTGTTGATATAGTAGTATAGTTGTTGTAATCGTGTTCAGTTTGTCGATGGCTTATGTAGATACAAACTTTAAGATTCATGTGTTTTGAAGCATACATGGTTGTTCATATAGGCTTTATACAGGTTTGGTCTTTTCTATATTCTTGGCATTTTGAGTTTTAAAATCTTGATTTCCATTCATTATACCCGCTTATCAGTCGGCACCTTAAACATTGCTTTTAGAAAGATTGAATATATTTTTTTCTTGCAAAAACAGAACATTAATATTCAGGTATTAGTTTTTGGGAGAGTTAGTGTAGCTAAAAAAAAAGACCACGGAATTGTGAGGAGCTCTCCACTGATGCTAATTTTACAGATTGTGTGGAATTGTAGCGTGAGGTATTATAATGTCATGTTTGTAGTTTATGTTGCTATGAAGAACTTTATTCGCCTTCATCATCGTCATTGGTTCAATTTCAATTGTCTCATTATTTACTTTAATTTTTGTTGCAGTTGCTTTGCTTTCATTTTGAAGGTCTTCTCTGTCGCAGGTATGTCCTTACAGGCGCTTTTGATTTCTTCATCAGTGTCTTTCAACATAGTTGATTTCGTTTTTTATTTCTCTACTAAGACTGCGATATGGTTTTCGTTTCTGTTCAAGATATCTGATGATTTTCAAAATCCGACAGTTGTTTCCTTTCTACAAACGATTTTTTACACATGCATACCAAGTGTACGTCAAAATGCTTATGCTTTTTTTACTGTAATTGTCGTAATCATACTGAAGATCATCAATTGCTATATGGGTCATTTGAAGTATTCTTATCAATTACGTGAGAGACTGTATATAAATGGTCTAATGGGGCATGGTCTAATGTGTGTAGAAATTATGGTTTCACTATTTTGATGAACGATGTGTGTAAAAATAGTTGCACTGTATAGCAATGGTCTAATGGGTCATGGTCTAAAGTGTGTAGAAATTGGCATGGTCTTATGCATGTTTTACACAATTTGATGATTTGTTTGTTCTTCATATTCCTTTTTCTTAGCTATTAGGTTCTTTGATTTATACATGCAGTAGAGTTTTTTTTTTTTTTTTTGTATTTGATGGTTTATTAATTGCTTTATGGTTAGGAGGTTTATATACCAAATATGTGTCAATATTTGAGTAGTGAATAGAATCTATTACAAAGCAATCACATGATCTATCTCTAAAAGTAAATATGGAGTAATAAGGAAGTGACTTTCTATTGAAAATATGATAGAGAGTACAAGAATTTTCCATATAATATATTTTTTTCTTGCAAAAACAGAACATTAATATTCAGGCATTAGTTTTTGGGAGAGTTAGTGTAGCTAAAAGATTAAGACCACGAAATTGTGAGGAGCTCTCCACTGATGCTAATTTTGCAGATTGTGTGGAATTGTAGCGTGAGGTATTATAATGTCATGTTTGTAGTTTATGTAGCTATTAAGAACTTTATCAAATATGTTTAACATTGCCATTGTGTTATTGCAGCTTAAGAGATTGAAACTCCCAAGGAATAACTAGGATTCAGATACATTTGAATTTGATGAAATTCTTACTGAATTTTCATGACAGAGGAGTGTTTATGAAGTTGTATCAAATCCTGTTGTGAAGGTATATAACTTCACCTTAACTCATAGTTTAACAAAAAAAACATGAATTTTATTCTTTGTTAATTTGTTTTTGTTATGCAAAATGTTCATGGCATGTAGTCAAACTGGTACATGAAAAACTTACATGTCTAAAAAAAATGCAGATGGAAGTTAGGCCTCTTGAAAGAGAGCCAAGGAAAAAGAAGAGTAGTTACAAACACATGTTGATTGTTGCACAGAACACCACCATTTTGTTGATGTCTTATTTTTAAAACTGTTTGATAATACCTAGAAAAACACATAAAAGTAATCATAGTATTCTAAAAATAGTTATTAAATTAGTCAAAATAGCTCTCCGGGTTTGACAAATTATTCACAGGCAGAAGAAGTCGTGGTAAAACCAAGAAGCGTTCTGGATGCCTTATACATGGCTATGATATCATGAAATGTCTGTTCAAAGTTGGATGGAATTTTGAGGTTATAAATTTTGTTGGAGGTTTGATGTCTTTTTTCCTTCTTAAGCTTCATGATCTGCTTCAGATTTTTATTGTTGAACATGACCTGCAATACTGATAAATTGTTATTGATTTCTTTCAGGTGGATTCTTTTCGCCTTCATAAAACACATGCTACTGCTGGACTTAGAGCTGCAGGCGCAACTGCCAACTTCACCCACCATCCAAGACCCTGCATCTATATAGGTATGTGTTTTTCCTTTCTTTCTTGAAATACATTCACTTTTATACAATTGTCTAATGACCTGTCTTCATTTGGGTCAGATTTTTGCCTCTTTGGATGCATTCTTAAAATCTTTGCAAGTAACTACTACTGAATACATGTCCTTACATCTTTAATGACCATCTGATTTCTCATTTCTTTTGTCAGTACGCAGGTTGTGACATTAGTTGGAATTGACTCTTAGTTGCAGGTATTGTTTTCCTGACTTTTTGTGCTTTTGATTAGGTTTTTGTGGCGTTTGGGTTACAATTATGTTATTGCATTTCCAGTTGGATTTGGGTATTTCTGTTTGAAGTCATTGTGTGCAAATCGTTTGTTCCATGTTATTGCATGTGTGAATCAGTTCCTTATATATTCAGGTATAATATAGGCTAATTTCATTTTTTCCACTGTGTGTTATTATATATAATAATCTATACAAATCATATTCTTTGCGGCCCTAGACAGGATCAGTACGCAATGACGTCCAAAAGCATAGGAAACATAAAGCATAGGCACAAACGTTAAAGGTGCGTCTGATAAGAAAGTACACTCGCTATGTTGGGATACATTTTCCTTAAATTCCGAGAATTTATTCAAATTCTTTAATCTTCTTTAGGCTTAATTATTTTATTTGAAAATTGTTTAATCAGTAGTAAGCTGTTTTTTTATTTTATTTGTGGTAATTTGTTGTTTATACCCCAAATGGTTGCCCATGTGCAGATTTCAATGCATAGGTTTTTAACACGGACAGTATCTTATGTTTTGGTTTGACATGAGGTTATTATGTTTTAATACCATATGTACTATGTTAAACAGTTAATGTATAAGAAAAACTGAACCTATGGTTCAAAGTTGAAGATTGTGTCTATTAGGATGAAGCTACATGGTGCCATGGTGGTCTACTTAATGATAGGCATACCCCAACATGTAAGTAGAGCGCCTTATCGAGCTTAGTTTTTCTAATCAAGGGCAATAATTAATTTTTTGTAGTACAAATGTAAATGACACTACATATTATTATTAGTTATGTAATAGCCATGTGAATGACACTATGTAATGTCATTAATTGTAAAGACAAATACAATTACTAAAAATTGTCAAATAACACGGTGGCCCGCCGCAACGCGCGGGCGGGTCACCATCTCGTTATAATAACACTAATTATTATTATTATTATTATTATTATTATTATTATTATTATTATTATTATTATTATTATTATTATTATTATTATTATTATTACATATAAATAAATAATACAAATAAAATATGAAAAAACCTTCAGGATGACATAAAGGGCTGGAGGTGAGATATGAGACTGCTTATATGAGATTCAGGTCACCTCTTCAACCAAGAGGTCACCTACAAGGAGAAATTAAAGGTGACGCTAAGGTCTCGGAGTGACCTAAAGGGCTCACATCTTACCATCCAGGCTCCTTCTAAGGTCTCTGTGTGACCTATATTATCACATCTCCTACGTATTATTACATCGTTACGTGCATACACACACGCATACAAACACATACTAATACGTTATCAAACCACACACATATATACATACCTACATGATAGATTTTGACTTAATATATGTTTATATATACATACATATGGTCACGTAGATACAACTTCATACAAGAACCCCGTTGATATATTGTATGTACTATATGCATATGTACATACACATACCAACACATTTACATGCACACAGATATGTACATAGATATGTAGATACAATATTAATATGAATAAGATTAATATACGTTCATATATGCATACATTACACTTTTAGATGTATATAAACATGTATACCGCACGTACACATATAAAATTATTATTGTTATATTATTAATAATAATTATTATTATAATAATAATAATACAAATTATTATTATTATAATACTTATTATTATTATTATTATTATTATTATTATTATTATTATTACATATAAATAAATAATACAAATAAAATATGGAAAAAACCTTATGGGTGACATAAAGGGCTAGAGGTGAGATATAGGACCCCTTATATGAGATTTAGTTTAGAGACACCCCTCGTATAGGTGACCGTTTGGGCTTAAGGTGAGGTTTTCTTAGAGACACCCCTCATATAGGTGACCTCAGAGACCTCTGAGTGACCTCTAGGTGGGGTGTATTTAAAAAAAAAGGGGTGTCTCTAAGATTTCCCTTTGGTTATAGACATACTATTCTAATTCTTATATTTTAAACTCTTTTATGTTACTGATGTGATCATCATGATAATTTTTCTGGACTGCAACACTTTAATAACCTACTTATGTCTTAAACTAATAGAGTGGGATGATAGCATGGAGATCAGGCATTAGCCAGGTCTCATGAGTTATGTTCTTGCTTTATTACTATTTGAATTCTACTTTTTCCTTATTAATTTTAGTGGGCTTTTAGAATTTTGATTTAACGAGAAAATACCATTTTTTAGCTGAGAAACGAGAAAGTAGAGTTTTGGATTTGCTTGTGCAATGTTATTTCCGGTTCGTTAGTTCTTTTAATTTTTATTATGGAGGTTTTTGATGTAGACATGTGAAACATCTTGAAATTCCACAAAGGAATATATGTATAGGTGAAAAAACTTGTACAAAGGCTTTTTTCCGTACGAACGGGGGAGAGAATGACACGTGGTAGATTTTATTTTAAGCGGATGGACATTTGTGTCTTTTTTTCACACAACCCTCGTGTTTTACAGCTTGATTTTTTAAGCGTTTTTTTTATTTCACGCATTCTTTTTACGTTATTTTTTATAATACAGACGTAGCATTTTTTTTCTAATTGCGTGATTTTTTACAAGCGTGATTTTTTTTTTATTTTCACGATTTTTTTACGTTATTTTTATATGGAAAATTGGAAATAAATAATCCTAAGTTTTGATGTTTGGCCGGCAATAATCCCAACTTTGAAAATAGCTCTCAGTGGTCCCAACTTTCAACATATTTACTCGCAATGGTCCAACCGTTAAAAACACTAACTCCGTTAACACCGTTGATGACATGGCATATGACTTGGTTTTTTTTTTTAAATTCCCTTTAAATCTATATGTGAATTCTAGAATTAAAGAAAAAAAACAGGGGCCGTCTCCGACGCTCGCGCCGGTGGTGGAGCAGGAACTGAGCGGGAACACGACGTTCATCTCCAGTTATTCTCCGACGCCGCCGCTGCAATCGCTGGCGGGAAATTCGACTCCGTGTTGGGAATCGTCAGCCGTCTTAACCAGGTTTCAAATGCCGTCGGCACGCCAGAACATCGGCTGTGTTTCTACATGACACCGACGCTCCGATCGCGACTGATCGTCACCTTCTCCCCTGTGATGGAGATATATGGAAAAGATCACTTTTTATCAACGCAACTTCTGTACGACAAATCTTTATGTTTCAAGCTTGCTTTAATGGCATCAAACACCACGATTCTTGAGCTCGGAGTTTCGGAGAATAATTCGGAGAAGAATTCAGAGAAGAAGAGGAAGATTCACGTTATGGATTTTGACATTGGGCAGGTCAGGGGGTTCAATACGTGTATTTACTTCACGAGATCGCGTCGGTGGGTGAGGACGGCAAAGAGGCACTCGTTTCGTTAAAGCTTACAACTTTCACAGATTTTGGCAATGGTGTCGATCGGCTAAATGTCGTGGGGAACGTTCTCAAATCGCTTTCGAATAAACTGGGTGTTACGTTATCTTTCCACGTTTCGTCGTAGAAATTACCCGATCTCAATACAACGTAGTTAGGGGTGGAAACCGATGAGGCTCTGGTGGTGAATTGCGCTTTCAAGTTGTACAGGTTGCCGGACGAGAGCGTGACGACGGAGAATTTGCAAGACGAGGTGTTGAGGCGCGTGCCTTTTAATAGAATTTTAGAATTAAAAAAAAAACAAGTCATGTACCACGTCATCAACGGTGTTAACAGAGTTAGTGTTTTTAACGGTGGGACAATTGCAGGTAAATATGGTGAAAGTTGGGACCATTGAGAGCTATTTTCAAAGTTGGGATTATTATCGGCCAAACATCAAAACTTTGGATTATTTATTTTCAATTTTCCTTTTTATAATAGAGCTATATTTTTTGTAAGTAGGGGTTGTTGCCTTTTCTTAAAGAAATTTTTATGTTTTTGTTTTTAAATTTTTTTTTATACTTTTGTTTTTTGAATAATTATACTTGTTAGGTTAAGGTTGGTGGTTATTTTTTTCTAAACGAATACGTAATTTTACATTAATTCTTGCGTGATTACAGATGATATATTTTTATTTGTGTTATTACTTGCCTAAGTTATAACATTTACCCATTTTGCATTATTTTGCGTTTATTTGTTTTTCATGCGTTATTTTGTGCACTATAAGAGACGAAGAACTATAAATTTCTACATAGATATAAAAGCAAACTTAAAATTACAAAGAACATACAAAGCATAAATTAAACTACTTATCTTTTAACAGAAAAGACTTCTTCAAATCAACAGACGCTTGAAGGGCTCTGACTAGGGTGGTAATCATTTGCATTTGTTCTATATCAGTTTTGTTCATGTCTGACGTAAACAAAATTACCAAATCACGAACGGCACTATTCAGCAAGATTAATAGATTTTTTTATTTCATTTTTTTCTTCGAGCGTTTCTCGTAGAGCGTCGAAGGTTTTGTTGAGAACGTTTACCATGTGTTTTTCCTTCTGATATTCGATCATTAACTTCTTTTTATGAATAAATCGTCAGCAGAGTGGGTAGATGGTGGTGAAGATGAGGAAGCCATCTGTATGTTTTTTTTGTTTTGTTTTGTTTTATTTTTGACGGTTTTTGGAAATGATGTGTTTTCTTTGAGCAGTTGCATGGGTTGCGTTATTTTTTGGAAGCGAATCAAGTGCTTATTTTATAGAGGGGGTGGGGAGGGGGGGGGGGGTGAGGAGTTATGATTGATATCTCTGAGTAGACGGAAGGACACAAGTTATATGGGTAGTTGCGTATTTTTTTAATTATATTTTATGCGTTCTAAAGAAACTCAATACGTGTTTTTAATTTATTTTTTTTTCTTTCCGTCTGTTCGGATTCCCTCTAGTAATTTGTATAAGTATTTTATAGTTTTACTAGTTAGACACATTTTATTTCAACAATTTACTATTCTTCCTTTTCCCTAATACATATTCAATGGCTTCATCTTCATGAACCACATTTTCACAAAATGCCCTAAGGCAATAAAGGCGCTGGAGGAACTGTGCAACAGAGAAGAAACGAAAGGTGATATCATGCATAATTCGCTCGGAATGATGGTCGGTCTTACCTCCAATAGCATCGAAACTTATACTTGGATGCTAGAGGAGGTTGTTAATCATCCTCCCAGTGAGATACAGAGTGCTGCCACGGAGTTCATTGTGGATCAACTGCAGTTGAAACAGGAGATCCACGAAATGCTTCGTAGGTTGATGAATAGCACAAGGTAGAAAATGAAAGATCGAAAGTATTCTCTGGAAGAGATGAAGATGTTTTAGACATCTCTTCTCTATGTCTTTTTTTAATCTGTTTTTTCTGTAGTTTGAATTGAATTAAAGTTAGCGTTTTTATTAGATGCGTGATTTTCAAGATTACCTTTGAGTTTAGTTTTTGCAGTAGTAAATTCGAATTATAAATTCTAGTTACAATGACTTATGTAGGGTTTTTCATTTTTTTTTAAATTATGCATTAACTGTCTGTGTTTTCTGGCGATTGCGTGTAAAGGCTAAAATAACGCAAAGCAGAAACAAAAAATTAATGCATATTTTTTGAAACACGCAATATATGATGAATTTTTTTTGTCAAATGGTTTTTGAATTTACGCATGTAGGTTTTTCTGGTCTATGATGTTGAGATGTTTGCGTTATTTTTTAACCTGTATGTGTGACAATGATAACCTTTGTGAGAAAATATAAACCTGCTTGAAAGTTTTTTGCGTGGTTAAAAATGCGTGTCTATTACATTTTCGTGATTAGATTGTTGCGTGATTTTACATATATGCGTGATTAAACAAGTGCGTTATTTTTTATTGACATGCGTTTTTTAAAGCTGACAGGCTAATTTTTTTTTTTTTTGTGAAAAGACAAGGTACCCTTTCTATTAAGTTTAATGAACTGTACAGATTTTTGTTTTCAGGCGCATATACACTACGTCAAAAAGTGGCTTTGGCCACGGTTTTTGCGAAAACACCTAGCCACTGTTTTAACAAAAACGTGGCTAAAGGTAAGAAACACTAGTTTTAGCCACACATATTTTGTACCCGTGGCTAAATGTATAGCTTTGGGACCCTTTTAGCCATCTATTTTTTTGTTTAAGTGACAACAACAATCAGGTACAGAGATTTTAGCCATTTTTTTACAAAAAAAGTGTGGCATTTATTTGTCACACTTAATAAAGAGTGGTGAAATGCATCAAACGACCACGGAATTTTAATGATCTTTTATTCATGTGACCAAAAACGAATATATATATGATACCTTTGACAACGCTTATATAATGTTGTGTGACGGAAGAGTAGATTTTAGTACTTAGTAAATAAAAAAAAACAAAACTATTAAGTATATATTATGCGTGGCTATATGTGAGCAACGATCACTGTTTTTTAATTAGTTATGTAGCTAAAAGCTAGTACATATGGTCACTTATATTAGGTTGTGTGACTAAATAGTAGAGTTTTGATCATGCCCTTTGCTTATATATTGTAAGTGACAAAGATAAGTAATGGTCACAGTAAAATATTACATGTTGTTGGGCTTTACTTTGTAAGGCATGAACATTAAATTGGGCTTTCATTGATTTGGGCTTAGTAGGGTTTACGATATGGGCTTAGTGGGCCGATTTCTTTATGTTTATGATTGTGCTTAGGGTTTTGTAGAGGGTACTATATAAACCCTCATAGTGTTTATGATTGACTAGCTTTTGAGATTACGATTTTCTTCTTTCACTCTTGTAATTCCGATCGGTTTCACTAGCTTAAGAAACTATTGTGTTTCATTCAAGATTTGATCTTTGTTAAATCTATTTCTTCTACTTTCTTCTTGAATCAATCACTTACGAGGATTCTGCACTCGTTTGTGATATCAATATCGTGTCTTGGTAGTTTTTCTGGACCAACAATTGGTATCAGAGCCAAGAAACAAGTGTTTAGTGGTTCTCACGATATTGATTCAAGAGATCTAACGGTTTCTATGAGTTTTTCTTGAGTTTTTCAGGTTTACGATCGAGTTTGCCGAGTTTTCTGGGCTGTTCGTCGAGTTTACGATCAAGATTTGAAGATTTGAAGGTTTACGATCGAAATTCTGGGCTGATTCTTGAGTTTACGATCAATTTCTGGGTTTGTTTGTGTGTTTACGACTGCAAGTTTTGAAGATCATCATCGGAAACGCGTTTACGAGTTCAAGCTGCGATTTTTAAGTGTTTACGCTTGTACTTTGTCTGAATCAGGTGTTTACGACATTTCTTTACCGGAAACACTCATCGTAATCGGAGTTTACGACTGTGCTGGATCAAAATCGAGATTACGACTAGCATCTATTGGAATCAAAGTTTACGACTGGTCTCTATCGGAATCGGTGTTTACGATCGGAAATAGCGTTTACGATCGGAAACTAGATTGCGGCAATTTCACACTTTCACGGAAACGGGCATAACTTTTGACTCGTTTGGAGTTAGAGGCTCAGATTTTAACACGACGTTCGTGACACCGAGTCCCAGAATTACCCCTGACTAACGTCCAAGGAAGCTCGTTTGGACCCCCAAATTCCACTCCGAAGGCCTCCGTTTTTCAGTTTTAAGTTTTTGACACTATTCCTTGAATAGTAATTTTGCTGTTCTTGCCAATTTTTCAAAATTTTCAGAAGCTGCATATCTAAAGAAAGAAAATTAGTTCATAGGTTGAAGAAAAGAATTTGATTGAGAACAAGGATGCTTTCGCAGCTGAAGTTGATGAAACTAAGATATGCCCCAATCCTACTTGTGCACGTTTAATTCCTGGACTTAGGCAAATTTGTAAAAATTATGAGATAGAACTATTTGAAATAAAATGCGAAAAGAGTTCATTCAGGGGTAGATGGCAAAAGAGTGAAGCGAAAGTAAAAGCCCAAAAACTAGACATTGAGAAATATCAAAAGCTAGCAACGGAGAAGACTATTTTACATGATCGGGCTAGGATTGAGATATCTGAGCTGACACAGAAATTAACTGAACTGCAGCAAAAATATGATGAGCTACAGGTCAAGTATGATTGCAATCAGGAAAGAAATCAGCGAATGCTCGATGCTGGAAAGGAATTGTCACATGCTGTTGTAACTGGTCAAGTTGGGGGTTTGTGAATCCTCAATAAACTCTGAGGTTGGGTAGGGTTTGCTATGTACGCTTGGGTGTGGGGACAATTAAACATGACGGTAATCTTGTACATTATTAAGCACAACGCATTTGGTTGGGTTTAAACGGGTCTGAGTTTAAAGCGGACAAACATACCGGCAATCACCTGGACTAGTTGAGTAACTGAAGCTGAAAAAGGTTCCTCAGTCAGATTCATACGGTTTGATCCCTTGTAAACTTTCTCATGTTTGGTTTGGTAAGTATTTGTTTAGTTTATATCTTTCGTGTGTGAGTCGTTAAGTTCTTTTTGGTGTGTTTTCGTCCTGGCCAAGTCGATTTGAGAAGTCAAAATGTGTTTTTCATGGGTCTTAATGCATGACAATATGCCCCCGACAGATCTTGACAAATTTTTAGGGGAAGGAGGGAGGATAATAAGTATTATCCGAAAAGACTTCCATAATACATAGTATCCGAAGGGAACTCGAGGATAATATACATTATCTCAGGGGAAGTCCTTGGCTGAAGGGAAGTTTTCAGCTAAGGGGAAGTCTTTAGAGGTCTTGGGTTCAGGGAAAGTTTTATAGAAAACCCGTAATCTATATTAGGGTTTTTGGTTAAAATTATATTAATTTGAATCAACTAAACAGATGATAATTATCCTCTTACCCAAAGACCAGTCATCAAATGTCTGGTGGAGTATATTTTTTCAAATGTGTGTCAGACAGGTTGATGAGAGAAAGATGCTGCTGCTGCTCAAAGTTAAAGAACCAGCCGGACAAGACTTCCATCTGGAAAATCAACTATTCAGGGGAAGTTGTTGGTGTCTTTACAAGTTTCCAAAAGCTTCAAAAGTTTTTCAAAGAAAATGCTCACAAGTTTAGGGGAAGCTGAAGATTTCAAGTCGATCTTTGATGAAGAAAATGATGCAGAGAGCAGTCAGAGATCATGAAGACCCAAGATCAACAACCAAGTTCTTCAAAGTTAGAGGTGTTCAAACTTTTTACCCTCTATTTTTTGAAGATTCAAGACAGTTACCGAAGATTCAGCAAGAACCAATTCCTTCATGAGAAGCAAGTCAATGAGAATCCTCCATCTCATTAACTTGTTCATTTCAAGAAGTTCAAGTTGATGCTGATCAAGAGGAAGTCCCAAGTGCCCGTTATGAAACCCAATGAAGATTTCTGCGGAAAGAATCTTCATCAGCATCTATGCCAGCCAGTCAAGAAGAAGAATTTCAAAGATTGAAGACATTTAATATCACAAGCCTAGGGGAAGATTGTAGAGGCTAGATTATGAGGCTTGTAATATTAAATATGTTGGGCTGGGCTTAGAAGGTTTCATTAGTTTAGTAGACTAGTTTGGTTATTGTATATAGGCTAGTTTATGGTTGGGCTTGAGTTTACTATTGGGTTTATGACTCAAGAGGCCCAATAGTAAACCCATTGGGGTGCCTATATAAACCCCAATGGTTCTCCTTGTATGAAAGACCTTGGTTTAGGATTTCTAGAGAGAGTGAGGTGATTACGACTTTGTAGAGAGAGAGAAGAGAGTTTACGATTTCTGGTTTTGTACCCGACAAGTTCATCTTGTGTGCAAGTTCAGGTTTTTATTGTTTAATCATCGTATTCTTCGTGTTTCTTCTCTTCTCTATCTTGAATCACTAATCTAACCGGATTCCGCACGTTTAGATTAGAAAATATCATGAACGGTTGTTGATCCCGGACCAACAATTGGTATCAGAGCAGTGTGTCTGTGTGCCCGCTATCAGGCTAATCCTAAACTTTCACATTTAATTGCTGTTAAACGTATCTTTAGGTATCTGAAGGGCAGGCCTAGGCTTGGACTTTGGTACCCAAAGAACACTGATTTCCAATTGTTTGCATTTACTGACAGTGATTATGGAGGTAGTGATCTTGATAGGAAATCAACAACTGGTGGATGTCAGTATCTGGGAGACAGACTCATTTCTTGGCAGAGCAAAAAGCAGCATACCGTCTCAAAGTCCACTGCAGAAGCTGAATATGTGGCAGCATCAGCTGGATGCTCACAGGTAGTATGGATACAAAATCAACTTACTGATTACGGTATGGAATTTGTCAACACTCCTATCTTTTGTGATAACGCTGCTGCTCTAGAAATTGTGAAAAACCCCGTTCATCATTAAAAAAACAAAGCACATAGACATCAAGGTACATTTTATTCGTGATTGTTACGATCGGGAGTTAATTCAGCTCCAAAAGGTGAGCACAGACCAAAATGTGTCTGATATTTTCACAAAACCCCTCCCTCGTCCCAATTTTGAAATGTGTGTCGAAGGCCTCAAGATGATTTCCTTCGAGGAATGATCGGATCAAAATTGTTTGTGTATAGTTGTTTTTTCTTAAAAAAAAAATAAAAAGTGTTTTATTTCAAAAGCCTCATAAAAACAGGGGAAGAAATGTCACTGTTTCAGAAAATCTAAAAAATATCTGTTAGAGGTTTTTATGATGTCTTTTGTTTGCCTTGAGTTGGTAGGAAGTGATATAAATTTCCAAGACAATTGGAGACTGACACGTGTAAGGCAGAAGTGAAAGACGACTCAAAGATGATGTTTCTGTAAGCTAAATAAAAAACTATGATCATCCATGTAAGTGCAGTAAACTTAACTTCTATATATGTTTAGTTTTCCATCCTGGTTTACATAGTTTAAAAGACTGAGTCCCAGCAAAAACGGGTTGAGAGTGGTATTCACCTAGTATTCACTCTCTCACTCGCCATGTTTCTGCTAATTATGACAACACCACAGAAAAATGAAAAGAAAAAGAAAAATGAAAAGAGAAAGCAAAATAAAAAAAAAGAAGGAAAAGTTATAAAAATAAATAAATATTGTGTTTGGTCTTCTCTGCGTGCCTATGCGGCCGACCTGATCACCAACTGATAATTAAGAAAATAAGTGGTAGTCATAGCGGTGTTGCATGGTTCCTCAAGTTGGGGGTTTGTGAATCCTCAATAAACTCTAAGGTTGGGTAGGTTTTGCTATGAACGATTGGGTGTGGGGACTGTTAAACATGACGGTAATTATGTACCATATTTAAGCACTTTAAAATTTTTATCTGGATGTGAGTTTATGTGATTTCAAAAATTTTGAGCAATCGTCTAGAACGTCGAGTAACGGAAGCTGAAAAGGGTTCCTCAGTCAAAGATTTGTCTGGTATGATCCATGAATTTACATCAGCTTCAAGGCAAGTGAATTTTTAATTTTTTTTAGGTTATATTCGTGTTATGATTATTTTTCATTTACTTATTTCTTTTAAATTGTTTAAAAGTTAATTTTTTATGATCACGATCAGATACTCGGGTATGAGTCTGAGGGGAAGCTTCGTAAATTCTCAAATTCTTTAAAGTTAACATTTTTTAAGAGAATTATCATTTTTAGAGGTTTGGGAGTATTTTTTAATGTTTTCAAAACTTGAGGGGTCAAAGTGAATTTTTTTTTATCAAAACCCTCATTTCCAATTCCTTTTATCATTTACGAACCCTCACTTCTCTCTCGTTTACGATCCGCCCTGAAACCCTAGCCTCCGCCGCTGTCTCGCCGGAAACCACCTTCCGACCTGTGTTTGACAAATCTGAGCACACCACTACCTTCGGCTTCTTGATTCGACCGAGAAACAACTGTCAATCGAAAATTTCTCTCACAGTTTTGTCAGTCTAATCACCGGTTTTAATTGTTTAAAACTCTCGGTTGATCATCTTGCGTTCACTATCATTTCGATTCGATTCCTCGAGATTTGAAGTCGTTGTTTGTGTTTGCAACACTTAAAAGGTAGTTTATAATGATTCATTTGTGTTGTTGTTCGATTTTGACGAGTTTACGAGTTTACGAGTTTTTGCAGGTTCAAAAATGGAGGATTCTGTGTTTACGATAATCGAGAGGTTGAAGACGACTGTTCGATGTTTACGATCGTTGATTACGATCGTAATTTACGATCGGAGATTATGATCGTCATTTACGACTCAGCGTTTACGATTTTCCGTTTACGATGGTGTTTACGATCGGGCTTAAGTTTTTATCGAGAGTTTACGACTGGGCCTATGCAAACTGACTTTGACACGATCGTGAACCCTTCTGTGGATCGTAAACCCGTATTGTATATCGTAAACATAAATAGTGGATCGCAAACACACTTAAATTTTTTAATTAAATCGTAGACACCTAAGTTTCATAGAATTTCATCAAACTTAATCGTTTTTAAGTTAAAATTAATGGTGTTTGTCAATTTGTGTTTCAAAATCAAATATTTTTCTTGAAGGTTTAAATTGAGATTTTCAGACAAGTTAAATGTGTTAATCAATTGAACTTCAAGATACTGTTGGCAAACATAATTTCTTTTTGATGAATTTAAGCCTGATGCATTTGTCTTGTTTTCTCAGATGGCAGACGAAATGCTTGATGAAGACATCCATTTTGAGAGAGACCACTGCATCCCGGCATATCTTGATGACCCACCAGAGAGGCACATGCAGCTATTTTACTCTTTGGTGGCGGGGATGAACGTATGCAAGATAAACCATGCTCTAAGAACAAGTGTGCTGATCGATGAGCAGCTTGTAAGAGAATTCTGGGGAACAGCGAGAGCAAATGCTGACAAGACGAGAATCTCCGCAACAATTCAGAATCGTCAAATTGTGATACTCGAAGAAGACATCTGCCAGGGATTGAACATCAATGACAAAGCTGAAGATCCAATAGAGTACTCAAAGACTCTTGTATTAGAAGGTGCTCAGTCGTTGGGATATGAAGGAAAGTTCCCTCCCATCTTCAAGAAGTTATTGCCGCACTACTGGAGGTGTTTGGCTCATTACTTGCAAAAATCCTTCTTGGGGAAGAGAACCAGTTTTGATCAACTAAACAAATTGCATGGCACGACATTTGTAGCACTAGCCTTAGACTGGGATTTCAACTTCTCAAAAATGATGCTGTTGGATTGGGTTGGGAATGCAGATTTGAGTGCAAGAGAACAATTCCTGATGACACCAAGATTTGTGTAGATGGTGGTCATGAAGAAATATCCCATGATAGAAGAAAGAATAGAGAAATTGGATATCAAGTTCATGGATAATGGAGTGTTCGGCCTGCAAACACAAGACAGAAAAGGAAAGAGCAGCTTTCAGGGGAGGATTGAATGGACCAAAGGAGGTGCCTTTCCTGAATTTGCAAGAGAACAAGTTGAAGAAGAATCTGATGCTGAACCAGATTTGCACCCAGTCAATGCATCTCTGGCAGAAGATCATGATGTGGCTGCCAATGTTCAAAGGGAACCTGAAAATATACCGTCTGATGAAGAAAACATAATGGACGATATCTTCCCTGAGAACGAAACATTCGAGGATGACATCTATCGGGATTTGGGGCCCATCAATCTCAAGAGAGGAAGGGATGATCTGATCACATCTTCAGGCAGCGATACAACTCCTCCAGAGCTGACTCTGAATATTAACGAAGAGGATTTGACTGAAGAACCCATCCCAATACGTGAACCTTCTCTGAAGAAAAAGGCTGACCCAAGAACTTTGAGGTTCAAATTCTTAAAGACCAGCTCGAGCCTAATGGTGTTTGATCGTACAGATGCAAATGAACAGACTGATAACACAACTGAACCGGCAATCGTTCAAAGCTCATCTCAAGCCGATGTTCAAGCTACTGTTCAAGAACCAGCACCTATGCAGACTGAGAGTCCTATCCTCCATGTACATAGCCCAGTGCATGAGGAAAGGCAATTTTTAGAGGTTGAAAGCTCTTTTGTTGTACCCAGCCCAGTGAAAGTGAGTGTCTCTTCAGTGCCAAGTCAGCTCACTGTGGTTCCAAGCTTCAGGCCTTTTAGGGCAAATGAACAAGCTGCTGAGCTCCCTATTGAGATGAGGTTAAGTGCTGACCCTCACATTAATTTTCTGATGTCTCAAAACAGAATTAGAGAGACTGAGATAAAAGCACTCTAGGTTGAGAACAGAAAACTAAAAGACAAGGAGATGGCTGACAAGAATAGGTTTAAGTATTTGTATGAGACCTTGATGGATCTGAAAAAGAAGTATAATGAGTTGAAAGGTACTGTGGTGTCAAATGCGTCAGGTGACCCCGGTCAAAGCTCATCTCGGGGTGGTCAAGGTACAGAATTTGTGAATGAAGATGAAGGAGATGACACTATTGAGATGTCAGACTATGCTCGAAGTGGAAGAGTCATCTCTAAGGCACCAGAAGGTCACGACAACTGGTTCAAGGAGTACTTTCAAGGACCAGCCCCCACTCAATACACCATTGATGTTGGTAAAAGCTCAATCGACAAAAGGGGGAGTCGTGAAGCAATTCTGTGCTGGCACTATGATACCGAGAAAAAGCTTTATGCTGTAATCCGTGATGGCTACAGTCCAGTGGAATATTACAGAACACGAACCCAGTTTCACTCCTGGACTGAGCCTGAGATTAGAAGTCTATTAAGAGCTCCATACATAAACATATGGAGGAGCACATAAGGAGATCTAGTTCGGAACAATCTGATGAGCCACTTGGCGGAAAATTTTGTGAACTTTGATCTGAAGCAGGTAAGATGGGCTGAAACTGGAACTGACCCAGTAACTGGTGATCCAATAGGTGAGGCGAGGCGACCACCCACAAAACACACAAGAGTAATAAACTTGTTGGATGAAATTGAAGATGGTACCTTGGTCAAAAACTTTGACTGTTGGTTTTATGATCCAACGACGCATGAAGTGGTGGTGCTTTGCAAGAAGATGAGACAGTTTCGCTTCTATGATCCGGTTGACCTGCTGAGGTTTGGTGAAAGAGATATCAAGCTCCTCGCCTCCCAACCTATTCTCGGTGATGAGAATGATCTGGAAATTGCTATACGGGTGGGGATCTTCCATGGAACAGCAAACCAGCAAACCGGATCGTAGCTAATGAATGGTGGTCGAGCAATGTGCAGAATACTTTTAGATTTGATCTGCTGCTGCCATAGGCGGTCTAATGGTTCATGCCTAGGGGAAGATTGTTGGGCTATACTTTGTAAGGCATGAACATTAGATTGGGCTTTCATTGATTTGGGCTTAGTAGGGTTTACGATATGGGCTTAGTGGGCCGATTTCTTTATGTTTATGATTGGGCTTAGGGTTTTGTAGAGGGTACTATATAAACCCTCATAGTGTTTATGATTGACTAGCTTTTGAGATTACGATTTTCTTCTTTCACTATTGTAATTCCGAGCGGTTTCACTAGCTCAAGAAAATATTGTGTTTCATTCAAGATTTGATCTTTATTGGGCTATACCCCTATAAGGGCTACGCAGAAGCTCTACCCCAAGGAGAAGGGCTATGGTGAAGCTCTACCCTTTGACTTATAGAAATATGTCCCTGAATGACCTTGTCAGAGAGATACCCCTCGCATAAGGGCTAAGGGCCCCAAGGACCCCGATTAGGGGTTCAGCCCAGACGGAAGGGGCACACTCTCTTGATAAAAGGAATAAATCATACATGTCTGGTATCTAGGAGACACAAAGTACGTGAACAGTACCACAAGGACGATGTGACAAGTTGACTTAGTCATTAAGTACATGACTTCTGTCCCTTCGTCAGTGTCATCCGTGCCCCTTCGTCGCAGTACTTGCCCCTTCGTCGCAGTACGTGCCCCTTCGTCAGAACACTTAGCCAAGATTTAATCTTACTCACTAAGAAACAACTCATGGCCAGCTAAGGGATTTGTCCTATAAATATGGACATCCTCACACTCATTCAAGTAAGTTGGAAGTTGGGTGAGAAAACCCCATCTATCTCTCTACACCCCCCCCCCCCCCCCCAAAACCTTCTCCTGCATACACACACATATGCACGGAGGAGACCCAACGATGGCGATGACGGAAACGGAACGGAATAAGTTCATACGGATCTGAGCCGGAGGATCTCTTCCCTCCACACACACACTTGTAGCTACTAGAATCCTACCCCGGGATTCTGGGACGCAACATTGGCGCCATCCGTGGGACCGAGAAACGGCTTCATATTCTAACAACATAAGGGCCAGATCCGTATATATCCTTCCGTTTCAGGCCATATTCGAGCATCTATATGAAGATGGAGACAAGTTAAACATCTCTATGAAGATCTGGAATGAGTTTTTCAAGATATCTATTGGGGAATGTTTGGATCTGTTGTTAGAATCTTCATATCCTTCTTTTTTGTTAAAGAAAAAAAAGAAAAAACAGAAGAAAGAAAAAGAAATAAAAGAGGTATGAGCAGATCCACCAAAGAATGCAGATGTGTTCTTTCAGTTCGATCCTCGAGGTTTTTCTTAAAATTCATACCTCCATTTAAAGCTTTTCATATATCTGTATGAGTAGCCTAATTATATGAGCATCCTTTGAGGAAAATGCATTTAACATACCAAAGGCTAAATACCGAGATATTTTGATAAAGCATGTAAATGGAAGAAAAACTTAATGGTACACATTATAATACATAATGTACAACTAGTTGACTTACAAAAAGTACAACTTACATCTCTACAAAAAAGTACAAATGTAGCTTTTAAAATGCAAGTTGTCATACTTAAAGAATGACAAGGACATCTCATTTCTCTATTATTTACTTGGTTCAAGAAAAGCCTGTAACTAGTTAGATTTGCTCAATTTATATATGTGGGTAGGTTATAAGGTTGATGTACAACCCATAAAGAAGAGTGTACAACATGGCATGGGCATAATATGGCTATGAGATATATGTGATCTGTAAAAAGTAATAGTCAAAACTTTTTCATAAAAATAAATCATGAAAGATATCAGAGAATCACCCATTCCCTGTGGTGTTCCATGGATGAACATAGACATGAAGAAAAAGTCAATGACCGCATTAAATTTAACAGAGAACAATCAAATCTGTAAGTCATGGTGCGATAGAAAACAATTTTTCATTCCGTGCGAAATTCAAACGAGGATGGTGGAAACTTTAATTTCCGTGAGAGTCGACGGAACAATTTGGTGGCAGTCAACTGCTTCGTGAATATATGTTCGTCCACCATAACCGAATATATAACTCCGATTAAAAAAGGGCAAAAACATCATTGCAATCATGATTCTTTCGTGACGAAATTTTGATACGGCCGAAAGCAAAAAAGTTTCACCGTATCCAAAGAAGGCGACAAATGATGGATCGATCCTTCACTAGAATTGTAGGTCTCGTGACTTCTTCCTCTTTTCTAATGCGAATAAGAACAGGAGTACGAGTCAGATCCATAGCACTCAACCATACTTTGGTGAAAGATTATAAATCTGGTGCTCTTTGCATTGTAATCTGTTTGTAGCATGAGTTATGAATAAAATAAAGCTCATGCTTACATCTTCATGGTGATGAAATCAATTATCATGCCCCACAAAGATAGACAAAGGAACGATTATGATACGCCAAGATATAGAAAAACTTGGTCAAACCATTTGGTTTTGGTCGGACGGTTATCGATGTTGACATCGGATCGAAGCTCCTATGTTGTTAATGCCAAAATGTTGAAAGCAATCTCCATTTTGAGTAACTACAGTCCTCATCGTATGATTAATTGAATCATACCTGCTGGATTATATACATACATCGCGTATGCATATTCGTTAGTCCCATGGAATGATATATCATGTATGTATATTTCTAATGAGTCATTGTTGCTCCATCAAATGGATGTGTTCAAAAATCATGGAGTAAAGATCAACCATAGTTACGTATGTTGAGAATTATAAAACTCCACTACTCATAATTACAATAGGTCATAGTCAAGTTTGGTTTACCAGTCTCCCCCGACGTAACATCTTTGAGCCTCCGGCAAAATTGTCGGGATGTTCAAAGTAAAGGGTCGTTCGAGATAACGGCGAAACGTCGTTGAGAAAAGAAAGAAAAACATAACTCCATTAATTAGAGACGAGAAAAGTCATAATAAATGACGGTGAAGCCCGCTGAAAAAGACGGTGTAACCCCGTGAACTAAAAGTCGTCAAAGAGTCGTAACAAATGAAACGCCGAAGATGGTGAAGAAAGATACGGTGCAATTCCGTTAATTAGAGATGATTAAAGTTGTCGAAGGATAACGATGAAACGTCGTTTAAAAAGACGGCGCAATTCCATTAATTACAAATGACGAAAATCGTCGAGCATGGCAACGGCAAGTACTCTATTAAGTAAGAGAATCGTTACCCTCAAATGGTTAAAAACCTTGGTAGCAAGGATGTTCAAGGATGCCGACGAAAGGGACTCCTATGAACGAAGGTCCTGTGAAAATGTAACTAGTGTCACAAAATTATATGGCACATAAAAGGATCAAGACAAGCATACCGCTACTACGGAAGACATTCACGAGGAGGTAGCAACTATCGGTCTTAATCAACTCATGTCGTAAGAGCTTCACTTCGGTAACAATTTACATATGCTTATAATTTAAGATTATATGTCGCTTGTTTATTAAGTTTAATGTTACTAAATGCTACTAGTATAACTTAGCAACATTAAACTAGGGTGAGTATAGTGTGGCATAATGATACCACTTATAAGACCCCTATAGAAAAAGTGTTAAAATCCCACTGAAGGGACAGAACGAACCCCTTCAGCGGGAATATATATTATTTATCTTACATAAAAGATATTTGATAAATTATTACTAACATGATATGACAATGTTAAAAGGTAAAGGGCTACTTGTTAAAATGTGACCCTACCAAAAAGAAGGAGAATGAGCCCCTAAAAGGGCCTCCGCGAATAAACAACTTCGTCAAGAAAAACAACTATAGTGTGACATAGTGCTATTGATTGTATAAAAAGTATCGAGAAGTTACTTGATTGCTAAGTCTCAATGCTCCTAGTATATCGTAGCAGCATTAAACTAAGGGAGTATAGTATGGTATGACGATACCACTTACAAAGATACTCCTAGAAAAAAGTGCCGAAATCCCATCGAAGGAACAGAACACACCTCCTTCAGGGAAGGAAGGTTATTTATCTTATAAACATTTGATAATTCATAACATCACTACTAGTGTGATAAACAACATTGAGTAAGAGGGTATATTATGAAAAATAATATAATACCCCATCAATAAAAAGGGAAAACCTCACCAAAATAGAGGACTCCATTGTTAAGAATGGGATTAACCCTTGACACAATAAAAGGTTCATTTCTGAAGGGCTCCAGAAAAGAACACATAACCTCCTAAAAGAATGGAGTGTATGATGGTTTCATTTCTTGTCAAGATAGAAACAACACATAGTGAAAGGCAGAAAGCCAGCACTTTGAAGTACACAACGTCAAATGAAATTCTCCCAAATATGGCAGGGAGGAATTTAACATTCCACAGCTTTCGACTGAGAAGGGCCCCATGAGAAGGGTCTGAAAAATCCATGGTAATTAGGCTTCACAAGAGCCAAGTCCTAAGGCTTAAAGCCAAAGTGGGCGGCCTTAATAGAAAAGGTTAAGAAGTCCTTGGAAGACCTCACAAGGGTCGCTTGGACGCCTTCGTAGGAAGGTCTGAATAAAGTCTGTTGCTTGATACAGCAAAAAGAGACACCCTTCGTGTGAGGGAAAAAACTAAGTCCATTACCTGCTCGATCAAGCAGAGGGACTCCCTTCGTTAGAAGGAGATAATAAGTCCATTACCTGCTCGATCAAGCAGAGGGACTCCCTTCGAAAGAAGGAGATAACAAGTCCATTACCTGCTCGATCAAGCAGAGGGACTCCCTTCGTAAGAAGGAGATAATAAGTCCATTACCTGCTCGATCAAGTAGAGGGACTCCCTTCGAAAGAAGGAGATAACAAGTCCATTACCTGCTCGATCAAGCAGAGGGACTCCCTTCGTAAGAAGGAGATAACAAGCCCATTACCTGCTCGATCAAGCAGAGGGGCTCCCTTCGTAAAAAGGAAATAACAAGCCCATTACCTGCTCGATCAAGCAGAGGGGCTCCCTTCGTAAGAAGGAGATAATAAGTCCATTACCTGCCCGATCAAGCAGAGGGGCTACCTTCAAAAGAAGGAAATAATAAGTCTGTTACCTGCTCGATCAAGCAGAGGGACTCCCTTCGTAAGAAGGAGATACTAAATCCATTACTTGCTCAATCGAGCATAGGAACCCCCTTCGATGAAAGGATGTACTAAGATCATTGCACTTTCACGAAAGACAAAGACACGCCTCTCAAGTAGAAGGCAACACAATGTCTTTCACTAGAAGGACCAATAAAATCACTAAGTTCTAAAAGAATGGTGAGAAGGAGCTTCGTTAGAAGAGTCTAATAAAAAGATACACTTCTGAATGAAGGTATGCCAGGCCCTGCGAAGAAGGGCCATGTAACGAAGCAGCTTATAAAAGAAGCATATGTAGGTTCCTATACGCAGGACATTATAACAGCACATTAGCTTTTAAAAGAAGGGGCAAGAAACCCTTTGCGATGAAGCTAAGGTAGAATAAAAACGTAGAAATATCACCTTCAGGTGAAAAACGCATGAAATTTTTACGCGAAGGACGTTCTGCGATACACTTAGAATTTCGGGCCCTAGGGCCTCAAACCAAAAAGACATTACTTTTTGAAGAAGTTATTCTATAAGGACTTCGCTCAAGGCCACTAGTCAGGAGCCTTGTGGTTGCATACACCCTTTTAAAAGAAGAGGTTTTGCATAAGTATATGAGACTTATTAAGAAATCCCTCACATCGGGTCGAAAGCCCATCATTAAGGCTACAAAAAGAAGTAGGCCTCAGGGGGCCCAGCGATCACATTCCCCACTAAAAGAAATCCATCAAAACTTTGTGGTCCTCGACAAAAGTCATGATACAAACAAGTTATGGATTACAACAAAAGGAGGTCAAAGTATGGTGTTATCACAATATTACCCATCGGACTACTATAAGGACCAAAGAGGCCATGACCAAGGTCTTCGGTAGGAATCCTATGTAAAGAAAACACAGAAAATAATACATCCACAAAACACATAAGTTTTGATAAACGCAACCACACCTGTGAAGCTTCTTTAAGAAGGCCTCATTTTGTGTAAAAGTGAAACCTTCGGGACAAGCACCCCTAGTAGGCTCGATCAGGGAAGGGCGCTCCAAAAATAACCATCTGAAAAACATTGGAAAGAACAAAAGCAAAAGGATTATAAAGTTATGTGCGACACATATAACTATTCCATCGCACTATTAGTTCTAACAAGCAAAATACAAGGGACTAGTGGGGACTTGATAGGATATCCCCGTCAAGAAAGGCCCTTCTAGTCAAGGATGGCGAAGGCCCCCAAAAAATACTTATGAGATAAGTAAAAAGCCTGAGTGCCTGAGAGCGACAAATGGCTACCTGGTTAAAAGTGGACTACATAAAGTTCACGAATAAAGCAGTCTTAATAGAATTGCTTTACACTTGGGAGGACTTGATAAAGTATCCCCCACATCGGATCAAGGCCTTTAGCCTAGGCCCAAGATAAGGAGACGATTGAGCGACATCAAAGCCCGGAATATGAAAGGAGTCTGGAAGCCTTCGGGAAGGAACTAACGTTAAATAAAAGCTAAGTCCTTCAGGAAGGACCCTGGCGAAAGGGAACAAACTTGCGGGTCTCGTGGTAAAGGCTTATAGACCAAGTACAAAAACAAGGGCCTTCGTGGACAGTAGAAGGAGGAGGGCTTGATCTTAGGCCTTTTTAAAGGAAATGAAATCAGCCCAACACTTTTTTCACCTGGACCTCAAAAGTATCGGACTTGGGGGGACTTATTGGGCTATACCCCTATAAGGGCTACGCAGAAGCTCTACCCCAAGGAGAAGGGCTATGGTGAAGCTCTACCCTTTGACTTATAGAAATATGTCCCTGAATGACCTTGTCAGAGAGATACCCCTCGCATAAGGGCTAAGGGCCCCAAGGACCCCGATTAGGGGTTCGCCCAGACGGAAGGGGCACACTCTCTTGATAAAAGGAATAAATCATACATGTCTGGTATCTAGGAGACACAAAGTACGTGAACAGTACCACAAGGACGATGTGACAAGTTGACTTAGTCATTAAGTACATGACTTCTGTCCCTTCGTCAGTGTCATCCGTGCCCCTTCGTCGCAGTACTTGCCCCTTCGTCGCAGTACGTGCCCCTTCGTCAGAACACTTGGCCAAGATTTAATCTTACTCACTAAGAAACAACTCATGGCCAGCTAAGGGATTTGTCCTATAAATATGGACATCCTCACACTCATTCAAGTAAGTTGGAAGTTGGGTGAGAAAACCCCATCTATCTCTCTACACCCCCCCCCCCAAAAACCTTCTCCTGCATACACACACATATGCACGGAGGAGACCCAACGATGGCGATGACGGAAACGGAACGGAATAAGTTCATACGGATCTGAGCCGGAGGATCTCTTCCCTCCACACACACACTTGTAGCTACTAGAATCCTACCCCGGGATTCTGGGACGCAACAATCTTTGTTAAATCTATTTCTTCTACTTTCTTCTTGAATCAATCACTTACGAGGATTCTGCACTCGTTTGTGATATCAATATTGTGTCTTGGTAGTTTTTTTGGACCAACACATGTGTGGCGAAAGGAAACGGTTTGTTTTCCCGGTAAGATGAAGCGGAGAAGATATATGAATAGGCAACGGCAGATATATATGATTACTTGACGACTAATCTCTATCTACCACCTCGAGTTTCGAATATAATTAATTGTCGATCATTTATCTCTCTCTCTCTCTCTGTTTTTGGTCTATCATCACCTCTCTCTGTTTTTGGTCTATCATTACCCTCTGAAAATGCGTCTCTGATTTGGTTATTTTCTTGGACAGGGGAAGATTTCACTCTGTTTACTTTCGCGATCTATCACCAAGGATATTTTGCGAGCCTCAATGGCCGGATACAACAAATCGATGGGAGGATTCACTACTTCGATGAGGTGGAGATTACGTCCTTCTCTTTCAATGACCTAGTTCAAATGGGGTCTGACCTAGGTTATGAATTGAACGATTTCGACCCTTACCTGAGGATCCCAGGTGTTTTGGTCAAAAATTCACAAAGGAATTTCGTATTCCAAACTTAGAATGTGAGGTAGTGTGCTTGCTAATATGTTCGAAATGTAAAAATGAACACAAGGATGTAACGAGGGAAAAATCCAGGATTCTTCGAGTTGCCTCTAGGAATCATAGCAAAAAAACCTCGGGAGCCGGCCCGAAGAGCCCGCTACCACACAATTTTATTGATAGGAAACTGAAAATTACAAGTGTTTTGGAGGTTTGATTGATCAGGCTAAGTGTTACAGAGATCGTATGCTATCAGAGCTAATGTGAGAGTGAGTTGTGTGTTCCAACTGATCGAATCCTCGATTTATATAACGAATACAATGCTAACAAACTTTCCGGGATTCCCGGGATCCTACTATCCAACTAATTCGACCGTTAAGGGCCTCTTCTTCCACTTAGTCCACGATCTTCTTTAGCTGGGGCGTAAGTTTCGGAGGTAGTTGATGACTTCGTCGTAACCTGGTCAAATAAACACGAGGCAAATATGAGGGTTAGTTAAAAATAAATAAATCAGGATACCTGGATTCATGGGATTCCCAGACGTTAATAGGATTCCTGCACTGTGTAAGCTTCCTGGGAGCATCCTGAAAATACACCCTCAACAATTGCCCGGAACCTGAAGATCGGGATTCCTGAAATTTGTGAAGCCTACCAACTCAGAACCCACGACTGCAGCCGTTTCGTCTTGAAAGCTCGCACCTCCACTTCTCAACTGATTCCCCGAGCTTCCCATAATGATCATGATTGGAAGAAGCGTTTCTTTTTTGTGAAGCGTGACTCGATTCCAAGGGGTACAGAGTTGCCATTGAAGTGGGTTGATAAGGGTGGGATACTGATTTCCTTTTTGTCGTAAAATCCTTAATCTGTGTTTAACTTCCATAATGTTTTTTGCAGCACCCAAGTTTGAGAATCTCATCAAGACGCACCCGGATCCCAGGAAGCTTGAAGCACTCTACCAGATTCCAGCCACGGAAAGAGCCCTGATCCTTGAAGCAACTGCCAGCGAACACAGCTACTCAGCCGATCACGTTCCTGAGATGTCTGGTAAGTTTTCACAGGATCCTAAACTGCATGTTTATTTGAGCATCCCAACACTGATGATCTGATTTTATTGTAGCCCCCAAGTCCAGCTCCTCATTTTCCCTGAAGGATCTGGATAACCTCCTCAAGGTTAAGAAAGAGCAAATGGAGCAGCCTGCCACCTCTAAGCAACCTGTCAGCCGGCCTAAGGCCTCGGCTTCTAAGAAGCGGAAGACCACTGAAGCCACCGTGTACCTGGAAACCTTTGAAGGCCTAGCTCCTTCCGAAGTGAGAAACAAGTTTCTCTCGATGCAAACCATGGTCAACCTAGTAAGAAGCTCAACAAATACATATATTAGTTTTACACCTGTTGTAGCCACTGATCAAGATTCTCGTTTTCTTGTGCAGGGCATCGAGAAGCTCAGCACCCAGGCCATGGACATGGAGAAGAAGCTGGTTGAGGCCAAGAAAAAGATCCAAACCCAAGCTGAGATCGCCAAGGGCAAGACCCGGTACTATGAGCACAAGTTCACCGAGCAGCGCCTGGCATTTGAAGCCAAGATGGTCGTGGATGCTGAAATAGGCAAACTCTCAGCTGCCCAGAGCGTCTTGGAATGTAAAATCCAAATGGCGGGTGAGGCTGAATAGGTTGGCTTCAAGGTGCTTGGCTGGGATGTTGCGGGCTGGAAGGCTATTCTGGAATCGTTGGGATGAGGTGATGGTGATGCGGCTGGAACTGGGAAGGATGAGACCGATGGCTGTTACTCGAAGACGATTCCGGAATCCCCAGTGGCGGTGAGCTCGGGCTTATGTTCTAGAGCTTGGCGAGGGTAGGAAGCCTGAGGAGGGTGAGAAGCTGAAGAAGGATGGGAAGGCAATGGGTGATGAAGATAATGCAACAGTCTGAGCCCATTTTTTAGGTTTTTATGTTTGAATGGTGGTTGTGAAAAAAATTATTTGTGGTTCCTGTAAGAAACAAGTAACAAAAAATAAAACAGACAATGGTAGGGATCCTGGTGGAGGGATCTTGTATTTTACAAGACGAAACTAGGATTCCTAAGAACTTTTGACCTCTGAGCTTCCCAAGCGAAGGGATCCTGAGGTTTTCAGGACGAACCTTGGGGAGCTCAAAACCCGTTTCCATATGTTTAATAATATAACTATCTTTTAGCTATATATGTTGTGTTACGAGTTAAGATTCTGCATATAGGAATCGTTATGAAATTTTGTTAGGAATCTTAAATAGTACTTGCATATTTAGAAAATCATTTAAGATTTAATAACCGAATAGGTCAAAGTCCCAAATCAAGTGATAAAAACATAAGTCACCTGACCTTCAAGTTTTACCTTAGTCGATTCCTCAATTCAAATTCCTACTTCTTTCCTTGTCTCATTCAGGATCCTGACAGGCATTCCTGACAAACTATTTCGCTGATTCATCTTGGCATCCTACTATGGGATCCTGAAAAGAGTTTAACAGGATCCTGGCCAATGGCCAAAGGAAGTTTTTTGTATATAGGATAACAAAATTAGAAATATACTGGGGATAAACCCGGGATTCTTGGGACTTAGCCAAATCTGGGGACAAGCCCGTATTTACTTGGGACTAAGCCAATACTGGGGTCAAGCCCTTATATACTTGGGACTAAGCCATCTTGAGTGACACGAAGATGTCAGAACCTTAGTTAACAGGTCTGTGTTAAAAAACTTGAGAATCCGCCCAACAGCCTACAATGACAAGATTATCAGCCACCCATAAGATGGACTGGTCCGGCCATCTTGAGCATATGGTGGACAACGTGCGCTCCTGGCGAGGGTCGTGAGGTACTGGCGATTACCCAAACTTAGGAGAGGAGTCAGCCTCTCAAACCTTATAAGGTATGCATGATATCTTAAACTTAGGAGAGGTGGCCAGCCTCTAACAGGGGATATACCCAAAATACTTAGGATTCTCATAATCTGCAAAACACTCAATGCTTGGTGAGGGGTGGGTGTTAGCTTAGCTAACACCACTCCGATGCCTAAGTCAGTATCATGTGATGAAAATAATAAGAATAATATTGAAATCAGATCAGTATACATACCTTGTATACTAAGAATGAGGAGGCCACAACCTCTGCTCCCCAAGCAAACAGGAGGGGGTTGACGCGGTTGGCAAAGTGGCGTGCCAAATTTCAGAAATAATGGTGGGGAAAAATGACCACTAACATTTGATGCGGTGGGAAGGATTGACAGGGAGCATAGACCAAAATTTTCAAGTTTTATAGGAGACATTGTAAGGTCAGAGGTTGGATTGAGGTCTCTTCAATGGAGGAAGGTGCCAAAAGAGGACAAGGACACGATGTGGGCAGGGATTTAGGTTATGAAATAGATTAAATATTTTCTCATATTAAGTTTGTTACTGAATTCCATGTGACTAAAAGATCCTGTCATATGTTACTTTTTCAGAAATTATTCAACATTGATGACTGTCAAAGGGGTGCTATAATGGTACGGCTTCGTGGGTTGCTAAGGAGTTTTAGAAGAAAGATGTTTGAAAAACACATTCGTCCCAACCTAACAAAACCCACCGTGCTTGAGAAAGTTCCAAAGATGTATCGCACTATTATGGAAAAAGAAGATTGGGACAGATTTGTAGTATATACAAAATCTGAAGAATTCAAGGTTTTTATTCAATTCAAACTGTAGATTTTATTTAATTAAGCTAAGTGTTATAATTAATGAGATTATAATTATGCATCATACTCTTTTGTTGGAAAGGCTGCGTCAAAGAGTGCAAAACAGGTTCGAGCACAATATGCTTATGATCATAAGGGACGAGGAGGATTTGTTTATCTGAAAGAAAAACTAGTAATAAGCTAAGTGTGTTACAGCCAGTCATGGTTAAGAACCTGCAATGTATGTTTCAAGTCTGATATATATTATTATTATTATGATACAAGGTACAAAACAAAGAACTTGCAGCTAATAATGTCCCCTCTCGAGCGTTTATGTGGAGGAAAGCAAGGGTAAATAAAGAGGGGGAATACAAGACGCCTGTGGCGAAGGGTGTAGCAGATGAAATAGTAAGTTTAATTTCTATATATATATACCTAATTATTTACATGTTAAAAATTAATAGCACATCACTACATTAACTAAATTAATTACTGCAGGCCGAGAATGAAACAAAAAATAAATGCGGGATCCGTGACCGTAGAACCGGGAATGGATTCCCTGACATTGGTCCTTGGCAAGGAAAGGGGTGGATACCTAAAAGGTATTGGGTATGGAGTGACTTCCCGTGGATATTGGCAGGGTGCTCAAAAAAGGCGATCAAAAGAGCGGATCAAAAAACTTGAACCGGAGCTTAAAAATAAAAAAAAAACATCTACGTGAGAAAAAAAGATCAAGAGGTTCAGCACCTCAATGATAAGCTTAAAGCACATGATGAAAGAATTGATATGCTTACGGCGTTTATGAACGACACGATTAAAGAAAAACAACTTAGTGGAGTTGATAAAGCAGTAAATTCTGTAAGGGACAAATTATATATATATATATATATATATACACATACATATATATATGTATACATACCTATAACTAATTATATTATATACTTTACTTTTTACCAATTAATTATTATAAATCATTAAATCATTTTGTAGGTAAAGTCCGCAGAGACGCCTCTTATTGCAACTGTAAGATCTAAAAACAGTTGTAATGAGCATTCGAATGTAAATACAACGGTAATTAAGTATAAATGATTATTGCTGATATGATCGATCTCCCATGAGCGCATATTGATTAATTAATTAACTAATTGAATTGTACATATAGGACATGATCAATTCCGCGCATAATACATCGCAGAAACAATCTCATAAATCAAACTCATCTCAGAGGTCGGCCGATAAGGTACGGATTTGAAACAGTTTTGAATTTGAGTTGATCTGGAAGATTCTAGTTCATCTGGATGAACATGCGTCTCTAGTTACAGTTCATCCGGATAGTTATAGTTCATCCGGATAGTTAAAGTTCATCAGGATAGGTAAAGTTCATCAGGATAGTTAAAGTTCATCAGGATAGTTAGAGTTCATCAGGATAGTTAGAGTTGATCCGGAAGATTCTAGCTCATCCAGCTCATCTAGATGAACATGCGTGTCTAGTTATCGTTCATCCGGACAGTTAAAGTTCATCAGGATAGGTAAAGTTCATCAGGATAGTTAGAGTTGTTCCGAAATATAATTAATAATTGTTCCAGCTATGATAAGTTTGTACTTCATCTGAATGGTTATTTGGATAGTTAACTAATGTTTAGCCGGTTATGATCGATTTTATTAATTAATTGAATTATAGGTCTGTTCTGCGAGCGGATCACAACACACTCCTCCATCTACAACAGCGTCCGGGTAAAAAGGTAACTATTTTAATTTACACAATTGTGTACTTCCCTTATAACTAATTGCTATATGTTCATTTAATTAAATGCTGATGCTGTCTTTAGGGGAAAAAGAGACAAAGAACATAAGCATCCAAAACTGCTGGGGCATCACAACAGGAAGTGGTATATATAATTAATTAAGGATTTGACAAATCGCTTTGACGTTATTGTTAATTAATATATAAGTTACTAATCAATCATTTATATGGCGTTAATTTAGGAAAAAAAATAAGAGACCTACAAAATTACTAAAACATGCTCATAAAGTACCTGCTAATAATGATACATTCCTGCTGCTGTTGAGCCAGTAATCTCATTAGAGTATATATATTAGTATATTTGACAATTTATTTATTCAGTTTTTTACTTTAATTAATTAATTCTTAATATATATGCTATAATTAATTTTTATTATTATGTCACTTCTGATCAGGGGTGCAAACTGTGATGTCGTACCTTGGGACTCCTAGGAACATCGTGGCACATGCTGAATTATTCCCAACATTAAAAGATGAGATGATTCATGGAGTTCCATTACCTTCTAATTGCCGAAGAGTTTCCATTTCTGAGGTTTTGAAGGAACAAGGATTTTTACCACACCCAGTAGAAGGTTTGACAAGAATTAAGGAGATTGCAAAGAAGAAAAATAAGTATATTTTATGCATGGCCGAACCAAATGATTAATGCTGATCATGATAAGACATTAGAATCAAAGGTTTGTTCCATTGATAATACCGTTACAGTACTTGAAGAACCAAAGGTAATTAATATATTAATCGTATCCACTTTAATTAATTAACTTTAACTAACTAACTAACTAACTAACTAACTATACTATATATATATATATATATATATATCAGATCGATTTTATTTGTCATGTTTAGTTACTCCAGGTAAATAACGTGACCAAAGACCTTTGCTCACGGTTTTTTTCCGTGGCCAAAGGCCAATTTTGACGTAGTGTATGGTTCGTTAGAAACGAACCATTGGTAAGTTGCATTACAGGTTCGTTGAACAGCTAGTCATATATATAGTCGAGTCTTCGTTAGTTGAGGGAGCTTCTTCATTATGTCTGAGTGTTAAGTGTGTGTTCTATATGGTGTGAACCAGAGAGTCTTTGTCTTATTGATTTCTTCAAGTGATCCAATAGACAAAGCTTTTAATTACTTTGTTGTTGCTAACGAACCCTGGCGATCCTCCTTTGTTTGATTTTCTCGTTTTACGTGCTTGGTTCTTTGTTATTCGACGTTTTCGAATCCCGTTTTCTCCAATTTCTTAGTTTTACTATTCCCATCATGGTAACCAAATTTAATTCAATCAAATCGAATATAAACATGCTACATAATTAATTACTATCAAACACATAACACGTTTTAAGCCAATTTGACGTACGTATCACTTTTAGGTTAGTCACCAACTTTTCGTGACTCAACTTTGAACGGAATGACTTAAGATGATATTTAGAAACATGAGACTCAACAAATACCCCAAATTTAAATATCAAGGCTGAATACGCGATTTCTAGTAAACGATGAATCGCGTAAAAAACCGTAAATTGTTTATTTTCGCTTTGAGGGATCCACTTTGAATCCAAATGAGTTAATTAAATAACTTTTTTTTTAAAAACGTTTATAAATCATTTGAAAACATTATTTTGATATATAAACACCCAAAAATTCTCCCGGTGCTTAATGATTCAAAAGTCGGGAAAACGTGAAATTTCAAAATGGGTCGGGTTTTACAATCGGGTAAAATGCAAATGCTACAACAATAAGATTAATGAGATAGAGATGACAACCCGAATGAATGTTTTAATTTTTTTGTAAACATTTGAAACATGTTTAAAACTTTTTACGTATTTGTTCACTAACCTTGGGAATATTGTAGATCGAAACTATAATTAGTTATAATATTTTAATTTTACATGTTTTTTTTTATTTTATATCGTAAAAATAATATGATTTAATTAGTCAAAAATAGTATAATTATTTCGTAGTTAATACTGTAACACAAAAAAACGTGTCACTAAAAGTAGTATATATTTTTGAGTTAATGTTGTGTCACACAAAAAAGTGTCACTGAAAGTAATATATACTTTTTGTAATTAATATTATGGCACACAAAAAACTGCCATTAAAAACTGTACGAATGTGTGACACACAAAAAAGTGTTACTGAAAGGATTTAGTGGCACTGCTTGTAGTGACACTTTTTGTGTACCACACATTTCTACTAGGGTCTTCAGTGGCATAATTTTAGTTTATTATGGCACTTTATGCATGCCACAGTATGACATTTTTTTTTGTAGTGATAAATTATAAAAGCCGTACATTTATTTCATAATTTATAAAAATTTGGTATTAATTTAAGAAATGGGTTAAATTAGGGTTTCTTGATCTTGTTTTGTCAAAATTGAGCAATCCTTATGAAATTGCGGCCTGATCTTTTGAAGTATGTTATAATATATCATGACTTATAAAGACTCTAAGTTTATTTCATATTTCATAAGGGTTCGATATATATTTGAGAATTACGTCAAAAGTAGGGTTTTGAAAGATGATTACACAAAACTGAACAATACGGGAGAAATTGGGATTTGGTTTTCTGGGCTAGAACATGTTTTAATATATATCAAGTATATATGAGTTCAATTTTGATAATTATTAAAGTATTTGATATTTTAAGATATTAGAACACGTGTGGACAGGAAGAGTAAACACCTGTACACTGAGTTTTCTAGCTAGGAAAGAGTGTTCCTACAAATTCCCATTAGGATGAGTCATACTTTCCTGGGGATTCCTGATGTGAGTCTTTCTTATAGAAAAGCGTGTTATTATACTATCATTAATAATGTTTTGCTTATAAGGACAAAATGGTTGTTTTGACATTAGAAAATACATAGTCTTTATAATTAAATATTATTAGGGTTATAGGACATAGAAATAAACATAGAAGATGTTTATTATATAAAGCATGCATTAATGCAACCCGATAAATGATTAGGATTGGATTAAGGATTATAGCGAAGATTATGTCCAAGATAACTAAATGAAGAAGAAATGTGAGTTTCTTCTCACTCTGGGCAATTATTGTATAAAACGAGATGTGCTTGTTCTATAATTAAATTATATGTTTTGACCGCTGATACTAATTGTAAATATTGAGGAACACAAAGGTAAGATACGATCAGGGCAGATGGTGTTTGGTAAGCCGTACAAATAGGTAGTATGTGCATACAATGACCCGGTTACTTGAAACTAACTATCCTTGTATCAATATTCTATTCCCTTCCGTGGATTTATTTATATAATGTTGTAGTCAAAATTAATATTTGATTTCAAATGAACAGTTTGTTTTTGAACTCACCAGTAGTTTGCTCAGCCTCAAATATTTTTATTTCTTTTGGAAACAGATCCTAGGTACCAAGTAGTAGCAGGTTGCTAGACATGGATGGGACGATGAATGAATAAATTAAGAAGTCTAAATTTTACCCACTTAAAGACATAGACTTCTAGTATGATATAGAACAGAGATGTTGTATCGTTTTAGTCCCATGCAAATATTATAATTTTTAGAATGAATAAAAGTTAAGACTTCCGCTGTAGACTTTGATTTATACCATGTGTTTTCCGTCATTCAACGCGTAGCACTCCTTAGTGCTTATCCTGGGATGTGGGTGTTATAACATGTTTAGAGTTATATAGAAGAAGAAGTGTCGTCTCTAGTTTCTAGTTTACAGGCTTGTCAATTCTGCATGATTCATCAATCGGAATAAAAAGCTATGAATTTGGTCATTTAGAAAGGTTAAAAGAGTTGCACTTAAGGGCCCCGTTTTAAAACTCGCTTGGGGCCTCCAAAAGACTTGAACCGGCCCTCTTCTTACCATTTCAACCCTTTGCGTAAAAAGTAAAAAGGACGAGAGAAAACGTTAACCATAAGTTACCATTTCGGCAAAATTCATTTATTAAAAATACCTTTACAACTTGTTTACTCCAATGTATGGGGACATGTCCAAAAGTCAATTGATGGCTACACTTACTATGTTGTGTTTGTAAATTATTATTCTAAATACGTATGGTTATATCCTATGAAATATAAGTTGGATGTCTCTAAACTTTTTCCACAATTCAAACTTTTTTTAGTAGAAAAATTCTTTCAAACACCAATTATCTCCATTGTCACCGATAATGATGAGGAGTATCAAGATCTTTTTACCTTCCTTTAGTCAATGAGAATTTCTTACTTCACTACACCTTCTCATACACTCGAGTAAAATGATATTTCATTGCATAGAACAGTAATTTATTACATAAGTAAAAGTCTAAATATGTGATTTAGTATACACTAGATGTAGCCATCATGCGTTACCGTGGGTATACTGCGAGTAAAAAAACAATTGAAATTGTATAACACTACGTAAAGAAGAAGAAAATAAAATAATGTGTAACAACCAAAACGCTTAAAACCAAAACTTTGTTACACCACCAACAAAACACTAATCGCTTTACAAAAATATAATTCGGATAAAAAATAAAAAGAAAAAAAATACTAAATAACAGTTATTTATTTTATATGAAAAAGATTTATAATGTGAAAAAAGAATAAAATTTAAATTAAAAGAATAATATAACATGGAGTAAAAAACAAATATATTTATAATAACAAAATTATATAGAAACCCAAGATTTGTATTTTGTTATTAGGTTCTGAGTAGTAATTTCTATTAAAAAGAGATGTTAAAATGAGAAGTTTGTTTTGAGTATAAATAAAAATGAATTTTAACCATTGATCTTGATCTAATAAAAAAGCAATGATGGCATTTTAATCTTAGTTACTTTATTGACTTTGTGCTTACTTCATTTTTTAAAACATTCATAACTTTTACATACGACATTATTTCAAAAAAAAACCATAAAAAAATGAGCATTTTTTTATCTTTAAAACTCGTATAGTGTTGCTATATAAAAAAATAAAAAAAATTACTCTTTCGATTTTTGACACAAAGTTTAGATCATTGTGTCAAAATGTTCAGATAATTGTGAGTATATATATAGTGTTGCTATATATAAAATTAAATACTCTTTCTGTTTTTAACACTATATGACACAATGATCTGAACATTTTTTGCACAATATGACATAATGATCTGAACATTTTGACACAATGACACAATGATCTCAACATTTGAAAGAATAATTTTTTCTTTAATTTTATATATAACAACGTTGTACGCGTTTTAAAGATAAAAAACACTCGTTTTTATGGTGTAATTTTAAAAAAAATAATGTCATATCTAAGAGTTAATGAACATTTAAAAAATTTAATGAACATCCAAAAAATTGGAGGAATTTGATAAAAAGTCAAAAATGCTCTTTCATCTTTTGTTTTCTTTATTTGATCTTCATTTGATTGAATATCTAATGACTATAATTCCTTCTTATCATTCTTATTTAAACTAAACTTCTCAGAATAACCTCACTCTTCTATTGAATGAAATTCATTAATAATTAGTCTTTATCAATAATTAATCTTTGCACTTTGTATCGGTGATAAGGGTATTTGTTCGTCGCTTTATATGATGTCAAATTGTGAATGGGAAAGTTAGGGACAGTGAATAAGAATCTTGCAACATGCATCACATTCAAAAGAATCTCTACATATTAAATTTCATAAATAATACGTAAAGGGGGAAATATGTTATAAGTTTAAAGATGATATATGTAATTCATCTTAATATGTGAACACAAATAACAATCTAAATCCTTCTTGATAAGTTGATGTTGATGTTGATATCAATATTGCTAATTATTATCAACTATCGGTAAATTCTTAAAAATCAACTGCATAACATAACATATTCATATAAAAAACAATATTATGCATCGATATATTTTTATAAACATCCGTCTCTTATCTTCATCACACGAACAAGAAAACATCTCATATAGATCACTCATGATTCATATATCTTCATATGCAAATGCTTTTGAGCAAATTTCACCAATTTCTCCATTTCAGTGGCACCATCAATGGTGCCACTATGATTGGAATCAGCCGATTCCATTGCCTTTTTCGTTTTCCAGGTCCCAAACCATATCCTCAGGCCATGAAGCGCCTCTTTCAATTCCTCTTGGCTAATACGACCATCATGGTTATCATCATAAGTGCGTAGCCACACTTTAAATTCATCCACAGTCATTGATCTGTTTGGCTCCAAACGTATGCATCGCATTATCGCCATATGTCTTGAGCCAAAAATGATTGTGTTGATAAATGAAGAGGGAGGTGATGAAGTTTATATTTGTGAGCTAGGATGATTGAAAAGGATATATAGTGGCTAAGGAATGAGAATCTTTAATATTGGAGGCCATCATTTTCTTTCAATTTGACAATTGGAATCGCATAATTTTTGGCTTTTTGAAATTGTGATCCGGCTATTATTTAGAATTCTGTATTATACTTTTAACATGTTATGGATATATATTCGAACAATACTAGTGTTTTTGTTATAAATGGAATATACAGTATATGTACTGTATGTACTAAGAAGTTTCACGTGGTTATAATCGCAACCAAACATAAAAAAAGAAAAATACATGGATAATAAATTTTATACACCTAGGGGTGTTTACAAACCGTTTAATATGACGGATCGAGGCAAATAGGTTGGTTACAATTTGACTTGCAACAAATTTGACCAAGTAAAATCGTAATATCTTTGAAGAAGTAATAAATTAGTGTTCAAACAAGTGTATGTTACACGTGTAGACAAATAAAAAATATATAATTAATAAGTTTGTATATAATTATTATCGTAGTTTTTAAGCATACATGTGTAAAGTAAAATGATATAACATTTTGTATTTACAACGCATGTTTTAAATTAAAAAACTAAATTACTCATTTAGTTTATCATTCATACTTAGTAAATTAATAAGCTTTGAGTTCGTTTTTTATTGGTAAAAAGAAACATAGAAATTAATTAAGAAATTCATAATCATAAGTAACACATGTATTACTAATACATGTTGATAAAAAGTATATATAGTTAATAACTTTTTATACAAGTTATTATATATTTTTTTTCACATACATTATTCATATTAGCAGATACACTCATTCGATGTTTGTAAAATATTACTTAAACCGGAAACATGTATAGTTATTTAGTTGTATCATTGATACTAAATACAATCATAACATTTGAATTCCTTTTAACTAAGAAAAAAAATTAAATTAAATTTGTCATGGTTGCATATTTAATTATAACTAGTAAACTGACCCGTGCTTCACCACGGGTCGTATGTTATTTTCACCGATTATGATTTAGTTAAATTATCTATGATAGAATACATGTTCGCGCGTTGCGGCGTGTGCGTAGCTTTCTTTGCGTGTGTTATGCATTTTTTAAAAATTATTTAATCCTCCTCAATTCATCCGAAATGACAATCAAGAAATCTTCTTGGTTAAACTGCTTAATACGAGTTAGGAAAAAATTGACAAATAACCATAAGTAAAACATACCAATGCGAGATGAATGACAATCACATGAAGCTCCTGAAAAAAGTACATTACGAAGAAATTAGGTAAAAAGAACAACAAACTAATAAGGAAAAAAGAAATTATAAAATTAAGATTTACTCATAAGAAATTAAATAAGTATAAAATCAAATCTATCAAAAATCAAACAAATTATAATGTAAAGAACCCTTCAAAGTTTTAAAAAATACAAATCAACAAGTTTAGATGTGGCTGACCTTCATAGCTGGCTATCAATGGGTTGTTGTTCATGGTATCGGTTGGGTTCAATGCAGCTGCTAGGTTAGTATGCTTGACGCATTCGACTCAAAAGGCTTGCCGACCTTTTTGTCTATAATTTTTTTTTTCACGCGTAGTACATTTCTCATTTAGCCAACACATAAAAAAGCAACATCATCGTAAGCATCGATTATTTTTCGTTATGAAAACATTTAGGCTCGGATATATTATCATCATTGCCTTCTAAGCTCAACAGATTATCCGGTTCTAATCTAGCCAACACAAAAGAAAGCAATATCATCGTCATTTAGCCAACACATAAAAAAAGCAACATCATCATCGTAAGCATCCGTTATTTTTTATTTCGAAACATTTAGGCTCAGATACATCATCATCATTGCCTTCCAAGCTCAACAGATTATGTAGTTCTAATTTAGCCAACACATAATTTAGGCTCAGATATATCATCATCATAGCCTTCCAAGCTCAACAGAGAATTGTTACTTACCTTCACAGGGAAGCAACCGGTCGCCGCTTAGGACCTTTGCCAACACCAGCATCGCAACTTTGATCTTCCCTCTGCTTTTGTAACTCTTATCACACCCATCAAGTAAATTAAAAAACCTAGCAGATACAAAGAATCAGTTAGAAACCCTAAATCGAGAGGATACGAACAGAAACCGTACATATCAAAGTAGGCGACTCAGGAAGATAAACCGTCACAGTCGACTTCAAAAACGCCCAAACCGAATATAATTTGGAATCGAACATCAATAACATACCAGAACTAAAGAAGGAACAAATTGCAAATCATTTTCGAAAAGTGAGAGAGAACCTGGTTTTGTGATGAGGGACACAGGTGAGAGATGAGAGAGCGTACGTGTGTGTATGTTTAAGAGAGAGACAGATAAATTGCTGCCAGCACACCACACAACACATGTTTCATCCAATCCAAAATTTCCATTTGGTCGGAATAGTAACTTTTAGTGAACAACTCAGCTTCCCCTTTTGTTAATAATATAATAAAAACTTTCCAAATTATGAATTATTTAAATGTGTGACAACATATAGAAAAACGGGGATTGAGTTTGGACGAGAAAATAAAAATTTATCCTCTTCGTCTACAAATGTGTTATATGTCCTTTGAGATTTTTTATTTATTGTATAGGCAGATCAACATGTGTATGTGAATATATCTGTATATGTCATTTCGAATATTTATAACTTAAAAGGACAAACATTCAATGAGTTTAGAGAAAAAAAAGAAATTTGTGATATAACACTCCTTTACCTTTTAGGCCGATTAGGGCCATCCATATGTCCAAAAGTAAATGGGACACCTTCCCATACAATAAAAAATCAATGGGCCATGGAAGAACATTTTGAAGATAATCGACGATAAGAAGAACATGGGGATTGACACACATCGGTGGTTAAGGTGTAAGGTCGGAGATGGTAATAAAGCGAGTTTTTGGCTTGTAAGGTCGGGGATGGGAAGACTTAAAGACATATTCTTGGAGATGTTTAAATTAGAAAAATCTAAGGCATGCAAGGTGGCAAATAGAATACTCCAAGAGGGTGATAATACAAAGATCAACTGGAGGGAGAGCTGCATTAGACCAACGTCAAAGGTGAAACCCCTCGTGGAAGATTGTGAATTTCTACTAGAGGATGTAAAGTTAAATCAAGAAAAGGATAGATGGGGGTGGGGAAAGAATTTGATACAAGAATTTAAAGGAAAAGAGGTAAGAGTGCAGGTACAATAAGAAAATCTTAGGTCATACAAGGAGAGGTTTGAATGGCATGGATAGGTGCCCATCAAGGTAAAAGCATTTGGATGGAGGGCCATCTTGAATCGAATACCGGTGAGAGGTGAATTGGAACATAGAGGAATGAACATCGACCCAATATGTTTAAGCTGCACTACTCACCATAAATCCATGGACCACAGGCTGGTTAAGTGCCGCAGGGCTGGGATGGTCTAGGCTTTGGTTTTACAATGGTGTAAGATCCCGATTACAACCTTCAACTCACTGAAGGAGGTGATGGAGACCGTAACAACTGGCAGCTATCTATGCGACATAAGATATAATTCAAGGCATCCATCTAATAACGATGTGGTGCATATAGAAAGCGCGAAATAATAAGGTGTTCAAACAACAAAGATATGGAAGTATCCAACATACTTGGCGACATTAAGCTTTGGTCGTTTATTTGGATCAAACATAGAGGAAAAATCAACACGCTTCATTGGGATCAGTGGTGCTCCTTCAATGATTTTTTCTTTTTGTAACTTAGGGGCTTATGGGCTCTGACTTCGATAAGGGGTGGTATGCGGTGTGTGCATCTTTTAGTGTGGCAAAATAGCACCTGGTTGTGTGTGTGTGTGGGGGGGGGGGGGGGTTGAAGATTCGCGTCTGTCTTGGTGTGAGTATTATAAATAGGGGTTGTATTTGTTGGTGTGTGTGTCTGTTCATATCTATGGGTGTTATGTTTCTTTTGTTTAGTGTGGTGAGGGGGTATATTCAGTTCGTGTAGGGTTGGTTCATTTTTTTTTGTTTGGATCGACGATTCACGTAATAATCTAACGACAATTTGACAGAAACTTAGAAAACAATTGACTAATTAGTTCATACATGTTTGTCTATATAAGCAGAATGAAACGTTGTAACCTTTCAGTGAAGCGTCGTATCCCTATGTGACCAGTTATCAAGTGTAACACCCTAAATTTCACATATACATGATATATATAGTAAATACGTGTTTATACTATAAATACGTGAGCTTGATTGATGAACATGGTAAGACAATACATTGGAAATGTTGCATGCGTTAGAAATACATGTTTTATAGCCAATATGATGAAATATGCATAAACGGATGTGTTAAACGTTAAAGAAAGTAAAATATGAGATGAATATATGTTTATATGAACAACATAATGATACATGTGTTAATTGGTGGAGATATACGTGTAAATACGTGTCTTAAAAGTTAACGGAAAAGTAAAAGGACTAAAAGTGTAATTTATGCAAAGATATAAACGTAAAATGATAAGTGTTGTAAAGTTTAAGGGGCTAGAATGTAAATTCGTGAAAGATATATATATATATATATATATATATATAGGGTTAGGTTCAAATGAGAACTTTTTCTTTTGAGAACTTTTGAGAACCAATTTGGGCCACTAATTTTCAAGGGGGAGCATTCAAATTCATGGGGGGTTTTCCATATATATAAACTAGTGGCTAAGATTAGTTCTTTTTAGTTCTCAAACCCAATTAGTTCTCAAATGATCCTCTCCCTATATATATATATATATATATATATATATATATATACGTATGTATACGTATATCAACGAGCATGTCCCGAGCCTTACAAACCTTAATAAATACGCCCTATAATGTTTTTAAGCATAAAATAACAGTTCGGTAGAAGTTTAGGGGGTTAAAATGTATATATAAGTTCCAGGGATTAAAGCTGCCAATATGGCAAAGTGCCTCGCGGGTCGCGACACCTGAGGCTGCAAACCCTCCGCCCAATTTCCAGCCACGGACGAAAATCAGCCACGTTTTTTACTTTCTCCTCATTTTTGATCCAAATTGACGGCCCTAACGTGTCGATTTCGAGCAATTAGTCACTGGAACACTTGGAGGGACCTTAGGCGCAACCAATGACTATAAATACCGGCCTTAACAATCCATAATCACTCGCCAATTTTGTGATTTATAACCCAAAACCGAAAAACGAGCCAGAACTTTGTCGGAGCAATACAAGCAATCGGAGAAGAGTTAGGATCTGAATTTCTGCAATCAAGCTTCTCTAGGTATCATCTAAAATAACCTCTTTCAGTTTTGGCTAAATCGATCTCTAAATATGCTTTCTAAAACAATGCTAAGATTAGGGTTCTTGAGCTTGTATTGTCAAAATTGGATAATCGGGTGGGAATTAGGGTCTGAATTTTTGTAGGTAATCCTAAAATGATGTGTTTTAAGAAAGCCCTAAGTTTATTTCACAATTGGAAAATGTTTGGTTAAGGTTTTGTTAACGGGTCAAAATTAGGGTTTTTGTAACGTTGTTCTGCCCAAATTGAGTAAACGGTGTTGAATTAAGCTTTGATATTTTAAAGTATATTATAAAATGTTATAATGGATAATACCTTAAGTTGGTTTAAAAAGAAATTAGTTTTGATAAAGAAACTAGAAATATATGAAATTAGGGTTTTGAATTATGATAATTATTTAATATAAAATAATCCGGATGGTTTGGGTACTTGATTTTTTGTATGGGACTATGTTTATATATATAATAAGTATATATGGGGTTAAAAAGGATAAATGATAAAGTATTTAAAATACCAAGTTAGTCGGATATTTAGAAGTTCGTGCGAACCGGAAGGGTAAGCGCCTATACACTGGGGTTTCTGGCAAAGCGGGGGTGTCGCATAAATCCCAACTGGGACCTGGCATACCTCACTGGACGATCCCGGGGTGAACGTTTACTTATAGGAATGCGCGTCTTCATATTTTCAACTAAAAAGGGATATTATGCCTATAAGGGCATTTTGGTCATTTTGACCTTAAAAGAAGTAAACCTTAATAATTAGGGTAATTGGTTTTAAATAATCCAAACTATTCATAATTGGCTCACAATAAGCCCAACTAAAGAAATATTTTCTAGCACTCCCAACTTTGAAACTATTTTCTTCCGATAAGTCTTTTGTAACGGATTCTTAACTCCGTTAAAGTTTAGCTTACGTGGCATCATTGCTGGAAAAAAAAACTTTATTTTTTATTTTTTAAAGTCTTACGTGGCATCCCTTCCCCCTTTTAATTGATTTCAGCCCTAATTCCTACCCCCTTTAAACGATTTCATCCCTAATTCCCCTACCATTCACCGTTCAGAGCCCTAATCGAAAGTCCTTCATACCCATCAAACCCAGCGATGAGTTCATCTTCTTCTACTAACTCCATGAAAAACTCAAAAATCACCAAACTTGATTTGGCTGGCAACATCTACTGTGATCACAATGTAATAGCAGTTCGTAGGGTCGCGGGTAATCAAAGTGCTCGAGCTGGATTTGAATTTTATAGATGTGCACTATGGCCGGTGAGTTTTAATGTTATAGTTCTGTTTATTAATCCTTAAATTAAGGTATGTTTGTGGTTCGTTTTGTATGTGTAGGGGATGGGTTGTAATTTCTTTATGTGGAAGGAAGATGTGGACATGTTCAAAGAGGAGATGGCTTGTAATTTCACAGCTGATTCAAGTTCGGAAACCACCAAATTGTAGATGCAAAATCTGGAGCTACAGAACTTCATCCTGAAAGAGGAGAACAACAAATTGAAAGAGATTATAAGAAGTTTAAAGTTTAAGCCTAATTTTCGATGGATTTTGTGTTTAGTTGCAGTTATAAGTGCAATGTGGATGATGATGTAATTTGTAATGGTTTTCACTATGATGTAATATTTTGGTTGTTTGAAATGAAACTGACTTATCATTTGTAATGTTTCTAATGGTTTTCACTATATACTTCTATGGGACTCAACTTCTTATAATGTTTTTAATGGTTTTCACAAGATGACAGAAGTTGGTATTGGCATTATTGAAGGGAAACAATAAAAGAAGGAAATCAAAATGACAGAAGTTGGTTTTGGCATTATGTACAAGATGACAGAAGTTGGTTTTGGCTATGAATTTTGACTTTTAAATCCATATATTACAAGTTGATTAAAAGTCAGCAGCTTATATATTTGTAATGAGTCAAAATTTGCAGTTGCATATAAAAAGTCAAAATAACAAATATATTGCATACAGGGCTGCTGTAAAACTGTTGTATACAAGGGAGCCAATCATCATTACTTTAACAAACATTCAAATAGATGCATACAAGGCTACTGTATAATGACTTGCAGCCAAGGCTACTGTAATTACATACCAACCTTCAATGAAAATTCCAAATCAAAAGATGCCATAGTTACATACCAAAGTCATGAAAGTTTACATTACATACCAAATCAAAAGATGCCATAGTTACATACCAAACTTTAACAAACAACCCATTAGATGCCAAACATAGATATCAAAAAATAGACATCTAACATAAAACGTGTAAGGAACTTCAGTTTTGAAGTTTTCCGGTTGAACTCAAGTTTTGACAGTTCCGGCTGAAGTTGAAGCGGAACTACAACTTCAAGCGGAACAGCAAGTTCAAGCGGAAAGAAGCAGTTTTGTCACTTAGTGAATATTCCGGGTGAACTCGATTATCCATCAGATAATGAGTTCAACCTGACTTTTCCTGAGAAGTCTTTTCTGCAGTCACATCCTGCAAAAGCTTCTCGTATGCTTCTACATCTGCCCAAGCCGCTCTCCAAAAGTAGATTGTTGCTGTCAACACGCAAGTCGTCTCAAATGTCGAAGTTTATACTTTTGGTAGCTTAGATTTGACTTTGTAATGTACGGTCTAGATTAGATCACATGAGATCAATGGCTGTGATTGATCTCATCTGCACTATATATAGCTTGTTATCTCTTAGTTTACAATAGAGGTTATCACTTGTAATAGTATAGCTTTGAGTTAATGCAAATTGTAGAGGCTAGATTATGAGGCTTGTAATATTAAATAAGTTGGGATGGGCTTAGAGGGTTTAACTAGATTAGTAGGCTAGTTTATGATTGGGTTTGGGTTTGGGTTTACTATTGGGTTTATGATCCACAAGGGGCCCAATAGTAAACCCATTAGGGATCCTATATAAACCCCATGTGGTTCTCCATTGTAGGTTGATCATTCAAGTGAGTTTACGATCCATAGAGAGAAACCAGAGGTGTTTACGATCCATTGGTGTTTACGATTGTAAACCCGAGAGAGAGGTGTTTACGATTTGTGTATTTGTACCCGACAAGTTTTTTTGTGTGCAAAGATCAAGTTTGTTATTGTTTAATCATCGTTTTCTTGTGTTCTCTTCATCTCTATTCTTGAATCAATCACCTACGAGGATTCCGCACTCGTTTCTGATAGAATATCGTGATTAGTTGTTAATCTCGGACCTAAAATTGGTATCAGAGCCAAGAATCTTCGATTCGAGGCTCTCACGATATTGATTCAAGTGTTTTTCTGGGTTTTTGTTCAAGATTTTGAAGTTTCGAGAGTGTTTTTGGGTGTTTACGACCATTGCTGCTGCTGTTCTTCGAGATTTCTGGGTTTTAAGAGTGTTTACGATCTGTTCTCTTTGAATATTGCCTGTTTACGACTGGGAGTTTCGGTGTTCACGATTGTACTTGTGTTTACGAGTTTGCAAAGTCGTAAAAGGGAGTTTACGATTTGTTCAAATCGGAATTAGGCGTTTACGACTTCCGGAGTCGTAATCTATAATCGTAATCGGAGTTTACGGTTTTCTTAAGTCGGTTACCTGTTTACGGTTGTGACGTGTGATCGTAATCTGTGTTTACGATCCTCTGAGGCGGTGTTG
>JBCNJP010000017.1:22378565-22512361 GCA_039602395.1 Deinandra increscens subsp. villosa
AAATGCCCAATAATTAATTATAATAATAATGATAATAATATAATAATAATAATAATAATAATAATAATAATAATAATAATAATAATAATAATCTAACAAATCAAGTATGCGTGCAAATAAAGATTTGTCAGATGAAACTACGGAACTCTCGCGGAGCTTACCGACTCAAAACACAACCAATTCGATACATAGTAGGAACCGGATCACCTCTGTTGTTTAATGGATAAAGTTTCATTTTTTTTTCAATCGGATCCAACTAACCAACCGATAAATCAGATGGATACTACGCCTATCCTCGAAGACCCTCCGTTTTATAAGCTCAGCTACTTATTTATTCGACCCCAAATCGCAATCACCCTCTCGCTTCATTCCCTGTTTTCTACTCACCCGGTTGCCAACTATCACCGCAAGGAAGACAACGAATTCGAATATCTGAAGTAAGGTAATATTAAACTTTTGTTCCCATTCGATGCTCTGGTTTCACGACCGGGCAACTTGTTAAAAACGTTCTTAAATCACCGTCATCTTAACCCCTGTTTTTCTTTCGAAGTTTCGCAATAGCAAACACCACTGTTGCCGACTGGTTAAACCACTGCGTACTCACCGAATTGCTATACCAAGAAATCTGTGACCCTGCTTGGAACCACCATATATCGCTGCAGCAAAGAAGCCACTGACCAAGGTCTGAGTACGCCATTGTCGTGTTCTCCGATCATAACGTTCGCGATCGACTATTCAGGTAGCTTTAAACCTGGTCGTTCATGATATTAACTTCACAAATCGGTTATGGAATTAACTATAATTTTCTTGTATGGGTACTAGTTCCGCCTCCTGTCCGTACCATCTCGCTTCTAATCGGTGGGTCGATTCTGTTTCAAGCCACAAATCAACCCGTCTCCATTCGACATTCGAAGCTTACAGCCGTATCGTTCGTACCGGGCTCGCTATTGAAGACCTCTCGTAGCTCCGCAATACGTTCGTTGTTCACCCTCATCTATACAAGGTACCATTAGATCATTTTGTTGCATCAAGCATGTTGTCCTCTTCGTTTGTAAACATGTAGGAAACCTGCAACTTTTATCTAATTAATCGGCGGACGGGTTTAGTTTAAAATTTAAGATGCATAAGTGTCGTACCGTACAAAAAATCAATATACAAAGAAAGTTGGTGACTTCCAAATTCTTGTTAGTAAATCGGATAGGCTCTGTTGTTTTCCTAAGAGTCTTTGACAAAACTTTATATAGAAAACTGGGTCTCCACCTGTCACTCCCTAAAACCATATGTTGTTCTGGTGGTGACATCATAATGATGCACATATATGCTTACATATAGTTGTTATCTTGTGGTGGAAACAAAAATAAATAAATAATGGAAGCAAATGCTAAGTGCCGATGCAACCATGAATTAAGTTTACATGCATGAACCATATAGTTAATTTAAAGTAAATCATTTGAATGAATTGAGTAAACTATCACTAAAATCAAACGTAAATTAAAATTGACATTATCGAGTCTTAATAAAGCATATCATTTAAAAAGTTTGTGTAGGTCCTCGTGATTCTTGACACCGGCATAGCATTTCCTTTTATTTTCTTACCTATAAGCTAAGGTGCGGTTTTCCGACCCTTCCCTCATAGCTTCTTTATTTGTTTTTGTTGAGTTCGTAATTCATTGCTTCAAAGTGGAATTATTGTATTTGCCTTATCGAATGATTAGTGTCATACCGTTTTCATTAAATATTGTTACATTGCACCGTACTGTTTTGTTGAAATTGATTACATGCGATAGGATAGATCCCTTTGTACTCATTATCGCATGTTCCCATTATATTTGGACATCGTTACAAACCTTAGAGTTAAGGTTATAGAGACTTTTATATATTACTTGCATATGTGACCGTTTTATTTGGCCTCAATACCCGAGCATATCCACCTATGGGGACCATAGGGCGTCATTTGTGGCACCTTTTGACGTGCTCTATCTGTGGCGGAGCGATTAGCCACGGCGTCTCGAAGTAGTTAATGATGTGCTAAGTTGCTGCACTAGTTAGTTAATTAGAGGCGTATGGATCGATCCTAGGAAAATTATTGTTATTGGTGAATTGGTTAGGTGTGTGTGCCCACACTCCCATATCACATTACTGGTACATTAGGGCTGCAGCCAATGTACATACTGTTACTGTTATTGTTACTGGCTCAAATGGGTATTTCCTTATTGATACGTCTCATTTATTTCTTCTGAGTCGTATATTTCTTTTATCCTCATTGTTACATTGTACTGCTATTGTTCCACCGTTACTGAGCAATCTTTGGCTCAGCCGTTTTCTTTTTCTTGTGTCTTCTTTATTATTATGACAGGTACTTCTGGGGAAAATGGGAAAGAGATCAAGAGAGAGTAAAACTGATTTGGATGAGAAAAAGTGCAAGAGTTTTTTTTAAAACTTTATTTATTATAACTTATTACTTTCTTTGAACTTGTCATGTTTTTGTTTAAAACCTGGATTTTTGGATTTGAAGCATTTACTTTAGTATTTTTGGATTGTTGCTATCTCTGTTTACTGTATGAGTGACACGTCAGCCCTATTCGGGTTGGGGTGTTACAATTATGGTATCAGAGCTTAGGCTCTTTCCTGTCGAAAACTTAAACTAAATAAAAGTCATGTGAGGATTGGGTAGACGTTGGGTTAGGAATTATTTTCAGTGTTTTATGACTTGATCTTATGCTCTGTTTTGCTCTGAATAAATTGGATATATTATTTCTTCTAGATGCCTCCCCGTCGCACTACTCGTAATGGATCAGGTCAGCCTAATCCTGAGCTCATGGCTGCGATCAATCAAGCCCTTACTGCAATGTTACCTGCCATTGTGAATGCGGTGCAGAATGCGAACCCGAATCCGAATCCGAATCCGAACCCGAATCCGAATCCGAACCCGAATCCGAACCCGAACCCGAATCCGAATCCGAATCCGAACCCGAATCCGAACCCGAACCCGAACCCTGATGCAAATCCAAATGGAATACACTTTTGGCTGAGAGAATTTCAGAAACAGAAGCCTAGAACATTTACCAAAGCATCAACTCCATCTGTGGCCAAGGATTGGATCTCTCACATCGAGAAAATCTTTAGGGTACTCGGGATTGAAGACCAGTACAAGACTCGGTTGGCTACATATAAGCTAGAGGAGGATGCCCACAACTGGTGGGAATCAGTCTTACAAGAAAGAGGTGGAGAGCAGTTTGCAAAGACATTAACTTGGGCTAACTTCTGTGAGATCTTTTTCGACAAATACTTTTCAAATGTTGATTTGGGGGCTTACAAACGCGAATACTCTAATATTCGTCAACAGAGTGATGAGTCACTTGCAGATTTCACCGATCGTTTTTATAGACTTACTGGATTCCTTGGGGCTTCTGCTGGCACAGCAGAGGAACAAGCGGAGAAATACCAATGGGCTGTATGTGATCGAATTCGAAGGGCAATCATACATTCGACATTTGCGAATGTTGCTGATGTTGTTAAGGCTGCTAAGAGAGTGGATATGGAGAGAACGGAATTTCTAAGCCGTTCGGATAGTAAGAAGAGAGATAGAGATGGAAATCGTGTTCAGTCTTCCAGTCAGTCGTCATCTCAGGGCCCTACTCCAAACTCAAATGAACGTCGTACTCAGGGAAATAATTCCAAATCATGGAAGGGTAAGAATCAAAACCAGAGCCAGAATAAACCGTACCAGCAGCCTATCAATGCTCAACCCTTGAACCAGAGGGGAAATCCTACTCTTACACAGCATCCTATGTGCAACCATTGTAACAAACACCATCCAGGTGTTTGTCGTCGAGTTTCGGGAGCCTGTCTTCGCTGTGGAGAGATGGGGCACATGATCAGAAACTGCCCCAAAAATAACGACCGAGCTGAAGGAAATCCTAGAGGAGCTAATGCACCACCTGCTGGAGGACGAGTGTTCACAATGACTGCTGGGGAAGCTGCTAATACCCCAGGTACACTTTGTAATGTTCCTCATTCTCAATAATCATGATTTGCATGTTCATTATCTTGTTTTCCTATAATCTTTCTGTATCTCATTAGTTATCCGCGACTAGGTACTGTTTCGGGTGTTGTTTGTCTTGCTGAACGTGACGTATATGTGTTATTTGATACCGGGGCAACCCATTCGGTAGTTTCACAAGCATTTGCTAAGCGTCTCAAAATCATGCCCTCTCCGTTGCACCCTGCCATTGTTATTTCCTCGCCCATGGGAAATTCTTCGGTTATTACTCATGTGTATAGAGATTGTCCGTTAGTGATTGGAAATATTGTTCGTAAAGCGAATCTTCTTCCCATGCAAGTGGGAGACTTCGACGTCATTCTAGGTATGGACTGGTTAGCTATGCATCGAGCGACCATCGACTGTCACACTAGACGAGTTATCTTCGGTGATATTCAGCATCCTGAGTTTGTTTATCAAGGGACTCAGCCTCGAAAGTCCATCAAGATTATTTCTACGCTTAAGGCTCAAAAGCTTATATCACACGGTTGTGAAGGGTTCTTAGCCTCCATCCAGGATACGTCGATGGATTCACCTCGCATTGAAGACTTCCCTGTAGTCCGAGATTATTCTGATGTCTTCCCAGAAGAACTACCAGGGATACCACCTGAACGTGAAGTGGAGTTCACCATTGACTTGATTCCTGGATCTGAACCTATCTCTAAGGCACCATATCGTATGGCCCCAATGGAATTAAAGGAGTTAAAAGAGCAGTTGCAAGGATTATTAGAACTCGGATTCATTCGACCTAGTGTTTCACCGTGGGGAGCGCCAGTATTATTCGTGAAGAAGAAGGATGGTAGTATGCGGCTTTGCATCGATTACCGAGAGCTCAACAAAATCACCATCCGAAACCGATATCCGTTACCGCGTATAGACGACCTCTTCGACCAACTTCAGGGAGCAAAGTTCTTTTCAAAGATAGATCTCCGATCGGGTTACCATCAGCTGAGGGTCAGAGATGAAGATATTCCTAAGACAGCTTTTCGAACGCGTTATGGCCACTACGAGTTCCTAGTCATGCCGTTTGGGTTGACAAATGCTCCAGCTGTCTTTATGGACCTTATGAACAGAGTATTTCACGAGTATCTGGACCGTTTCGTGATCGTGTTTATTGATGATATTCTGGTATTTTCGAAAAGCAGAGAAGAGCACGAAGACCACCTTCGCACCGTTTTGCAGATCTTGCGCGAGAAAAAGTTATATGCAAAGTTTTCTAAATGCGACTTTTGGCTAGAAGAAGTAGCATTTCTAGGCCACATTGTGTCCGCTTAAGGGTATCACTATGGATCCGTCAAAGGTGGAAGCTATCACGAAATGGCCTCGACCGACCACAGTTACTGAAGTTAGAAGCTTTCTCGGCCTCGCAGGTTATTACCGACGTTTCGTTGAAGGATTCTCCATCTTGGCATTACCTCTCACTCAGCTTATGAGAAAGGGGGTAAAGTTTGTCTGGAATGACGAAAGAGAAAAGAGTTTCGAAGAGCTGAAAAAGAGATTGGTGTCTGCCCCTATTCTTACTCTCCCTTCAGGTTCAGGCGGATTTCAGATTTATAGCGACGCCTCAAAGAAAGGGTTAGGTTGTGTCTTCATGCAACATGGAAAAGTCATTGCTTACGCTTCGCGACAACTTAAACCGTATGAGGTAAACTACCCAACGCATGATCTAGAGCTTGCTGCTGTCGTCTTCGCACTCAAGATATGGAGACATTATTTATATGGCGAAACATGCGACATTTTCACCGACCATAAGAGTCTCAAGTACATTTTCACACAGAAGGAACTGAATATGAGGCAGCGAAGATGGTTAGAACTCCTTAAGGATTATGACGCCAACATTCAGTACCACCCTGGTAAGGCGAACGTGGTGGCAGATGCGTTAAGCAGGAAAAATTCAGGCGGGTTGGCATGCCTTAACATCCAACCTCAGATATTATCAGACTTAGACAAAATGGGAATTGGGTTACAGTTCAATAAGTCTGATGGTTATCTAGCTAAATTAAGGATTGAGTCGGACCTTATTGGACGCATAAAGGAAGCCCAGCAGCATGATGGTGAACTTTGGGCGATATTGCAAAACTTGGAAGTAGGAAAGCAATCTGAATTTCGAGTAGACGAACAAGGAGTCATCTGGTGTGGAAAGAGATTGTGTGTTCCAGACGATCCTACACTTCGGGAATCATTATTAGCTGAGGCACACAGTTCTCCATTTTCTATCCACCCAGGATCCACCAAGATGTATAGAGACTTGAAGCAGAATTTTTGGTGGAGCGGTATGAAGGAAGATGTAGCTAAATATGTGGCTCACTGTTTAACATGTCAACAAGTAAAGATCGAGCATAAGAGGGTCAGTGGAATGTTGCAATCCGTTAGACATCCCAGTGTGGAAATGGGACGATATCTCTATGGATTTCGTCACGGGTTTACCGAAGACTTTCAAGAAGAATGACGCCATTTGGGTTGTAGTGGACAGACTCACAAAGTCTGCTCATTTCTTACCTATTCAGCATGGTCACTCTGTTAGCAGATTGTCGCATATATTTCTCGATAATATTAGTTCGGCTTCATGGCACACCGTCTTCTATCGCATGTGACAGAGATCCACGCCTTACATCACGATTCTGGAAGGGTCTACAAAAAGCTTAGGGTACGAAAAATAAGGTTTAACACGGCCTTTCATCTTCAAATTGACAGGCAGTCTGAATGCACCATTCATACATTAGGGGACATGCTCAGAGCGTGCGCACCCGAGTGGATTGGCAACTGGGATAAGTATTTATGTTTAGTCGAATTCTCTTATGATAACAGTTGGCGGGCCAACATCGATATGGCTCCGTTCGAACTTCTTTACGGTCGCGAAGTGTAGATCCCTTATATGTTAGAATGAGGATGGAGAGAAGATAATCGAAGGTCCAATAATTGTTACGATCAACCAATGACAGAGTACTATTGCTCGAAAAAAGTTGAAAGAGGCTCAGACTAGACAGAAGAGTTACGCCGATCAACACCGTCACATCATGGAATTTAATGTTTGAGATCCCGTTTTCTTAAATTCTCACCATGTCGTGGTGTGTGCCGTTTCGGTAATTTGGAAAGCTAAGTCCACGTTTTATCGGTCCGTTTGAAATTCTCGAAGGAGTTGGGAAAGTTTCATATCGTTTGGCATTACCACCACAACTTTCTCACGTTCATAATGTCTTTCATGTATCGCTGTCAAGGGGATACAATTATCATCCATTGCACGTTATCAACTACCCCTTTGCAAACGTTTCAAGACGTTCTTTCTTATAAGGAAGAACCTGAAGCTATTCTTGATCGTCAAGAACGAGTCATGAGAAGAAAACCCATACCGTTTGTTAAAATTCTATGAAAAAAAAATCATTTTGAACGTGTAGCGACGTGGGAGACGAAAGAAACGATTCGTCCACAATATCCTGCTCTATTTGAAAACTAAAGGTATATTGTTTAAAATTGATTGCTAGTGATTGCTATGCTTTTGAAATCCTATGTGCTAGGAATCTTGCATTTGAATAATGTGTCACATAAGGTTCGTGTTATGACCGGTTTAGAATTTCGAGGACGAAATTTATTTTTTAGAGGGAAAGAGTTGAAATGCCCTAAATAGAAAATAACTTAAATTGTGATATCAAAAATCAATGGTAGTGCTGATAAATTAAAAATCATGATAAGGAATAATAAAATGATCACGTATATTATTTTAAGGTTCATGCTAAGTTTTCTAAAGTTAAAGATAAATAAAAAGACTAATAATAACATGAGAAAATAATATAAATGGGACCCACACGTTCTCCATCATCTCTATGAACAAATTGAAATTTTTACTTTTCAAGTCAAAAATCGAAATCCAACTCCTTTCTCTTCTGCGATTTTCATGTAACAAACTTGCTGGGAAGTCGGGATTATGACTACGATCATCCACGAAAACCGTTCAAGATTTATACCTCACCGAGCCCTAAACCGAACACATAAAAACTCCCCATGTTCTTCCTCGCCGCTTCCTTCTTCAAGCTGTTGCTGCCGCCATCAATACGCCACCACCGCACCGCGGCTCGCCACCCTGTTGGTCGTCGCAGAAGGCCTGAACAGCCACGAGATTGAAGGGCTCCCGTGACTTCAAATAACGGCGATCTACGATCGACTTTCGAATCCCGGACCGCCATATGGATACCGCTGACACGCCGCCTCGTTTGTTTTAATCAACTAACTCTGGTGATTCCGTATTCCGTCAATCAGTTGTTGTTCTCCAGCGGAATTGAGGTACCATTCGATCCGTTCATGTTTATGTTCACACCTTTGAATCTGATTTTTGTTCAGTCGAATAACAAAAGCAAACATGTCGCTTTTATACAATGGGTTTGGATATTTATATGAAGAAGATAAAGATCTCAAGATGAAAAGATAGTTGCAATGGGTGGTTGTACTACACGTATCTTAACTAGTGATTGTTTTTGTTGACAAGTCATTCACCTTTGTCAACATGACATGGAGTTTTCTTTCACTTATTTTTGTTTATATATATATATATATATATATATATATATATATATTATTATATATTATATAATCGTTCTTTTAAAAGCTATGCCTAAAACACCATAAAGAAACCCACATGTGATTTAATATGGTATGTAAAATGTATTGTTTTAAATGACTACAACACAAACGAATCACTACAAATTTAATAAATATGTGTTGGATTTTAAAAGCATTTTAGGAATCTGAGTAATAAATTTTAAGAGCTCACCATCTTACTAAACCATATATTTGATCTTAAATCTTAAGTTCTAAATCACATAAAAGTGTTAATAAGTATCACCCGAACTTTTTATCAACCTTATCGTACATAAACAAATTGTAGGCCCTCGTGACATTTGAGACCGGCATAGCATTACCTTTGATTTATTTTGCTTATAAGCTAAGGTGCGGTTTTTCAATCTTTCCCTCATAGCTTATTTATTTTTCATTTGAGTTCGTATTTTATTGCTTCGAACTGTTGCCATCGTATTTTCCATATCGAACCGTATCATTGATTAGTGTCATACTGTTTCATTGAGTATCGTTAAATGGCATTGTATTGTTTTAATTGAAATTGTTTACATGCGATAGGATAGATTCCTTGTACTCATTATCGCATGTTCCCACTGCATTTGAACATTGTTATAGACCTTAGTGTTAAGGTTATCGAGACTTTTGTGTTGACTTGCATATGTTACTGTTTATTTGGCCTCAATACCCGAGCACATCCACCTATGGGGACCATAGGGTGTCAATTGTGGCACCTTTTGACGTGCTCTATCTGTGGCAGAGCGATTAGCCACGGCGTCTCGAAGTAGTTAATGATGTGCTAAGTTGCTGCACTAGTTAGTTAATTAGAGGCGTATGGATCGATCCTAGGAAAATTACTGTTATTGGTGAATTGGTTAGGTGTGTGTGCCCACACTCCCATATCACATTACTGGTACATTAGGGCTGCAGCCAATGTACATATTGTTACTGTTACTGTTACTGTTACTGGCTCAAATGGGTATTTCCTTATTGATACATCTCATTTATTTTTCTTCTGAGTCGTATATTTGTTGTCTTGTCAGTGTTACATTGTACTGCTATTGTTCTACCGTTACTGAGCAATTTTTGGCTCAGCCGTTTTCTTTTCTTGTGTCTTCTTTATTTTTATGACAGGTACTTCCGGGGATAAGGGGAAAGAGATCAAGAGAGAGTAAAACTGATTAGGAGAGAAAAGTGAAAGAGTTCATAAAACTTTATTTATTTTAACTTATTTCTTTCTTTGAACTTGACATGCTTTCGTTTAAAAACTTGGATTTTTGGATTTTAAGTATTTTATTAAGTACTTGTGGATTGTTGCTATCTCTGTTTACTGTATTAGTGACACGTCAGCCGACTCGGGTTGGGGTGTTACAATTTATCAGGTAAGCAGCAGTTAGTACAGCATCCCCCCAGAATCGATGCGGGACATGAGAATGAAACATAATTGAGCGTGCAACATCCAACAAGTGGCGATTCTTGCGTTCAGCAACGCCATTTTGTTGAGGTGTGTACACGCATGAAGACTCGTGAATAATACCATGTGTTTTCAAGTAAGAAGAGAATTCAGTGGACAAATACTCTTTTGCATTATCGGTGCGTAGAGTTTTGATGGATGTGTTGAATTGATTTTGAACATAGGAATGAAACTCGCGAAAAATGGAACTGACTTCACTACGAGACTTGAGTAAATAAACCCAAGTAGCACGGGAATAATCATCGATAAAGGAAACAAAATACTGAAAACCCAAGGGAGTTTTAGTAGGACAAGGACCCCATATATCAGAGTGTACTAGTTCAAAGAGTGTATTGGCTCGACTAGATACTTTGGGAGGATAAGGGCGTCGAGTATGTTTACCGAGTTGACATGACTCGCAGTGAAAATCAGAGGGAACAGAAATGTCAGGTCTCATTTTCCTAAGGGCTGCTGCAGATGGATGACCCAACCGACAATGAGCCTCCCGAACACTAGAGTCACATATGTTTGCCATGGGGCGTGGCAACATGGACAAACGATAAAGACCATTTGATTCAACACCTGTGCCAATTACCCGGTTTGTCCCTAGTTCCTGAAAGACACAATGAGTGGGATAAAAGGTTACGGAACAATTATTCTGTTTTGTGATTTGACTGACTGAACAAAGGCTATCAGGGAATTTAGGGACAAACAAAACCGAAGACATGTTTAGGTTTGTCGAATTACTAATGGATCCGATTCCACGAACGGGGCATGAGGATCCATCAGCAAGTCGAACGGGCGAATGAGAAGTATCATGTAGGCTAGAAAGAATACCTCGATTCCCAGTCATGTGATGTGTGGCTCCAGAATCAATCACCCACGATGAGTTGGGTTTAGAAGACGTACCTGAGTTTGCCGAGTGGGTTTTCGGAGAGTTAAGCAATTGTTTGATCCTAACCAACTCCTCCGGGCTAAGTGAGTAAGCATGAGCGGTAGCAACCTCAACATTCTTTCCATTCTTCATTGTAAAATTAGCTTCCTGGAATAAGAACTATGAAAAAGAAGCAAACAGACGTGAATAGTATCCTGACGTGAACAAATGATTTCCGGCAGATTTACGGCGATGAACAGTACTCCGGCGATGAACAGTACTCCGGCGATGAACAGTACTCCCCCGACGATGAACAGTACTTCGTGCGATGAACAGTATCGGCGCGATGAACAGTGATCCGATTGTGAAAAACAGTGGAAAATCCAGCTGTAAACAGAGATTTTCGGCTGTGAACAATGATTTTTCGGGCAGTGAACAGTGAGTTTCTGGCGTGCGAACAGTGTTCCAGCAGTGAACAGTCGCGAGTGAATAGGAGCAGGAGCCAGGAATCTGGAATAGGCTTGAACAAGAGCACGAACACGAGCAGAGCAGGAGCTAAACCTTTAGCTCTGATACCATGAAACATATTATATATTAGAATCTGATCAATTACATGAGGGGGTGAGAACCCCTATTTATACAACTCAAGATACAAAATATCTATGTATAATAAATGTATATCTACCAACTACCAACTACCTATAAGAAAAATCTAGATAGAAAGATCTAGATATTATATTATTTAACATCTCACGTGGCACGAGAAAACCATCGTGATACGTGGAGGGTCTAAGTGCCCAAATTGTTGATTTTCTTTAATGTTTGCAATCATAACTTGTTTAGGTACAATAAACACTAATATAGTTAGTGTAAATTGTCAGGTGAACTTAGGGTCAAGCCCGAATTACCATGAAGCCAAGTGAAAAACCGAACACACAAATGTTGAACTTGCTTGGAGCTGTCTAGAGTTGCAAGAAGTTAACTCGACGAGTCAGGGTAATCTTAGAATGCATAAAAGTTGAAAATGTGTCACATTAATTCCCACGTCAATTTCGGGTCAATTGATCCCATGAACTTAAATTATGTATTATTGAAAGGTTTTGATGGATTTATATAAGTAGTCATTCGTAAGGATTTGTATACTTACAAACAAGTCATGTCGAAGTTTCAAAAAATGACCGGGTTAATCCCTGATTTGTTTTGGGATGTAATAACCGAGAAGTGTGGAATATTGATTTTTAAGGTTTCATGTTATCATTAAACAAGGAAAGTTGTTTAATAATGAACGGAATTTTCTGGGACCAAATTTTGTACGTTAGTAAACGTCATTAAAACGTTAAATTTGTTTACAGGTGTTTCAAGTTGGTATCAGAGCTTTGGGTTAAGAGATTTAAGTGTCTTAACGGATACTTGGACTTAAACCATATGCTCATTAGGAGGTTAAGTGTCCTGTTTGTCTCGATCAGGTAATCCGGTAAGTAAAGTCTAAGGATCGCATGATTATTTTCTATGGAAACTAATTGATTTTTGTGGTCATGCAGTAAAGTTTGCGAATGTGGGGAGCTCATCCGATGGGGATCAGTTACTTGTCCAAGAACAGGATGAAGCTACCAATTAAGGCAAGTTGGAGAGGCGGGGATGCTCACCAAGGAAATGCATTGGGTTGCAACTCAAGAGCATACAAAATTACGTAAGGTACAAACCAGGTGGGTCTACCCCTCATGGTTAGCATTTTAACGTAGAGTAAACATTGACATGTGTTAATATGGAATTAAGATTTAAAAGATTGGACCTTTGGGGCCGTAAAATGGAATTCATTATATGAAGGTTTTAAAATGACCAGGATGTCATAAAATAACCATAAAGTGGTACAAATTGGCGACGAACGACTCTTAGGAGCTGTGAAACCAATATGATGAAAATTAGAAATTGGTGAAGAACGAATCTTTAGGAGCCGTGAAACCAATATGATGAAAATAATCGAGAAATTGGTGAGAACGACTATTTAGGAGCCATGAAACCGAGATGATCAATATGAGAAATTGGTGAAGAACGAATCTTTAGGAGCCGTGAAACCAATATGATGAAAATGAGAAATTGGTGAAGAATGACTCTTTAGGAGCCCTGAAACCAATATGATGAAAATGAGAAATTGGTGAAGAAAGACTCTTTAAGAGCCGTGAAACCAATATGATGAAAATGAGAAATTGGTGAAGAATGACTCTTTAGGAGCCGTGAAACCAATATGATGAAGATGAAAATTACTGAAGAATGACTCTTAAGATTCATGAAGCCATAAATTCGAACAAGGTTGCATTTGTGATATCTTTAGATGTGCAAATGTTGAATCTTGAATAAAGTGGAAAAACAAGGTTACGTTTGTGACACTTACGAGTGTACAAGCATTGAATCTTGGTTAAAATGGAAAAAACAAGGTTACGTTTGTGGCACTTATGAGTGTACAAGCGTTGAATCTTGAATAAAGTGGAAAAAACAAGGTTACTTTTGTGACACTTACGAGTGCACAAGCGTTGAATCTTGAATAACGTGGAAAACCAAGGTTACGTTTGCGACTCTTACGAGTGTACAAGCATTGAATCTTGAATAAAGTGGAAACAAGGTTACGTTTGTGACACTTACAAGTGTACAAGCGTTAAATCTTGAATAAAGTGGAATCTTGGTTACGATTGGGAACAAGGTTATATTCGTGACATCTTTAGATGTGCAGATTGTCAAATGTGGATACTTAAGAAATTGGACATGGGACATATGGTCTGAGTGACCATGATAACCAAGAAATTGAAAATGTTGAGAAGGGTGGCTAATGACCCGATAGGGCCATGACACCCACATCGACTGAAAATGAATAGAGAATAAGGACTAATGATCTATTGGAATGATGACACTCAAAATGGGATTTGAATATATTTCGCAAAGAAATGATTTGTGGTAAGAACCATGAGAAAGTAACCATGAATTAATAAATATATATTATAATATAAGATTTAAAAAAAAATGAAAATGACAAAAATTGGGTGTTAACACCAATTATTAGTCGGGCGATGTGGGTAAGAAGTGAGTTTATAAAAACATCATGACCCTCGGGTCAAGGGATGTAAAGGTCTACGCGACCGGTGTGACCTCCGAGTCACGATTGACAGGGGTGAACGGTTGGGTTCGCGCCATGATGATTTATAGCATAGTAGTTTCCTAGCCAGTCATTGGGTAAGGGATATGGTGAATAGTTCAATTGAGCTAAAGCTCAAGAAGCGGTTGTGATTACCGTATCAAAAGATGGGTGAAAGAGACCCACTAAATGGTCCACACTTTGATAGAAATAGTTGACGAGAGATTTATAAGAAAATGATGAAATAAGACATGATTTCATCTACAAAAGACAAATTTTTTTTTGAAAAAATGTAAACAATATATAATGAAGTGGAAAACTGTTTTAGCAAAAACACGTATTGACACTTTTAGGTACAAAATGATGATTTTGTAAGAAAAATTGTATAAGAATGGTTAATAAAAACTTAACCATGACGGGATGAGATCATGGCCAAGATGATAAGTTAAAAAATGAAAACATGATAGTGTGGTCTCCGGGGCCACGGGATGATGACACGTGTAAGAACATAAAAGAGACATCGTGGTAACACTCAGGGGAGGGTATAAACAACTAGCGACCGGTGTTCTGAACAGAAAATATTGACCAAGGTCGATTAGTGGGTTAGGCTATGAAGCCTAGTACCGGAAATGGACAATGGAACCATACACATCTTAGTAATATCAAGGATGTTTTTTATTCTTGAGAAATTATGCTATGGATAAGGGGATTTGGTCTAGGCAGGACCATGTGAACTTCGGTATAACCTAAGGATGTAAAGGACCTCTAAAGTCACGAACATGAAAGGCTAATTTATAAGTGGTCATGGGCTTGGGTGCCAACGTAAGATAGGTAATAAGGCCTAATGATGAAATGGTTCATGGAACCATAGCCAATCAGTAATGATAAAAAAACATAAAGTAATCTAGGGGTTACTACATATGAGTATAAGAGTAGTGAGTTCTATATATATATATATCTAGGACTCATAGAAGTATTAACTCTATGAGCCAAGAAACGAATGTGAAATGAGGGCTCAAAAATGCCTCAAAGTTAGGGAAAATTATAGTTAACATGCTTTAGACTTGTGAACTAGTTTGAAAACGAAACTACGTGTATTTTATACGCTTAGAAATTGCTTTAGAAGTATGGTTTTCGAAAAAGGAATATAAACGAGGTTTAGGGGACGAAACCCTCTTTAAGGGGGTAGAATTGTAATATCTCAAAACCCAAATGGATATTTATTCGTAAATAAATGAGATGGAAAGTTAGTCCATAACTTAACCCTTTATGTAAATATGTGCTTTAAAGTATAAGAGAGATAAAATGAGGTTTATTTTAAATAAATCTCAAAGTTATGAGTCGTTTTAGCCAAAAACTCCTTAAAGAATGAAACAAGGGGTAAAAAATGGTAACTTGAGGGGCCATATATGTAATCAAGGGAAACAAAAATGCATCCCCAAATGTGTTAGGGTTGAATTTCGGGAAAAGGGGAGGAGCAGCAAGGAGAAAAATGAGTTTGGTGAGCTAGGGCTCACTCCACTTCAAGTTCTTGCAATCCAACCTCAATAATCCGTTTCCTAAGCACATATAGGTGATTGGAGGCTTGTTCTACCTTCAACACTAACTAAATTAAGAGATTTGAAAGTTCCCTCTCCATGGTTAATATGAAATTCGTGAATTATAGTAGGTTTCATCACTATGTCGATTTAAACCCTAAAATGTGATAAGAAGTAGCAATCTAAACCTCATTCATCATAGAATATGTGGTTCATGTGTAATTGCTATCTCATGATGAAATATGTGATTAATGTCTTCATCTAATGATAAAGTGATGACAATGGTGGAATTTGGTCCTTTATGTAAAAAATCCCAAGTTAGCTACGTTTGTGTAGTAAACATTATGTTGTGAAAGCGACAAATAGCATGTTAAAACATAAATTGAATGAAGACTTTTAGTCTTGGAATAGTGATGATGTAAAATTAAATGAAATAGTAAAAACATGAGATACGCACACTAGGTGTTTGATAAAATGCCTAAATGAAATGAATTTTATGAATCCACATTCAAAAGTGGCATATGGCCTACTAGAATCATGAGATGTGAAATAATGTGCTAATTAATGAATTCTTATGCAATTGTTGGCAAGCATATAGAATTGGATCATGAATTGTGATGATTTTGGAAATTTTAATGATGATGGTGCATAGTACATTAATATATATTTGAATGATTATATGTTTGCAATTCATGTAGAATTTTATGGAAATATGACATGGATGCATAAATGATATATACTTGTTGGTTAGAATTAATGATGTGTTAATAATTATTGGATTATCTAATTAGGTTAATGTCAAAACTATGCTCAAATGGGTAGTTTGACTTTTTAAAGTCAAACTGGGTCGAGTTATGAAATGATGAATTACGTGGTTGTTAAATCCATGAGAATGGAAGAGGCATGTTATAAAAACTAACCTAACCATTTTATGGATATAATATGATAGTTGATCTTGATGAGCTAGCTAGGTGAAGCTTGCAATCGGATGGGTTAACCGGATAAAGCGAAGGTGGAAATGCTCACATGGATGCGAGGTAAGTACAACTAACACTTACTTAAGAAATATAAAAACTCATTAATTATGTAATGAGTATTACTTAAGAATATAAATGAAAGTATTACACAAAGTAGAACTTGGATTAAAGTAATCATGCAAGGCAGGACTTGAAACCCGTTAGAGTATGAAGCCTACGGGTAGAATGTAGAAATTAACCATGTCTATAGTCGATGGGTCGGGATTATTGGGTAATACACTTTTTGAGGTAACATAATTACAAGACATGATCAATCATGAAATTTATAATCAACAAATAGCATAGTGTTGCTATGTGGAACCATGTTGTAATATGCAAATAGATGAGAAATTCTAAACATGGGTGCTTAATGTGCGACTTAGCCACCGATTATGACTAATGGTCAATATGTATTGATTATGTAGACACCCATGATTGGGGTGTTAATTTACTTACTTGAACTTGTGTAGTTATATTTGTGATTTTGTTGGAAAGAAGCTCGGTTAGCACTATCCATACTAGTCTCCAAGGTAGGAGGAAAATGGATTATACATACACAACGAGCAAGAGGTAAGTTTTACATCATTTATCTAAGCTATACCTCTCAGAAGGAAAAGGAATGGTTGTACACTGATTTAAAGGTATGGGGTTAAGCCCAAACCCAATTAACGTGCCTAATTATTAATGACCGAAAGGTCATGTAATTGGTTAATTTGGGTGAATATTGTGGGATTATGATTTTCAAATTAATCGTACTATGGTATTGAATGATAAATCCTAGATAAATGGTTCATAGCAACCATGGCTAGATAAATGTGTGTTAACGGGTGGTAAATGAACCGTAAGATTTGTGCTAATGGGTTAAACGGGTTAAATAACTCTAAGGGGTTATAATGGGGTGTTAAGCACAACTTGTTAGCTAAATGGAATATAGAAACCATGGCCACATAGAGTTGTGAGAAATTACCGCAGGTGATTCACATAAATCATATGCAATGAGTGAAGGCAAGATCATTAGCCATGGACCTATACCGGAAATTACATGAAATGTAATTATATCAAGTTGCAGAACCGTCTTGTGATCTATGCCTTATATTGTTTTGATATGAAATGTGATAGGCCATTTAGGCCAATAGTATAGAAATATGGGAACGTAATCCCTAATACACGTTTTAGAGCTCATTACATGATAGTGCAGCTTAATGGGTCAAACGGGTTGAATTTCCTAAAAACAACGAAACGCAAACATTTTATAATCCATAGTTGAAAGGATGTTATAAGTTGTGATTACAATGATGTTTCTGGTGCTAAAAACCCAAGAAAAGATGAATCAAAAGTTTAGGCTGGAACATAACAAAAAACTGGAAAATATGGCTAGGTGTGGAAACTGGCCAAACAGGGCTTGGTCCCTGGAAATTTGGCTCCAAGCGTATCGCTTGGAGCAAATTGCAAACTAGGCGATACGCCTAGTTTGTCTCGCGTGGCACAAGAAACCTTCGCGATACATGGAGGGTCCAAGTGCCCAAATTGTTGATTTTCTTTAATGTTTGCAATCATAACTTGTTTAGGTACCATAAACACTAATATAGTTAGTGTAAATTGTCAGGTGAACTTAGGGTCAAGCCCGAATTACCATGAAGCCAAGTGAAAAACCCAACACACAAATGTTAAACTTGCTTGGAGCCTTCCAGAGTTGCAAGAAGTTAACTCGACGAGTCAGGATAATCTTAAAATGCATAAAAGTTGAAAATGTGTCACATTAATTCCCACATCAATTTCGGGTCAATTGATCCCATGAACTTAAATTATGTATTATTGAAAGGTTTTGATGGATTTATATAAGTAGTCATTCGTAAGGATTTGTATACTCACGAACAAGTCATGTCAAAATTTCAAAAATGTTCGGGTTAATCCTTGATTTGTTTTGGGATGTAATAACTGAGAAGTGTGGAATATTGATTTTTAAGTTTTCATGTTATCATTAAACAAGGAAAATTGTTTAATAATGAACGGAATTTTCTGGGACCTAATTTTAGATGTTAGTAAACGTCATTAAAACGTTAAATATGTTTACGGGTGTTTCAACTCACGTATACGCAGACATAGTCCAATCATTTGAGAAAATAAAGAGAATCAAACAAGTTTAAAATTTTACAAAATAGACACATGTATACACAGTGACTTCTCATTTTCCTTTTCACACATTTTTTATATATCATGAAATAAGCATCAAGATGTTGTCCACTAGGTCAAACATAGGCATTTAATGTATATCACATTTGAATACTTTCTGATTTACCGCGCCTACCTCGCACATCAAACAATGATCTTATGGTTTTTTCCCCCTAAAATTAAAAACTATATTCATTAATTTTTTCATTTTACAAGTGCAAGACATTATTTTTGACTTTTCAAATTTCTCCCCCTAAAACTATGAAAGAAATCAAATCAAAAACAAAAACACAAATGAAAATGATCGATCAACACTCACACTTTCCAATTTTAAATTTGTAAAAACACATTTTTATCAAAAATTGTTTTGAAAAATGAATTGCTTGTAGCTCTAAGATAAAACACAGACACTCCACTATCAACAAAAGATGCTAATAGGTCTTCTTGAAGTACCTGCAAACACCATATTAAACATTAGTTGTTTTGGGCTTGGCCAGAGTCAACAGCCTCGGGTCGCCCGGTGTCCTCAATATGATCTTTGTTGGCTTTGGAAACCACTTTAAGCTTCCAAATCATCGACTTTCTAGAAATATTTAATAAACCAGAAAGCAACAAAAATTGGTTTATCAAATTTCTTCTTACTGAAAGAAGATTCACCATTTGTTGGTTGCGATTCATTAAAAATTCCGTCATTCATATCTACATATTTAACAGATGAACCAACAAATGATTTTGTTTTAACAGTCTTCGGACAATCTGATGCCTTATGTCCTTTTTTACGACATGGGTAACACAATCTTCTATGAAACAAATTCATTAAACCATCATTAGAAAAAAATTCATTAACCGGGTGTTTGTTTACCTTTGAAGTGTTGTGACTTGTCGTAATAAGCATGAGAATAGCCATAATCACCCGTATAAAAGACATCATCATAGAAATCATACATGTATGTCTTCTTAGAATAAAAACCTTTTGGATTATCATTCAACTCATAAGAAGAACCACCTGAATAATAACATTCATTCCTTTATGGATAAGAAACTCTCTCCTTTGGCTGTGGTTGTTTTCCCTTGTTCTTCTGAATATTTTGAGTTTTGGGAATTGCAACCTTCTTCTGCTCAGACTGTTGAATTGGAACTTCCTTGACTTCATACCCTTGTCCCTTATATTTATAACCTGGAAGTATTGACAACCCAGCTTGAGAACTAGAACCATCTTTCTCATTTTCATCCTTGGTAAATTTAGCTTTAATCTTTTTTCAGATTGTTCTCACATTGTAAAGTCTTATCAACCTTCTCTTCAGCCAAAATCTCAGCAGGTTTCTCAGAAACATTCCAATCAAGAATCTTTTCTTCTGCTAACACGAATGAACTTGGAGGAAATTGTGGAACTGTTCCTTCTACCCTCTTTTTCTTTCTAAATTTTGACTTCTTTGGCTTATTTGAACCAAGATTTGAAAATTTTGAATAATCATGCTCTGCCGTAATAGAATTAACCCTAGATGACATTCCAGATAGAGATTGAATAATAGTCACAGGAGCCAGTACTTGATGTAAAATATCATCTTTAGAACTCTCCTCCTCATTTTCCATATTGTACAAATAACTCAGAAAGGTAGCCAAATTATCACAAATCTTCAGTTGTGTGTTCAGATAAAGAATTTGTATCTTTAATTCAAAAATTGTTGTATTAGCATCCAGCAAATCTTTTAGTGATGCTATATACTTCTCATGCAAAACATTATACTGATATTTGTGACGTTTCCTCAACTCACATTCTTCAAGAACTTCTTTAGTAACCTTTTCTCACTTTCTCTTATAATTTTCAACATCTTCTATCAAAACTATATATTTACTTTTCAACAATACAGATTCATCACGCACTTTTGCAAGTACTTCTTGAAGAATAATTACCTTCTCAGTAGCCTCAACAACAGTTTTCTTCGTTTCATCATGTTTTTCCTTCCAAGGTAAACTTTTTTGTTAAAAAAGTGCTTCAAAGTCTTTATTTACCTCTTCAGCTTCTTTCTTAGAATTTTCAGCATGTACGTTTTCTTCTTCACATTTTATCTTCCGAAGAGCACACTCTTTAGAAGATTTGGACTTCAACAATATCAATTCTTGATTGGCTTCTTCCAGCATTTTTTTGTAATCTTATGACTCTTCCTTTGCTAATCTACATTCATTAATCAACAGATTCTTTACTTTAATCAAATCACTGTTTTTTGTAATAAGCTCATCACAATTCTCACACTTCGATAAAGATGTCTGAATTTCAGCTATATAGGCACAATCTCCTTTATCTGACTTTTCATCATGACTTCCATTAGATTCCAAATCAGACTCAGTCAAACATTCATCAATCTTAATTCTTGTAGCAACAAAAGCTGATTGATCAGCAAACTGTTTGCCCCAATCATATCCTTCATCAACTTGTGTAACTAAAGCCTTTTGACGAGAAGAATTTTCCATATTCTTAGATGACTAATCCTTGCCACTAGAATCTGATTATCCACCTCTTTGTTGTTTACATTCTCTTGCAAAGTGTCCAATCATCTATAACATTTTACTTTAGATTTATCTAAACCCATTCTTCCACCTTGGTTAAGATCTTTTCGACTTGTTCTGTTTAAAAATTTCTTAATTCTTCTTGTTAACATAGCTACCTGCCAATTCAAATCCATTTCTTCAAGATTATCAGGTTCAATCTGATCATAATCTTCATCAACTAACTTAGCATTGTTAACATTGCCGGTTATCACACCATAGTATGAAGATACTAAAACATGTACCAATGCCATGTAATCCTCAGTACTCTTAGAAGAAAGACCACTTTGAGCCGATTGTAAGAGCCCATGCGGATCTTACTTTTTGTTTATGATCAAATCTAGTGACAAGAAGGTAAATAAACTTTGATCTTGTTGATTCACTTGAAGAATGCAATTACAAAGCTTTGTTTCTCTCTCTAAAACACACACAAACACACAAACTCAATTTCTCAGTTCTAGAGACCAACTTATATATAGTAAGTGACTAACCAGCGAACCAACCAGCTAACCATTGGTTCCCTGGCAACTAACCAATGGTTTGGCCTTTGGTTAGTTGGCACCTAGACTGGACATAAAGCTCACTTCTTATACAAACACGAGACACATTGTAGCATAGGATTATGCTCTAACAGACTCTCCCTTAACGTGTGGTGTATCTATTCTAAGTAAATCTCTAGTCTTGAATCTTCAACATTACTACATCAGATCCTCAACTTGAAATTTCTTGTTAGAAACAGAACTTGCATGGCTGGATCAGAACTTGGACAATCTTTGAACTTCAAGACCCACTTGTGAAAGATACGTCAATCTCCCCCTTTCACCATGCTAGAGTATTTTCTTCATAACCTGCAACTTTAGAAGACAAAAGTGCGATTTCCTTTTCTTTACCAAAATTAATTTAATCTCAGTGAATAACTCCTCTTTGGGAATCCAAGATATAGTTTTGAAATTTGTTCGTATCACATATCGATCGAACACAAATAAGAAACAAAATCTTTTTGGCTTTTTTTAACTTTATATCAAAACACACCGAAAATCTTTTTGAATTTTTTCAGATATGAAACATAAATGCACTACATAAATAGACACTATTTTTGTCTTTTACGAGAAAGATTACAACTTGGGATCATGTTGGTCATAATATGCTGAACTACATTTCAATTTAAATTAATTCAGCACATAACCCATGCCGATTACTCGTATATCTAAGGGAATAATTTAGAGGCTTGTAATATTAAATATAGTTAGGTTGGGTTTAGTGGGTCTACCATGATTAATTATATTAATTATAGGTTTTAGGTTTGGGCTTAGAAAGCCTTGTAGGGTTACCTTGTGTTCTATATAAATACAAGGTGGCTTCATTTGTAGGGGTTGGTCATTTGGTTAGCCACGAGGGAAGAGCAAAAACGTGGAGATAAGAGGAAATTAAGAGGAATACGATTTTCTCATTGATGTGGTTGTACTAGATGATTTCCAGTTAATCGTGTGCAATCATTACAGGTTTTATTGTTCTTTTGCATTCTATTTTTTTTTGAACGGCAAATTTGGATCACTGACGGGGGGCATTACCCACCCACCCGATCATCTCCAATCCCCATCAGGAGGAAACTCACCATAGGTGAGAAAACCCCCTGGCCCAGCCTGTAACCCCCATTTATTTATTTTTTGTTACAAGTGAGACTTGAACCCAAGACCTCCCCATTATAATGTCTTAGGTACCTCCCCCTAACCAATTGGGCTAGAGATCTACAATCTATTTATCTTTTATCTTGAATCAATCAATCGTCTGGATTCCGCGCCTATGATTGATCGTTGATATCATGTTTGTTCAAAGATTCTGGACTTAAAATTGGTATCAGAGCCAAGAAACATGAGTTTCGAGGCTCTCACGATATCTGATTCAAGGTGTCTTGTGTTTTCATGATTCTTTAGGTGATATTTTGGGTCATTTTTACGGTAAAATCTTGTTTGGCGGCTCTAATTAAACTTTAGGGTTCGTAATTGTTTTTATGTTTTCTATCATACTTTGGTGCTCTACTTTTCTAAAATAGTTGTTTGTGGTTGATGATTAATGAAGTTTTGATTTAAAAATATATATTTCTTCGCTTTTTAATCTGTTGGAATTTTAAATCAAATCAAATTTCTATTTGTTGCATTCATTTGCTCTTGATTTACGGAAACTAAGGATTTTGGTCAAAAGTTTTCGATTTAGTACAAATTAAAGAGGTGGTCACGTGGTTAGAGATTTGAGTAATTCGTTTAAGGAAGTTTGGATTTCGGTTCTGCAATTCACGGTCTCAAGTTCACTTTTAATTTGGTTTGCGGCTGAGTTATATTTTTCGATTTTAATTGGGTTCTCGATCAAGGATTGGAGGTTTACGATAGTGACCAACGTTTTTGATCAGTGACACTCGTTTACGTTTCTTATCTACTCGTTTTCAATCGAAGTTGGGGGTTTTGCGATTGTGTCAGGTTTCACAAACAAGATCGATTTTTGATTTCAGTTTGTTGGTTCTCGATCAAAGGTGATTTTCGATCAGAGCATTGGTTTCAACTGTGTAGAGGTTTTCGATCGGGTTACGTTTCTCAATCGAATTGAGGATTTCGACTGTGGTTCTTCATCGTGTTCAGGTTTTCAATCGAACTGTTTGTTTTCGATCGTGTTTGGCTTTTGGTTTGAGGATCTTGATTGAGTTGAGGTTTCATTTGTGGTTCTCGATTGCATAGAAGGTTTTTGATCGAGTTGCGGTTTTCCATTGTGTTGAGGTTTGCGTTCTGAGGTTTTCGAACGATCTCGAATCGAATACGGGTTTCCGGTCAGGGATTTTGATTCTCGTCCCGTTATTCTAGTTTGGGTTTTTCGGTTTTTCTCAATCGGGTTTTAGGTGACTCAAGTTCTCGGTTCATCTCAAAGGATACGACCGCACATTGGTTCTTAGCTTCTCTTCGGTTCCCAGTTCATCGAGATTGTGCTTTCGGTCGGAAACTTAGAAATCAAATTTAAGTTGCAGGTTGTTTATTTATTCTCGCGGCCAATTTGAATTGCATATGTTGAAGATTATATTAATTACGATTTTGCCATCATAAATTATTCTGTATATGTTAAATTGAAAGTTCACGAAATTTACAGAATTGCCATCGGTGATTAATTAAAACGGGTGGTCCACGTTGTCTGATTTTCGAAACAGTAAACGACCACTCAATTTAAGTTGGTGTAAAATAATTTTGACAGGGTTTTGCTCAGTGAATTTTCAGCACCCTGTGATGTAATTTGTTCTGGGTGAAGGTTTTTGGTTGTAATCAGAGGTTATCGGTTGTGTAGGTTTTTTTTCGGTATTTGGTGTTGTGGTGAATTTTTCTCTATTTTGAGCTCGTGATCAGGTTGTCCACTTTATTTAATCATCAACATGAGTTCTGATACATCTTCATCACAGGAATGTACTAATCATGCATGTCCTCATCGCTTGCTCTCTTCTGACGACTTTAAAGATTGGAAATGCAGTTTGAGAAACCATCAAAAAAGTGTGGAGTTGTGGAGACCCATGATTGACGGTCCTTTCAAACCGACACATTTTACAGGGCCTAAGCAGGTGTATCTAAAACTGAAAATGAATTTTCTAATGATGACATGGAAAGAATTAAAAAAGATGAAGAAGCCTATGTAATTATGACCATAGCCTTATCTCCAGAAATTGCTCAAGAATTCAGAAAATACCAATCAGCTCAAGTTCTCTGGCATGCTTTGTTTGAAGCTTATGACAGAAATTAGGATGATGAAAAGATCAAGCAACGTGCAATTGTAGTTGAAGTTGATAAGACTAAAACGCCGATATGGTCTAATCCAACATGTGCTCGTTTAATTTTTGTCTTAGACAAATTCGAAAAGAATTGGAAAGAGAATTATTTGACGCACAATGTGCCGCTAGCTCATTTAAGGGTAGATTTTTTAAGAGCAAAGAGAAGGTGAAAAGCCAGAAAGAAGATATACAAAAATATCACGATCTTGCCACTGAAAAGTCTATCTTATATGATCGCTCCAAGATAGAAGTATCTGAGTTGAAACAGCAGTTGGACGATTTGCAACACAAATATGATGAACTGCCTGTTAAGTATGATACCCATTAACTCAGAAATAAACGTATGTTGGATGCTGGTAAATTATGATATTGTGCCATTGTGACAGGACAGGTTGGAAAAGATAAATCTGGGCAGGGAACAGAAAAATCTAAGCATTTAAATAGCATTATTCCTTTACCAGTTCCGAGATATATAGTGGGACTTTTAATCGATGATAATCAAGTTGATAGATCTGGTTCTGGATATAAAGAAGCTACTCCTCCAGCTGATAGTGTCTTAGTAGGGACGACGCTAATGACTCAGGAGGAATTGGATATGGAGGAAACTATGACTTATGGCCAAAAGTAATGAAAGATTCCACTAAAGCTGATAGTGATGAAAGGGGTGCAGCTGAAGTGACCATTGAGGATGTATCCAAAGATGATGCAGAGTGCCAAAATTACAACAGTTATCATAACTCTAATTCTAAAGGTGTGGGTTCAGCTTTAAAGGGAGTTAATGATGGGAAACAAGAAAAGGTGAAAGCTTCTGTTGCTGAGAAGAAGTTGAAACAGTATCCTAAAATTGATACGGCTTATTTCAAGGTTGTTGATGAAGTGAAATGGGAGAAGGTGATTATGACAACAAGGCCTAAGGGGAAGATATTTATGACTTCTGGATCTATGTTCGATCAAGAGCAGTGTTATGGATATGAGCTACCCTCTTTTGCCTCAAAATTCAAAGGCTTAGGATCATCCAGTGATGCATCTACAAGTGGAATTAAAGTTGAGAGGCACAAGATCGTCATCAAGCCACCACGTGTGATGCCTGCAGCTGGGGTCAAAGATGAAAAGGTCAAGGGAGTGGTTGTATCTCCTATCTCTTCATGTGGTTCATGCAGTTCCAAATGGAGAAATGGTGCTTCCTCATCAAACAATACAGGGAAACACAAGATCAGAAAAGGCTCATTTTGCACAAGCTTCTAGGAATCGGGCGAGAGTCAACACTGGAACTGCTTACGTCCTAATGATGCAGACACAATGCCATGCTGCTCCTTTTCAGCCCAAGAATATTAATGGTTACACGTCTGACTTCTACCCAAAGAAGTAGACTTGCTTTAACTGTGGCAATCCTGGTCATATTTCCCGAAATTGTTTCCATCGCCCCCTATGAGCCCTACTATCCACAAAGTCAAAGGGTTTCATCTCAGGATTTTATTAAGTCTAAGCCAATGAAGGTGCAACCACCTAAGGAAATGAAGACTGTCAGTCCTAAGCTTAAACCCTCTAATCAACATTGGGGTGCTGCCAAAGCACAAAGAAAGTTTTTAAATCAAAACAACAACCTTCCAAGTTATAAAAAATTTCAAAAACAGGCGAAGAAACCAAATTCAAAACAACAAAAGTTTGAAAAACCAAAAGTTACCCTGCCAAAGGTAACTAAAATTGTTTTGAAAAATGAACCAAAAACGAAGAAGGTTGAAATACCTAAAGTCACAACACCAAAAGTGACTAAAACAAGTGTTAAATCACCTCAGACTTGGAAACCAAAGACCATGGCAGCAACACCGCAAGTCCCTGATTTCATTAAAGGCATGTGCTTAAAAGAAGTATCATTTATTGACTCCTTGGGAGTACCCAAAACCACAATGGCCTAGGTACCATTGGCTAACTGATCTCTCACTGTGTGCAGGAACAGTTAAGGAGGACTATCACTATCAGTTTCTTTGTTTATTGATACGTAATTGTTCCAGGCATAGGATAGAAAACATTTTAAAAAAAACTGAAAATTAAGGGTATGTTTTTCTTGAGAGGTAAAATGATTAAATCAGCAAAATGTACTGTTAACTTGGTTGTTTGAAGTTTGAAACAATGAGGTATGCATTCCACAAAACCCAAGTTTTGAAATTCTTTTAGCTAAATACTTGGAAGGTTAGCTTTGCCAGATGCTTTTTATTTTATTTATTTTGTTTTGTGTGTCAGTGTGTTCATTTAAAAAAAAAAACTGAAAATAAATTTTTTTTTGAAAGAAATGATGAAAAAAAATTGATGACAAAATTTTATCATTAAAAATAAAAAAGCAGGGGAAGAGTTGATTAGAGACCCCTCAAGAATTGTGGCTTTTTCATTTTTAATGTGTTTTGTGTTTGTTTTTAAGAAGGTGGTAAATGAACTAAACTTCCGTTCAGAGAATGCCTGACACGCATAAGGCAGAAGTGAAAGACGCGATCCATGGTAATATGTTCGTAGGCTCAGCTCTTAAATCTGAAAAGGTATGCATTACACACTTAAAGATAACATATGACAGTAGGTTGGGTAACAACACTTAGGTTATTTGTATTTCTATTTGACTGCATGTTCAAGTTCATGATACACACGCTTGCCACCAAGAGTGTGAAATTGAGCTAAAAAAGTCGGTGCCCCCTATGTTTTGCTAAGAAAAGACCTAGGGATGCTTCACATGTATGTAAAGCTCTCATCTTCTTTGCGTGAGTAATGACTCGGAGTTGTCCATACATATGTGCTTCTACAGCACCTTTAATAATAAATATTAAAAAATGGATGTATACACCCAAAGGATGCCAAAGAGCACATCAAAAGAGACCCTTTAGCGTCTGAATCCCTCAGCCTTGTCACCAATGCGTACTAAGTGTCATAGTCAGGTTACAGCCTGATTGAAACACCACTGGAAGATTAGTTGACTTTGTATATTATACCCAAAAAATCTATGTGATCTATTCTTTCTCTTCTCAACCAAGTCTCGAGCTTAGTTTCAAACTTCTGGTTCAAGTTGTGAAAATATGTGGTAGAGAATTTATATGCTTGATAGTGTAGAGTAATATATACCTAGGATTTGTTTGGAACCCACTTTCTGTTCATAATTAATGCACAATAACAGATAATAAAAGTGACAAACAACCTGACTAAGAAAAGAGTTTGAGTTTAAAGTGGATCAGTATATTGGCAATCACCTGGATGTGTTCGAGTAACAGAAACTGAAAAGGGTTCATCGGTCGGATTCATACAGTGTGATCCCTTAGAAACCTTCTTATGTTTGAATTGGTTCATATTTGTTTAATTTTTATATGTTCTTGTGTGTGTCTTTAAGTTTTCCTTTTTTATTGGCCAAGTTCATTTGAGAAGTTTAAATGAGTTTGTGTGGGTTTTGTGCATGACTGTATGCCCCCCCCCCCCCCCGAATATACCAAATTTTTAGGGGGAAAAGGAGGGATAATAGGAGGATAAGCATTATCTCACTGCAAGTCATTATCTCATGAGGAGATAATATGTGTTATCCCATTGGGGGAGAAGAGATAATATGTGTTATCTCGGGGGGAGATAATATGCATTATACCAGGGGGAGAAGAGATAATATGTATTATCTTAGGGGAAGTAAAAGAGGTATTGGGTTAAGGGGAAGTTGTATAGAAAACCTATATTAAGGTTTTTGGTTAAAATGATGTTATTCACATACTAACCCAGAGACCAGTCATCATATGTCTGGTGGTTTGTATTTTTTTTCCTTATATGACAGACAGGTTGATGATTGAAAGTGCAAAAGAACCATTTAGACAAGACTTCCCTATCTGGAAAAGATGTTGTTTAGGGGAAGTTGTTTGTTCTTTTTAAGCTACTCAAAGCATCCAAAGGAAGATGTTTACAAATTGAGGGGAAGCTAAAGACTTCAAGTCTTTGTTGAAGATCGTGCAGCATGAAGAAGAATAACCAAGTTTCCCAAAGTAGAGGTTTTCAAAATTTTATACTCTAAAGAAAGGCATTTCAAGACAGTTACTGAAGATTCAGCAAGAACCAGAGTTGATTCAAGAGAAGCAAGTATATGAGAATCCTTCTCTCATTATTTTTTTCACTTTTAGAAGTTCAAGCTGGTGCTGATTAAGAGAAAGTTCCTGAGTCTCCTGTGAAGCCCATTGAAGATTGTCAAAGAAAGAATATTCATCAACACCTACACCAGAAAAGTCAAGAAGAAGAATTCCAAATTGAAGACATTTAATATCACAAGCCTAGGGGAAGATTATAAAGGAATAATTTAGAGGCTCGTAATATTAAATATTGTTGAGCTGGGTTTAGTGGGTCTACTACGATTAATTATATTAATTATAGGTTTTGGGCTTGGGCTTAGAAAGCCTTGTAGGGTTACCTTGTGTTCTATATAAACACAAGGTGGCTTCATTTGTAGGGGTTGGTCATTTGGTTAGCCACGAGGGAAGAGCAAAAACGTGGAGACAAGAGGAAATAGAGAGGAATCTGATTTTCTAATTGATGTGTTATACTAGACGATTTCCTGTTAATCGTGTGCAATCATTACAAATTTTATTGTTCTTTTGCATTCTATTACAATCTATTTGTCTTTTATCTTGAATCAATCAATCGTCGGCATTCCGCACCTATAATTGATCGTTGATATCGTGTTTGTTCAAGGATTCTGGACTTACAACATAATTTCTCCATCTTAAACTTAGACACGATCATACTCATAACACACTACGTCAAAAAGTGGCTTTGGCCACGGTTTTTTTGATAACGCATAGCCACTGTTTTGAAAAAAGCGTGGCCAAAGGTAAGAAATTCTCGTTTTAGCCACACATATTGTGTACCCGTGGCCAAATATATAGCCTTTGGACCCTTTTAGCCACGTATTTTTTTGTTTATGTGACAACAACAATCAGGTGCAGTGGCTTTAGCCACTGTTTTACAAAAACATGTGGCACTTATTTGTCACACTTATAAAAGAGTGGCGAAATGCACCAAACGGCGACGGAATTTTTATGATTCTTTATTCGTGTGACCAAAAAGGAATGTATGGCCACACTTAAATAATGTTGTGTGACGAAAGAGTAGATTTTATTACTTAGTAAATTAAAAGAAAACAAAACTATTAAGTATATATTATGTGTGGCTAAATGTGAGCAATGGCCACGCTTTTTACTTAGTTATGTGGCTAAAAGCTAGTACATATGGCCACTGTTATTAGGTTGTGTGACTAAATATTAGATGACTAATGGTCACGGTAGGTTGTGAGTGACAAAAATCTATTACCTATGGCCACATATATTAACCGTGACTAAATGGTAGGTTGTGAGTGACAAAAATCTATTTTATGGTCACGGTAATATTAAACGCGTGGCGAAAAAGAGAAGATTTGTGTTTATATGTTTATCATTTTTTATTATCTTGTGATATGGCTACTCATATTAAACATTGGTTGCGTGACAAATTATGACAAATGGTCACGGTATATTAATTTTAGGTGGCTAAAAGAAGACAAACAGTCGACGACGCTTGTAATCATGATTATTTCATTTACTTTATCGGTCTAATCTCCATCTACCACGCCCCTCGATTATCGATATATACTTATCTCTGTATCAGTTTTCATCATCATCTCCACCATGCCCCTTTTCTCCCAGTCTCTCTCTCTCTGTTTTTCGTACATCATCGCCGGAAAAAAATGTGGAATTGGTGTCATCCGTATGTGGAAAACGGTAAGTTATCATCTTCACCACTGAAGTTCGATTGAAATTTTCGTCTCAGATTTGGTAATTTTTTCTTATGCAGGGAAAGATTGTACTCTGTATCTCCTGGGAGCAGATTTTAAGTTATTGTGGAAACCATGGAGACGAGAAGTCTCTAATGGTTCATACAAATGCTTTACTGAGAGCAGATTTTAAGTTATTATATAATTTTATAACAATCAGCAGTAAGGGCCCATATGAGGTTTGCATGCCCTGTTTGTTGCAACCCTAAACTTGAACAAGGTAGTTGATCTCACTACCCTCCTTTCTTTCTTTTACTCATTCCTTGATTAATTTATAATGTGCTTGATAAATTATGATTTATTATTGTTATTAATAATAGATCTAACTTTAGTTGCAACATTGGGTGGTACCAATCACTCAAATGGCCCAGATAACGATGTTGGATTGTGGAAGGGGAACGATGTAGGAGATGTAGCAAAAGAGATGCTTCTTCACCATTTTCAGTTCCCTCAGCCCCAGACAATCTGAAAACGAAAATGGCGGACGAAGGCGGTAGGAAATCAGGTACCGTGAAGTGGTTCAACGACACCAAGGGTTTCGGCTTCATAACTCCTGGGAGCAGATTTTAAGTTATTATATAATTTTGTAAAGTCAGCGGCAAGGGCCGACACATGTTGTGGTTTGCAGCACCTGTATTGTCCAGGTGCTTCTCTCGCTTCTGGTCCCATGAACCTGATTTCTTCCAGCCACTTCTTCACCATTTTCAGTTGATCAGAAGCAAGTGCATGTGAGAAAGCAGCAAGTAGCCGTTATATGATGATTCTCAGACAATCTCTCTAGAGCACCATGTGAGAAGCAAAGAGGGATTTGTCTTCAGCCGCTTCTTTTCCCTTTAAGTTAGTAGTTTTAAAGTTGTAATTTTATAGATCAATGTATTAATGGAATCATACCCCCTTTGGATTATGTGTATGTAATTGTGAGAAAGCAAAGAGGGATTTGTCTTCAGCCGCTTCTTTTCCCTTTTATGTAATGAATTGATTTTTAATTTAATATAATGTATTTTCATCCGTTTCTGTTCATCTTCTCTCAATCCGGATGAAATCTTCTCCCTAAGGTCATAGTCTTCTACATATATATATATATTAGGTTGTGTGACTAAATATTAGTGTATAGAGAATTGTATTCAACCAGAATGATTTTAATTCACTAGATAATGGGTTTAAATACATGGGAATATCCAATAGACTACGAACAGAAATAACAACTATAGTATATATAGTTCATCCTGAAGAACTCTAGTTTATCCGGTTCATCCTGAAGAACTGTAGTTCATCCTGTTCTATTACTGAATAATTACTCTTGATCCTGAAGAACTCTAGTTCATCCGGTTCTATTCTTCCTGTTCTTCCTGAGGAATTATAGTTCATACGGTTATGTTCTTGTTAGTTCATACGGTTTTCTTCTTGTTCCAATTTATTGAAGAATTAAAATCTAGCCAGTTTATAAATCCTGTCATCCACTATTAGACAATCAAAAATTATAAATTGTAGCAAACAAGGCTTGAACCTTCATACGGTTCTGTTCTTGTTAGTTCATACAGTTTTGTTCTTGTTCCAATTTATTGAAGAATTAAAATCTAGCCAGTTTATAAATCCTGTCATCCACTATTAGACAATCAAAAATTATAAATTGTAGCAAACAAGGCTTGAACCTAGGTCAGTCAAAAGAAAGGAACTCACTACAAGATTAAGAAGAACCATTGAGACAGAAGTGTTAATTGGTTATATTTTAACCAGAACTTATTTAATTACTCCCATCACATAAGAAATAATTGATAAACAAAATTTGCGTTGCTAAAGGTAATAAATAGACATGGTAAAAACAGGATTTGCGTGGTAAAGGTAATAAATATACACGGTTATCTTGGCCTGACCTTTCCACTTCTTCCCACCATAGCTGGTAGCGTGTCCTGTCTGCCTTTTTATTTCCACTTTTTCACCACCAAAATCTTCTGTACGAACGTATTTCCTGATCAGCAAGAAAAAAAACTTCGATCGATCAATGGCTGCCTTCGGTAAACAATGGAGGATTAGGGGTGTTAACGAACCAGCACCCTACTACGGCAAGACTCCCCGTAAGTGTATTTTCACTCAACAATGGTTGTACGTTTTTATTTTTAGGGTTTTATGTTTTTTAGTTACTTACTCTCTTCTCTGCATTTGGGTTTTTTACAGGTGGTCGGAGGTTCACCCTAAAGGTCCATCACTGTGGCGATTTCCACCGGAATGCCGCCGGCCACGAAGTGTGGAAGGGAAAGGTAGATTATGTCGACTATGTCGACATTCGCAAATTTGATTGTAATGATCTGGATCAAATGGTGCAATACCTAAACCACACATCGGTTGGGTATTTCCTCATTTACTGGAGGATCCCGCATCTGTCCATCAAATACGGGCTTCAGTACGCTGATTTCATCACTCCCGAAATTGTAAGGGATATGAAAATTCATCTCCAGGGACCAGAGGGGGAGAGAGAGCTGGATGTGTTTTTAATCCGGAACAGGGATTCCACCTACAGAACCTCCGAGTTGGGACCGAGAAAACCCCCTGGTCAAAAGCTGTTTCCTGATGACAGCAGCAGCAGCAGCAGCAGCTTCTTGGATGATGAAGACTATATGTCGGATGCTAGGTCTTAGCTAGTTAGATAGATTTTTGTATAGGATCTGATGAAAATCTTTGTATAAAGATCAATATATATATATATGAAAGTTTTTGTAAGCTCTTCCTCATGTTTTGTTTTGGTTAACACCATTAATTATATAGACAGATTTTATCTCAATCATTTAAGTTGATTTTATTCTAAATTTGATTGTTGCAAGTAGATTTTACAGTCAACTGATGTGATTTTATCCAATTTAGAAGTAAGATTTATCCTGTTTATAAATCATCTCATCCAACCATATCAAAATGCCAACATATACTAACATAACATATGAATATATACTTCATGTAAGATCACAGTTATGAGTAAAATGGATTCTGCTATGATTCATTGAAAATGTGTATGTATTTATAATAGAAGAAAACTGGTTAACCATCCTGAAGAACTTTAGAACTCTAGTTTATCCAGTTCATCCTTAAGAACTCTAGTTCATCTTCTCTCAATCCTCATGAACTCTTCTTCCTGAAGAATTGTAGTTCATCCGGTTTTCTCTTCTTCCAATTTACTTAAGAAGTAAAATTTATCATGTTTATATATCATCTCATCCCACCATATCAAAATGCCAACATATACTACACTAACATAGCATATGAATATATCCTTCATGTAAGATCACAGTTAATTATGAGTGAAATGGAGGTCTGCTATGATTCATTGAAAATGTGTATGTTATTAATTATAGATGAAAAGTGTATGAATAAAACTGTAACAACTATCATGTTAACATACAAACTGGAACAACTTATGCAATTGTACACAAATACAGGGATCAACTCTTCTTCCAGCCAAGTTCATCCGGTTCCCATCTTGTTCTCCTCTTCAATAGCCTGTAACCGAAATTTGGCCTTGTGAAATAGGAGACTTTCATGAAGGGTCCGTGTCATTATTCTGCTCTCAGTATCACCAATCCTGACAATATCTCGTATCTCATCTTTAGAAATCCCATTTAGAGCATCCTGTAAGCTTCTAATTGTCTCACCTTCACTGGTGAAAATGTGATACATGTTTGTTTCTTTCTTATACTCCCAGTTGGTCACCCTTTTTCTCTTAATAAAAACCTGATGAAGCCTGTTACTTGTCATTATTAAATGGATTCGGTCTTTGTCATCCTGGCTCCATTCTGGATCTGGAACTGTACTATGCGTTGTGAATGACCCATCAGCTCCATAGACTACCAAATTTCCATCGTTATCAACTTTAAGTGTCGAAACAGGATTGTCAATTATGCTGCGTTGTGTGGCTTCGTCTACTTCCCCGTATAACTCATCCAAATACATCCTTATCCTCAGCATTAAGGATTCCTCTTGTGAACACGCGCCCTTCATATCACCACGTGACTGTCTAACATCACCCAACTCATGGTCAGTGAGGTTGTACATAGCTTCTTCAGCTGTAAACTTTAGTACCTCACATGAACTGGTTGTGAACAGGTATACTTTCGCTTCATCATCATACCTCCAGGAGATGATTCTTCTCCTTTCAGCATGGACATCTCTGTATTCATCCTCCTCATTGATCACTTTTCCTTTTCCCTTCCTAGCCACTGACTTCATTCTCTTGGTGGGTGGTTTTTCTGGTGACTTGGGTGGAGATGAGGGTATTCGGGGTTTGTTTAGGTGAGGATGTGGTACAATGGGTGTGAAGTTATCTGCTCTAAACTTTGGTGGAATAGGCTTTAATTTTACAGGTTTAGGATTTTTTTCTGGTCTACTAGTTCTAGCAGCAGGGTTTTTTCTGGGTTGCTGTGAGGCTAGAGTTCTGTTCAGACCAGAAAATGCACCTGGTAATGAGGGAGCAGTCGGTTGTGAGGCTGTGATGGAGGGTTGAGATGATGAGAGATGAGGATCAGAGACAGTGTCAAACATTTCCTTGATAATGTTGATCTTTGGCTTCTTTTGCCGAGTAGTTTGCACATGAGCTTTACTCTTCTTTTCTTTGAGGTAGCTGATACCTTCAGGATGTATGGAGTCAAACAGAGCATGCATACCTGGTGGCCTTTTCACACCAGTAACTCTTTCCTTTTCAATTTGGCTCTTCCTGATAGCATCATAGTCTTTTCTCAGCCTTGGCAATTTGCAAGAGTTGATTATTTTTGGGTCCTCCATCATGATTTCCTTGAAGTACCATTTATGAATCAGCAAGTCATCCTCCTCAGATAGAGTTTGATATCTAGTACCTTGCTTCTCTTGTTATTCCTGTTCTAAAGAGCTATCAACAAATATGTTTACATTCATCTCCTTGGCTTTATCAGCTCTGATGACTAGGATCATGTACATCCACTTGATCAAGTCATCACCCTTCATATCATCAACCCATGCATCAGTGAAACACTCCTTGCTTTTGAGCATTACACTGAACTGACCTAGGAAAATTTTGTTATCTTCATTTCTCTTCATCCGAATGATCCTATACTCATTACATAAGAGCTTTCTGTACATCTCAACTCTGTCTGAAAGACCTTTCTTTTCGGCTTTGGCAATTCTTTCTTCTATGTACATATCAGATCTTCTCCTTGCTTCATTGATGAAGAACATTAGGTCTGCATTGTTGATGACATACTCATAAATACCTTCTTCTAAGAGTAATCGTTTCTGTTCTTCAAACTCTGCAATTTCCTTCTGTTCTTGGAACTTCTTTCGTATCTCAGCATTCTCCTTTTCAAACTGATCCAACAGAGCCTTTGTAACAGGGTCCATGTCTTCTCTCTGACCTCCTGTGCTCAGATTATCATCATCCTCCATGTCAGTGAAACCAGAGATACTTCTCTCATCAAGAGAATCATCATCAGCAGGTTTTGGAGACTCATGAAGTGAAGTTGCAGCATTGGGACTGGCTTCCGAGATAACTTGCTCAGGAATTTCCTCAGCAGTGATTGGCTTTAAAACAGGAATGATGGGCAGAGATGGAGCACTAGGCTTTAAAAGAGGAATGGTGGGCAGAGATGGAGCACTCCTAAACCAAGTGCAGTTAAGAGTATTCCTAATCATCATTTTTCTCATGAAAGATAGAGCTTCAGGAGCTATATCCACATTTGTGGTTTGCAGATCACTCATCACGCTTGTGATAATCTGATTATCAGCAGTCACTTGCACCTGATAAAGTTGTTCAACCGGATCAACTAGTTCAACCTGATCAACATGGCCTTCTTCCTCCGGATGAAGTTGTTCAACCGGATCAACCAGTTCAACCTGATCAACATGGCCTTCCTCCGGATGAATTTGTTCAACCGGATCAACCTGTTCAACCGGATCAACATGGCCTTCTTCCTCCGGATGAAGTTGTTCAACCGGATCAACTTGTTCAACCGGATCAACATGGCCTTCTTCCTCCGGATGAAGTTGTTCCACCGGATCAACTTGTTCAACTTCATCAACATCTGAGGAAGACACCCTGTGCAAGATCCTATTTTGAATTAAATCTAGTTTTGCATATGAATTTCATTTCAACGTATGCATGGTTGACAACCTTACCTATCAGTGGCTTTCACAGATTGTCCTGCCTTCAACCGTTCAATTTCTTCTCCTTGAGCTCTCACAATTGCACGGAGAGCTGCCAATTCATTTTCAAGTTTTGTACATCGAACCGTCAATTCAGTATGTGTCATGCTGCTCTCAACTGGTGTGTTGCCAGTATCTTTGAGCAAAGAAGAGCAAACAAGCCGACCTTGTTCATGCTCAGCACCCATGGTTTCTTGGCACCTGGGATTCCTGTTGTCAATCAAAGGTTCCTGAATAGGTTCCCTGACAGAAACAGTTGCCGTGGATTGGGTCTTAATGATGTTGGCACTGTCCTCAGGGTCCAGTGGGACTTCATGAGTAGTGTCAGCCCTTTCCACCTGACTTGCTTCATCACTACTGCAAGTCACCTTATCACCAGAATGTCGGTTGGGTGATTGAACCAAGTCCAGCAGTATATTCCCTGCAATAAGGGTTGGGGAATCTACTTCACGTGGCCTAGGTGATATACCACCCTCATTCTGAGGTAGTCCTGTGGAGGGTCTAGGTAAAGGAGACCTAGTCCTCTTCCTTCTGGGTGATTGTGGAGTGCGTGTGGTATTTTTGGGTGTGGTTTTTGATGTGGACATCCTCTTCCTTTTGGTGGGAATGGTGGGAATTTGTATATCAGTGGAAGAGGATGGTCGGTCTGGTGTGGGCTCAACACTTGTTGGTGTAACAATGTTGTCACCAGGAGCAGTTTGCTCAGGAGCAGTCCTGGCCTTAGGAATAGGGTGTGATGTGTCTTTACCAAGGAAAACAGTTTTGTTCACTTGCATGTTAGAAGATGTTTTACTTGTAAAAGATTTTAGTTCAAGATGTTGATCAGAGATTTGCAGATTTGGAAATTCACAATTGAGAATGTGTTGGATGAATCTGGGGTACATGTAAAAGATCCTTTTAGGTTTTAGATTTTCCAGCATTCCATCAAATATCATTTTTGAAAACTTAAAATTGAGGCCATTTACCAATCCATGAAAAGCGGATGATTGAGGTGCAGCAAGTTCATCCCACGCAGTTTTCTTGTGAGACAGGCAGTGGAGAATGGTATGAGCAAGATATCGCCAAACATAGGGTAGTTGTCCCTTTTTGATGGTCCCACAAGTTAAGTCACCCCCATACCCAATTGCTTCGTACGTCTTCAAGTACAATTCAGACTTGTAATCAGGATCACCTCCTGCATCATTGAATTTCAGATGCTTCGGTATCATTTCTTCAGTCAAACTAATCTCATTCCCATTGACTCTAGAGTCAATTTTACCAACCCCGTTGCTATCAACAGATTTTTTGGCTGAGTCCCAAAATTCAGCAATTCTCTGCTTGCATATTACAGGATTCACAGTTAAAGCAAAATGAGTGTTGGATTTCTCGAGGAAATCGTTCATTTCATCAAATAGCTTTGACTTATCAGACTTCTCGAAGTACGCTACAACATTGTGTTCGGCGAAGAACAGTTGAGTAGCCTTTGATGCAGCCTTTCGATTCGATTTGGGTGCCATTTGGTAGAAATTAGAGAGTAAGGTTTAGGTTTAAATCGCCAATTAGAAACCTGGAGAGAAAATAGAGGGTAACTGTTTTTCGAAAATGCAGTTTTACACTAACGGCAGTTCTTCTGGATCACAATGAACCCTAAGAGTTGATACAGGGGAAGTTATTGAAGTTTGCCCATTTAGTTGAAGTTATTTAAGTTTAGAAATTTTAAAAGATTTGAAGTTTCATTACATTAATTAGAAATTTAAATTTTATTAAATGTAAGGTTCAATTTTATATTTATAAAGTTGAAATAATATATTGAATTTATTTTAAAATTTATATATTAATTTAATCTAGTGTTGACATGTGGACATGATGATGTGGAGGCCCTAGAAAAAGGCCATGTGGCAATCATTTTATTGTTTTATTAGGATTAAAGATTTATTTTAATTGAATCCACATCAATTAGGGTTGATTAAGACCGATGAGGACAAATGAAGATAAAGTAGGACCAATTAGGACCAACAAAGCCACGAGGCCCAATTAGGGTAAATTGGGGTCAATTTGGGTCAATGAGGATCAATTAGGGTCACTGATGAAGACCAGTTATAACTAATTAACGAGGGTCGATTTTGCTCAATGTCGACCCCTTATGAGGACCAAATATCACCAATTAGGGTCTATTTGGCCGATTGAGGGCCAAATTACGCTCAATGAGGACCAGTAGACTGAATTAAGGTCGACCATGGTCATTTATGACAAATGAGTACCAATGAGGGCCAGTGAACACTCAGTTAGGATGAATTAGGGCCAATGAAGGTCAATTATAGTCTATTCGGCTCGGTTAGGTTCAATGAAGATCACTTACGGTCAATTACGATCAATTAGGCTCACAAAGTTCGGAGGGTTTCGGAGTTAACGGGGTTCGGTGAGAGATCGGAGAGAGTGACCAATTATAATCAATTAAGGTCAATTGGGCCTAATTGACTCAAATTTGTTGTACTACAATGTAAATGGTAAACGATAAGTGTAGTAGGTCCTTATTGAGGTTAACTGACACTAATTGGTCCTTATTGGTCCATTTTGTTCAAATTGCTCCTCATTAACCCGAATTGAGCCATATTTGTACTTATTCTATCTAATTGGCCCTCATCGGTCCTAACTGGCCCTAATAAGTCATAATTGATCCTTATTGGTCCTAATTGGTCCTCATTGACCCTAATTGAACCTAATTGGTCTTAATCGACGATCACTAACCCTGATTTACCCTTATTTGTATCATTGGTCCTCATTTTAACTAATTGGCCCCAATTAGTCCTAATTGGTCATACTTGATTATCAATCCTCATTAGTCACTTCCTTCATGCTCCGTCCTTATCGGTCCTATGAGCATAATCGACCTTCTCATTGAACTGGTCCTAATTCGTATTCATTGACCATATTAATTGACCATAACTGGTCTTCACTAAAGTATCTTTATAAATGACGCTAATTGTCAGTATTTAGTCCTCATTGAGTCTAGTTGGTCCTAATTGCTCCTCAACATCCTAATTGGACGTCGTTTAATATTTTTGGAAACAAATTATTATACATGAGAAATTCACAACATGGCGGTACGTCTTTTGGTATTTTTGTTCTGAATTGCATAGTAATTTATCATTTTCATTTTGAGTTGTGTTTTAGTAATGTGTCCGTTTTTTGTAGTTGCGTTATCACGGCCACAAGGCACGTGTTATTAAAATCTTGTTTATTATATCTAAAATAAAATAATAAGGTTAATATATATTAAAACATAATTTTGTTAATTAGGGCTTTTAACTCCGATCGTCATCCAGATCTGCTTAAAGGATCATAGTTATGAATTTCATCTTCAAGAAGAACCCGCTGGAAGAGCCACGTGGAGACATTTAATTAATTAATTAATTATGTTTATGTTTAATTTTAGGTTTAATTATGTTTAATATACATATTGTTTATATTAATTTTGGGTTTTTTTATCAGTTTGAACAATTCCCCCCCTTTTAGTTAAAAATTTTCACCAAAAAATTTGAATTTCCCCACCATTAGTTCAAACTACACCCAAAATTTCGAACTAAATTTACTTATTATCGATTCATCAGATACTTTTCCCTCTCACTTTATCAGAAAATTTCCAATTAAAAACCTCCAGCGAATAACTAGGTCTTCTTTCTCATCCATATCATTCACATCTTCCATGGAGCTTCATCAACGAATAGCTTCAACAGCCAGCGCTAGCGATTCTTTAGAAGTGGGATGTGATTTGGGAGACCATTCAGTCCAGAAAACGGTAATTGTCAAGTTATTCCGTTTCATTACTTACAATCTGTTTTCATAAAATTGTTTCTTTTGTTTATTATTGATACACGTTTAACTTGTGATCCCTGAATTTGTGTACAGTTACAGTTACGGATCGATAAAATTTCGTTTCATACAGAATTGATTAGGAAGGGGTATATATTGCAGATATCCTCTCCATTCATTTCAACCCATTCATTTTATGCTAAATTAGTTATTTACCTTCTTAAATGACTGGGGGAGCATGCTAAATTAGTTATTTTTATGCTAGGAATGTTGAGGTCAAGCATATGCACATGTTTGTAGATTCATGTTGCTGGTGAACCTCCTTTCTTCTTTATGTACACTGCTAGAAATGGTGAACTGTTTGTTTAATTATATCCACTGAAGACATGATGTGTTCTGCTCTTCCCTTTGGATGTCTTAAATTTGTGTATAACATATCAAATAATTAGTCAATAGGGTCTTTATGTGATGTATTAATAACTAAGAACTAATTTACGTTACTCTGGTCATTACTAGCTAGGAAATGATCCTAGAGGACATATATAGGAATGTTTCCAACATTTTTTGTAGGTTCATGTTAGAGGGGTACAAAATAAAGAAATTTTAGTTTAAATCCCCTGTAGAAGAACAGAAGAATGTTGATGTCATGCCTCTGCTACTCTGCTAGAAATGGTGAACTGTTTGTTTATATCCACTAAAGACATGATGTGTTCCACTCTTCCCTTTAGATGTCTTTAATTTGTGTATAACATATCAAATAATCAATCAATAGGGTCTTTATGTGATATATTAATAATTAAGAACTAACTAAGAGATAATGAATCAATAGGGTCTGCATGCTTTCCTATTTATGTACTTTGTTAACAAGCATCTAACTACATTCTGTTAATTGTACAAAATTCAAGGATCGATCCAACAACACTGATGGTCAATTGGAAAAACTTGAGTTCGAACTTAAAGAGGAGAGACTTCTTAGGGATGAAAAAAATGAACAGATTAAGGCCCTCTTCTTGAAGATTCAAAAATCGGAGCAAAAACTTGATCTACTTATAGCTCATCTATCTGCAATTGGACCACCGTTACCACACAAACTTAATGCTCCGGCATCTACAGAGGTGAATTCTTTACATCACAACTTAATTAATCATACTATTTTTCAAGTGCCTTATAATCACATACACTCTTGTTCATGAAGAACACAATCCGGATGAACTCTTGTTCCTGAAGAACACAAATAGATGCAAGTTCCTGGTACATAAGAATATATACTTCATGTAAGAACAAAGATATGAGTTAAATGGGGCCCTGCTATTATTCATTGAAAATGTATGTTAATATGAAAAAAATAGAGTATATACATAATCTGTATGAATAAAACTGGAACAACTTATGTTAGATTAAAAAAACAGAATAAATACTTTCATGATAGGTCTGCGTCATTATTCTGGTCTAACTTTTTACCAATTCAAAAACATTGTTCTAGGAAAATTCTAAGGAGATTTTTGTTGGATCTAGCCACAGCACTAATCATGCTGACATACACACAACGGTTAGTATTTGTCAAACTCATTATAGGTTTGATTGCTCATTTACATAAAGTAATTAATTGAACTGTAGGGCGTGAAATCGGTGGTCGATCAACCTCGTCTGAAGCGGTTGAAAAGAAAAAGGTAAATATTTGCCAGTCAAGTTTCATTCCGTTCTATATTTTCACAGTAATCTGTTTGGTAATGTCATGTAGTCCCATTTTAAATGTTATTTGGTACCTCAAACACTTGGGCCAGCTAGGGATTGTTGGAACAAATGGTGAGATGTGTAGCAAACAAAGTTCAACTGACTTTGAAGTTGATCTGGAACTTAATTAATGTGATCTTCATCCGGATGTTTTAAGTTCATCTGGATATCTAATGTTCATCTGGAAATCAATTGAACTGTAGGACCTGATGACCCATACTACTTGCAATAAAATGGCACTCCTCAGTCCATATCTATCATGGTGGTAAGTATTTCAAAATTGCTATATATATTATGATCAATTTCCATAACCTAATTATCAATTATATGTTTTGGTATAGGAAGGAATACAATAAAAAATGGTCCTAATTAAGCTCAAATCTGGACAGTTGAAGATGAAGACCACTTACGCGGTAGTGTTGTTGACTTGTAATTGAATTAGATTGAGAATAATGCTTGTATGCAGTGTAATTTTCTTTAATTTTTTATTTGTATTTCATTTGTATTGACTTGTAATTGAATTTTATTTTATTTGTAATTAAATATATGTGTTAAATTTTATTTGATTTGTAATTAAATTTTATTTGATTTGTAATTAAATATAGGGTTCATTGAGATAAAATGTATGATTTCAACTACCCTTTGGCCACTTTCTTTTTCCAAATATATGTGGCTAAAACACAAATATACGTGACCATATAATACCAAAGGTCACGCTTTTTATATCTTAACGTGGCCGTTGCCACCATTTGGCCACGCGTATTGAGACAAAATGTATGATTTCAACTACCCTTTGGCCACTTTCTTTTTCCAAATATATGTGGCTAAAACACAAATATACGTGACCATATAATACCAAAGGCCACGCTTTTTATATCTTAACGTGGCCGTTGCCACCATTTGGCCACGCGTATTGAGACAAAATGTATGATTTCAACTACCCTTTGGCCACTTTCTTTTTCCAAATATATGTGGCTAAAACACAAATATACGTGACCATATAATACCAAAGGTCACGCTTTTTATATCTTAACGTGGCCGTTGCCACCATTTGGCCACGCGTATTGAGACAAAATGTATGATTTCAACTACCCTTTAGCCACTTTTTTTTTCCAAATATATGTGGCTAAAACACAAATATACGTGACCATATAATACCAAAGGTCACCCTTATTATATTTTAATGTGGCCGTTGCCACCTTTTGGCCACGCGTATTGGGACAAAATTTATGATTTCAGCAACCCATTTGGCCACGTTATTTCATATCATATGTGGCTAAAACACAAATATACGTGACCATATAATACCAAAGGCCACGCTATTCATATTTTGACGTGGCGGTTGCCAACCTTTGGCCACGCGTATTTGGACAAAAATTATAATTTCAGCAACCCATTTGGCCACGTTTTTTTATTACATATGTGGCTAAAACACAAATATACGTGACCATATAATACCAAAGGCCACGCCATTCATATTTTAACGTGGCCGTTGCCACCCTTTGGCCACTCGTACTGTGACAAAATGTATGATTTCAGCAACCCTTTGGCCACGTATTTTTATAATGTATGTGGCTAAAACACGAATATACGTGACCATAAAATACCAAAGGCCACGTTAACCAAACACATGTGGCCGTTGGAACCCTTTCGCCACGCTTTTCTGAAGAATTGTTTGATTACAACAACAAATATTGGTACCCTTTAGCCACGCTTATAGGTGGCTTCAGCCACTGATATTGTAACGTGGCCGTAGGGTACATATGGACACGGCACCTATGGTGTCGTTTGGAATGGAAAAAAAAAACGTGACAAAACACCTTTTGTCACGGTTTTTTTCCGTGGCCAAAGGTTAGTTTTGACGTAGTGACATCTGGATATGTTAAGGTATTTATTAGATTTTGATTTTCTTTGACCAGTGTACCCCACACTATCAGACATGCTGAGATATGTTTTCATTATCACACTTTGTGATTTAACACATGGTGATTGTATTCATAATATCGTTAACTATGTTCCATGCAAAAAGAAATAAGAACATTAAATCGTCTACCTTAAGGTTAATCTTTGATACGCAGATAAATCCTAGAGGGATCTTACTCATGGTTTATGATCAAATCTAGTGACAAGAAGGTAAATAAACTTTAGTCTTATTGATTCACTTGAAGAATGCAATTACAAAGCTTTGTTTCTCTCTTTAAAACACACACAAACACATAGACTCAATCTCTCAGTTTTGGAAGTTCTGAACAACTATACTAAGCAAACTTATCACTAGTAAGTGACTAACCAACAAAACAACCAGCTAACCATTGGTTCGCTGGCAACTAACCAATGATTCGGCCCTTGGTTAGTTGGAACCTAGACTTAACATAAATCTCACTTTTGATACAACACACGAGAAACACTGTAGCTTAGGATTATGTTCTAACACCGATTGACTTGGAATGAACACATTACATCCTCTTGAAACATTAGAATCATCAGATGGACCAGCAAGAAACGTTGTTGTCGATGATGCACTAACCACACTTGACTTGGATTTTGCATTCATGCTGGCAGCATTATGACCATGATATAATTCTAGATTCTGCACTTGAGCGGGTATTTTATTGGTTTGCATTTCCAACTCTCGAGCTTGTAATTTTCCCGTCAATGCATGAAATGTCAAAGTTGAGAATTTTGTATCATGAGTCAGTAATAAGACATAATTTTCCCATTTCTATGGCAAAGCTTACAAAAACTTCTCTTTCAATTCATCTTCTGTTTTCTCAATATCCACCACTTTCATTTCACTAATCAGATGTGAAAATCTTGACACTAGAGCAGACATGTTCTCATTAGGATAATGTTGGAAATTGTCAGATTCTTTATAAGAACCTTCTTCTCACTCTTTTTATATCGATCATTCCCATCACATCTCAAGTTTAAAGCATCCAATAATGTTTTAGATTTTGTACATGTGTTGAACTGATGTAGTAATTCTTCCGGCAACGCCATAGTAAGAATTCCATAAGCCTTTTTTTCTAGTTCATAGCTTTTCTTTTCTAAGGACGTGAAATCTCTTTTCTCTCTAGCTTCTCCTCCAGCATCAGTTGGACGCTTATACCCATCCTCAATTGGAATCCAAAGATTAATATCATTAGCTCCAACATATGCTTCAAATATTTTCTTTCAATTATGATAATCTTCTAATTGCAATAGTTTGGAAACTTTCTGGCTTGTTTTGATTTCATTATCATAATTGAGCATAGCTTGCAATATGTTTTGCATAGCGGCAAAAGCTTGGAAATCACTCATTTTGAAAATTTAACATTCTGATCAACGAACCAAAGTTTAAGAATCCCAATGAACCCAAGTTATGGACGAACTGAGAAAGTCAAACTTTAAGTCAACGAACCACAAATCAGCGAACCAAGAATTTTTCAAATGAACTAGAATATTAAACGAATCAAAACACTTGACGAACCGACACTTCGTTGAAGTAACCACCACGAACCTAGAAATAACCTTCATGAACCAGTGTTGAAGATACACTAAACAGACTGGAGATCGACGAACCAAAAAATATGAAAATTCACTATGTGAACCAAGACTCAACGACCAAATGCTTAAAGATACAAGAAACGAACCGACAGCTTAAATCAACAAACTGAAGTATATAACTAACAAACCAGAAGTAATTTTCCCTAAAATTGATGAATTGGAGGTTTTTGATGAACACACAATTATACATAATTTTATGTTCCCACATTTTAGGATAAAACCTAGCTACTAACATCAAAACAAAGAAATTTTGTTTTCTTTTTAGTTATTCAGGGTTTGTAAAGCCAAAATACCAAAAGGAGCATAATCTAGCAGAAAAGTGAAGAGAAATGCAATCTTTGGGATTTCTTGAATTTAGCACGGCCCGTGCTTAACCCAGCACGCCCCGTGCCCTACCCGGATCTACAGAAATCTTCCTCTGATCCAGCACACCCCATGCCTCTGATTCAGCACACCCGGTGCTGAAGCCTCCTGACTTGGCACAGCCCGTGCTCTAAGAAGCACGACCCGTGCCTTTGAAGAAAGAAGATTTTGAATCATCCATCGGACATGGCACGGCCCGTGCTTTGACAAGCACGCCCCGTGCCAAACTCCAGACTTTGCCTATAAAAGCCAGGCCTCTCTCACTTCACAACTCGCTCAATTCTTCTCTCTTCCCCCTACTTTTAGATTAGTTAGTCGAGCCACTTGGCGTTTTCGTGTCTTTAAGTATGTAAAAGTCTATAAGAACTTTAAGCAGTCTAAATAATTGAAAGTATTTTGTCTATGAAATCTTCCTTTACTTGCTGGCAAATCTTTAAGCTATGATCAGCTATATTCTTACACTTGATTGGAAATAATAAACCTTTAACAAGTTTTCAAGTTGTCTTTATAAAGTTGGTTTAAGGTGTGTCTAATGACTTTATGAAAACACTTTTTATTGAATGTGTATTATTGATTTTCTAAACCAAACGTGCTCTACGTATCACAAACCATTTGGGGAGTCAAAATCCCAAAGGCTAGACTTCTGACACCCGGGCGGGGGACGATGCATGATCTGAAAGGTGACTTGCGCCCCCATGCTACATGATACGTCCGAGGTCCTTATGTCTATATAAGCAAACTCGGCTGACCACACAAGTGCGGGCTGAAAGTATTTGGTTGGGAATGTGGGTTGGTAATATTTTGTCACTTCACGGAAGCCGAGATGGTACGTGTTTGTGAACTTGGCTCTGGTTACGCCGGACGTGCATGCGCGAGAGTGGTACACAGAAGAAACGAACCTTAGTCCCTTTAAAGGATCATTTTCATAATAAAATAATCCGGCACACATGGTTGTTCCCCTGTTGGTTCATGACGGCGTGTCGAGTACGATAAGTCGGCCGGTTTAAGGGACCCCGTAAGTAAGTGGTATTATACCACTATATTTGTCTTTTGGCAGCACAGTTCCCCGGGGTTCGTACTTCTCGTAGACAATCTCTTGGGAGAGTAGCGATACTAGATTTGAGGCTGAGAGGCGGTCTAGTTGTATGCCAACAAGACAATCTTAACCCAAAGTTATAAATAAACAACCTGTCTATAAGTTACTAGTACGATTATTTAATCAATATTGACTACGACTAATTGAGTCCGAAAACCCATTTTATCTATATATGTATTTATACTAAATTTAAATTTTCTAAAAATCAAAGATAGAGTTTGGTTAAACGTTGGCAAAGATTAAGTATTGGGAGCTCTTATTTTCCATTGTGTCCTGATCGACCCCGATTCAACTTACCACTACTATACTACCCACGATGGGTATACTTGCCCGTGTAATGTGGTGAAATGGTAGTTGTCAAATTATAAATTTAAAAGCTTAAAGCTGCTAAAAAGGTTTAAAAACTTGTCATATTTTATGAACACCTCAGCACATACCAGCTTTAACACAGAATTTCAAGCAGTTAACTAGAAAAATACAAAACGAACACTTAGGAAAGTAACTGACACCAGAAAACACTGAAAATGAACCAAATTTGATGGGAAACCCACTAAAATTTGACAAGAGTTTTGAATTGACAACACAATAACCAATAGAGAAACCTGGATTTTCTCTGATAACACTTATAAGAGCCTAGGATGGATCTTACTACTGGTTTGATGATCAATTCTATGAGACGAAGATGTAAATAAGCGTGTTTCGTATAGAATCAGTAAGAAACAGGAGTACAGAACTCAAGACACAAAACACCTTTGAAAACACACAGTAAACTCTTAGATCTATCTCAAATGAACACACTACTCACTTATATAGAATGCTCCTGTCCAACGAACTGGTTGAACAACAAACATGTGGTTCGTTGCTACCAAACCAGCAGTTCGCAGCTAGGTTCGTTGGCAGATATACTAGACTTCACTAACTCTAACTCAATTAACACGACGTAAACTGATACAACACACGAGGCACACTGTTTATGATCTAACAGTAACTTGTGATGAGTTCGGCTCATAGGTATACGTATATGGAGTATGAGAATTCTCCGAGCGATTTTATAGGTGATTTTTGCTGATCATCCTCATGTATACCTTCATCTTCATGTTTTTCTTCTAAGTTAGATGATTCTTCTCTTGAGGTGACTTGAGTAGTAACTATTTGCTTCTATTGTGCTATTAAATCCATCCATTATGTATCCCCATTATCCATATCATCCAGGTACTCTTTCCAGTTCCAAGTTTCATCTTCCTTGAACTTTACATCTCTAATAATACAGACGTTGTTATTAACGGGGTCGAACAACCTATATGCCTTTCACCCCTCATTTGGAGAGTTCTGTCATCTAACTTCTTTAGCTTGGGAATGGTTACCTTGGCGTATCCTATACAAACAAAAAATCCTTAAATGATCTTTTTTTGGGTTCCTAGCATTTAAGGCTTCTAAGTGCTTCTACCTAAAAGTTTTATGGCATCTTCATTGCCTTTAACATACTAAGAGTAGTGACATTATTGTTCTGTTTCTTCATTCAACTACTCTATTCTGTTGTGGGAAGTATGAAGCAGTGAGCTATTTGGAAATCCCATTATCTTTACACAAGTAAGTGAATTTATGAGATGTGAACTGCCTCCCCTATATGTCCTTAGCATCTCTAACTTTGTTTTCCGCCATAACCTTAAATTCCTTAAAAGTATCAAAAGCCTCAAATTTGGATTTAAGAAAATAATCCCAAATATACCTTGTACAGTCGTGTAATTGACGGAATATGTATCTCTTGCCTGAGTGTTGGTGTTGACATAGGACCACATAGATCTCTATAAACTAGGTCTTAAGTTTCATCTGATTTGAACTTAGCCTTTTGTGGGAATGGAGCCCTAATTTTCTTTCCTAATAAGCATGAATCACTCCTAATAAGCATGAATCACAGATTTGCTTTGTGTGACTGATCTTTGTATCCCCCGTACTAGTTCCTTCTGAGTCATTTTCTTAATCGACTCAAAGTTTTGATATCCAGTCTTTCTTGCCACGACCATGCCTTATCTTCAAAAAATGACAGTAGGCAGGTTAGTGAACCGATCTTCAAGGTAAAGTTGTAGAGTCAGTTACTTGATCGTTTGAGCTTTAGTAGGAGTTCCCTACTAGGGTCGTAGAGAGACAGGGTATCATTCTCCATGATGAATTTGCAACCGATCTCTGTCAGCTGTCCTAAACTTAGGATATTGCTTCTTAGGCTAGGAATGTAATAAACTTGAGATATGACCCGTTGTTCCTGATTTTTGCATTCTACCAATATAGACCATTTGCCTCTGATAGTTACATGTGACCCATCTCCAAAATGAACATTTCCTGAGGCCCTCTCGTCTATTCCAGTGAATGTGTTTTAGTGCCAATCACATGTGTACTTGCACCATTGTCTAAGTATAACAGACTCTCATTGATGGACGTCTAATTATTGGGATTAACTTCCTTTTCGTTAAGGAAAATTTCCCCGTCTTCTGTAGTTTCTTCATTGAATGCCACTAATAGTGTTGGTTCCAAATCCTTAGCATAATGTCCCACCATATTGCAATTGTAACAATTATCTTTACTTAGGTCCTTCTTTGGCCTATTTCCTTTATTGCAGTTACTTTCTCGTGACTTCTGGGATGGAGTTTCTTCTTTATCAATTTGCCTAAAATTCTTGTTTTTCCACCGTTTTATGGATGATTTGAACTTTCCTAATCCATTGTTCCCAAATCCTTTTCCACAATTGAATTGATTGTCTTGATGCGTGATGTGTTGCAAAACACATAGGATTATCCTTTACAAGTTTATGCATTTTGACTTAAATGAGTCGTTTTTTTGGTTTTATTTATTCTTTAGTATTTGAGTCTTAATTGTAGTTTTGAGTCCTTTTTGTAGTTGGTGGTTCGTTTCCAGAGGCAAAACGAGCAAGGAGAAGTTTAAAGGTAAAAATAAAGAAGAAGTACTGGAAATAGTAAAGTAGGCGTATCGCCTAGTATGAGGAGAAACCCAAGCGATACGCTTGGGAGAGAAATTCACTAAATGGTCCAAAAAACGTTTTTTAATTGTTTAAGAAAACGCTTTTATAAAAAAAATGTTAAAAAACATTTTAAAAAAAAGTTTTTAAAAAACGTTCTTTTAAATAAACTTTAAAAAACATATTTTGTTTCTATATTATTTAAAAAACTGTTAAAAACGTATTTAAAAAAACTGTTATTAAAACCCGAAGTGTAAATAGTCACCCGATTGGAAGACGCCCCGGCACACTCCTCTGGCGACGGAAGACTAGGGTTCAAAGACAAAGGAATGTCGAACTTTATAATAAAGGCCACAAGTTCACCCTTAGTGAGGGTAGAAGCCACCGAAGACAAGCCGGAACGAGACATTAAAATAATAAAATGACACTAACCTGGAACAAGGTAACAGAAAAGTACAGAGTGTTGCCGACAGGGAGAATTTTGGGAAAAAACTAAGTCAGGTAACCTACCCCCTTTTCAAATAATAAAGGGAGAAGGGGGAAAACCGTCGGGATACGAGATTAACTATCATAGCGATGCGTGGCCGATGTGACAAGCAGTTTACCCTTGACCGCAAAACGTGGTTACAGCTGTAAAAAAGGGTAAAAAGGTCAAGGTAACCGAATGGTCAAAAAGTCCTGAAAGAACAAGGGGTTTAAATGGGAAAAGGGCAAAAGAGGCCCATGCAGACAGTCTCTTGTGTTCTCCACCTTGGTCCTTGAAAAGCAAGAGACTAGAGGGGACTTGATGGGATATACCCCCAGAATGGCCTCCGAATAAATTAAAAGCCTTAGGAAGGATAAAACGGAAGCTTAAGTATGAAGCACTTGGGTGGAAGGGCCCGCGTGAGGAGGCAAAAGGAATTTAGAAAAGGTGTAGGGTATCCAGCCGACCAAAAGGACAACAGCTAGCCTCGAGAAGCGGTGATCAGTGATGGGATTGGCATAAAAGGACAACCCAGCTAGATCAGGGCTTCCCCAGCCACCGAAGGGCCTTGGAACTTTACCCTGAGCTTTCACAGGACAAAGCTTCACGTCCCGAGCATTAAATGCTCTGCCACACCTTCGAGTATAAATAGAAGTGTAAGGAAAATGTTAAAGCTAAGTCACTCTCCACCCTCTACTCTCTTTACTTACACTTTTCATTCCACGAACCATCTCTTACTCTCACGTCGGAGCTTGGTCACGAAGACCCCCTTCGGGGCCCTTCGTCTCAAGGCTAACGGTGTTCTTGGTTTTGCAGGACTCTCAACCATCATCTAAGTAGCTAACCGGAGTAAATACCACCCTTGGGATTCAGGGACGCAACAATCTACTTTATTATTTTTTATTTATATTCTTGCAATGTTAAGTTTAGACCGTAGATCATCAATCTAAGTTTATAAATTGGATTTTGCATGTTTCAACAACTCAATCTCATCATTTAGATTTGAAACCTTTGAAATGTAAGAAGTTTTAGTTTTTCTAAAACATTCCTTTAGTTCAGTTGAATTTGAAACTTCTTCAATGAGCCCAGTGTTATGATTTATGTATCTGTTAACTTGCTCAACACATGCAGGAGTACACAAATGTTCTAATACTTCTTCAGGAATGGATGTTACTGATTTGAAGTAGATTCTGCCTTTACCATAAAGCATGGTTTATTGGCTCAAGTTCGACTATAACTTCTTTCCAGTCAACATAGTCAGTTTGACTAGCCACTGCTGCAGTTACATTATTGTTGTTGCTTCCACTTGGCTTTGGTGGAGTTGGACAGAGCTTAAAGTGTGTGAGTTGTTACGGCTACTTTGAGGTTTGCCATGAGCTTCATTTTGACCATCTTTCCTGGAGTTTGAGCATTCTCTAGCAAAGTGTCCTAATTGGTAACAATTGTAACACTTGACTTTACTTTTATCAAGACCAATTGGAACACCTTTAGCTTCTTTGTAGCTTCTTCCAGTTCACTTGTAGAAACGCTGAGCTCTTATTGACACCATGGCAAGTTGAGTTAGTATTTCCATTTCCTCCAGATCATCTGCACCTATACATTCAAAATCTTCACGAGTGAAGCTAGTATGTGAGTTAGCTGCAACATGTGAATTTTGGTGAGAATTTTCAAAAGTGTGAGAGACTTGCTCTTGATGCCTAGGAGTCTCACGAAAACTGACTATTGGTGTTTGAGTCCAGAAAGTGGTGGTCACATTTCTTTGAGGTTGAAAATCAGTAGTGATAAGAGTAATTGAGTGATGTTGAGTTGTTTCAAAAAGTGAGTTTTGTTTTTCGTTAAGTTCCATTTCATAAGCACCTAAAATGCCATGAAGCTCACTCAGCTTTATCTTTTTAAGATCCTTACATTCTCTTATGCTGATAGTGTAAACAGTCCACCTAAAAGGTAGAGATCTTAGAAATTTTCTGTTTACATCAGCTTGCTCTAGTATTACATCTACCTTTTAAAGTTCATCAAGTAAAGTGACGAAATGAAGGTACTGGTTTGTCATTGTTTCACCAGTTTTGAAACTGAAGTTTTTTTATCTTTGTTTTAAAATGTCCTTCTTGTTTTCTCTAACCTCAGTAGTTCCCTCGTACATTTCGTTCAGGGCAGTCTATAAACCGAAAGCGGTTTTGTACCCTTTTAACCCAGCTAGTATGGAGTTAGGGAGTGCTACCTGCAAGGTCTAGTAGGCCTTGAGGTCAGGTTTAACAACTTTGTAGTCAATTTCAGTGTATTTATCAAGAGGTTTAGGTACTTTAATGTTTGCATCATAAGCTGATTCAACGGTAGGAGTACTTGGACCAACAATGAGTGATTTCCAAATACGGTAGTCTAAACTACGAACAAACCCCTCCATTCGAAGTTTACAAGTGTCAAAATCATCAGGAGTAAACATTGGTGGTTTGTTTGTGCTACCATTTGAGGACACAACACTGAGTTCAGCCATTTTTTAAAGTTTTCAAAGAGAAAAAGAAATTCTTAATTAGTAGAGTAGACAAGTAAATATCAACTTTGAAGCACTATGAGTCTTCAAAGCGAGAGCCAAAGCTCTGATACCACTTGTAGGATTGAGGTTTAAAAACTTAGTTTAATAAACAAGTTTTATTTGTAAGAATAACCTTGCAGAATTAAGTTAAACTTCGCTCTACATAACAAATTTGCATGTCGCATGTAAAGTGTAAATAATAGTTGTTTGTATGAATAGCAAGATTGAAGTAATAAATACTCGACACTATTTGCATTAACTCAACAAGATTACACTATTACAAGTTGTTCGACAAGGTGTGTAATGCTGAGAACTAACTATGCTATAGTGCTAAGGGAAATCAATGATAGTCATTGATTTCCATATAATCATCTTGACCATTAATATACAAAAAGTTAAATAACTACTAAAATAACAATCTTCGATTGACAAGGTAGAATGTGTGTAAGAATCATTTTGCTAAAAGAGGTTGACGTCTCTGGTTGCCAAAGAGGGTAAACAAAAGCTTTATCGTTGAAGAGACATCTAATTTGACATATCAGGAAATATTCCGGTTGATGTCTTTAACTGTTTAATATTAGAGTTCACCTGGAATATTCGCTTCCGCTTTAATGTAGCTTTCCGGTTGAATTGATATTTCCGCCCAGACTTCTGCTCGAACCTTGTTCAGACATAACTTCTTAGTTTTCTTCATTCAGCCGAAACTGTTAAAACGCAATATTCCTTACAGATCCAAACAAAAACACCATAAAAACATAACCTTGATCTAGTCAATCATGAATTTCTTAGATCTAACATAGATCTACCCAAATTACATAAAAACAACTAGATTTGATCAAAAATGGGAAGAGAACATAAAGAAATTGAGATTTGACCTTTAATGATGAATACTAATGATAATCACACCTTGGATACACCAAAATTAGCCCAAAACTTGAAACGATGGTGAAGAATTGATGAAATGAGCCAAGGAAAATAGTTGGGATTTTTTAGGGTAAGTGAGGAATGAAAGGGGAATGAGAAAAATGACTTAAAAAGGAAAAATTAAGGTTTTTTCTTGCTCAGCACGTCCGCGTACCATCAAGGGTCACCACAAGGTCAAATTCGTGGTCCGCGACCTCCCAGGGACAAGCTCCCCTTTTCCGGTTTTTCGTTTTCACGCTCGGTTCTTCATTATTTGGTGTTTTCGAGTCCCTTTTTCACCAAAATTACCCATTTTATCATCCCATCATGTTAACCACATATAATCCACTAGAAAATATAAATACGCCACCTTAGTCATAGAAATGCAGACATAGGACCATATAACACGATTTTCGTATGTTTTGACGTACGTATCGATTTTGGACAATTCTCAAACGTTTCGTGAATCGATTAAGTGTGTGATGACTCAAAATGATATGTGATTATTAGACACATTAATATGTTGAAATTGACATATGATACTCGAATACAAGATTCCCGATAAACGATGAATCTCGTACCGAAATCGCGTAAAAACTAGATATTACTTTATTATTTTTCTGAGGGATCCAATTTGAATCAAAACGATTTTAAGTAAATGTTTTTCTTTGAATAATGATTATAGATCATTTAAAACATTATTTGGGATATAAATACCAAAATTCTCTCGGTATTTAATAATTCACAAATTGGTAAAACGCGAAATTTCAAAGTAGTCGGATTTCACAACGAAGTAAAATGCAAATGTTAGAAGGTGTGCCACTGAAAGCTGATTTAAGCAATTTCCTCAATTTATGTGAAAACATCATCTGGGCTTCAGTTTCGAATAATGCCTCCAGCGTTGGATTCGATGCCTCCAGCGTTAGAATCGAGAATCCAACGTGTTTGGGGGAGCAAACCATTATAGAATATGGAGATTTGTTGCCAGATCTCTAGTCCATGATGAGGAAATTTCTCAAAAGCTCCTTAAAACACTCCCAAGTGTCTCCCAAGTGGTGATGGAACCATTTGGTAGAGTGTTCAGCCATGCCTTAGCACCGCTTTTGAGGGAAAAAGGAACATCCGGAGTCTTCCTCGATGAAGCCACTGAAAGTTGCAGAGTTTTGGATCATTTGTACCAATTGGGGTCGAATTTCAAAGGTGTCGGCCTCGTCTTCAGGAGGGGAAATTGCAGTGCTCAAATGCAATACATTGGGTCTAAGGAAATCCATGATGGTACACTGTTCAGCCATGGGAGAAGTGTGAGTGGTGGAAGTGGTAGTTGGGTTATGGATGGCGAGGGCTACAAGTCTAGTTCTATTTCTAAGCCTTTAACAAAGAAAATCATCTGGTTCAGGGAGTGGAAGCTGTTGATACATAGTTCTGATCGTCATGTGAAGTATCGAATACAAGATGGATCACACAAGGATGCTGAGGTCCGAACTCAGGCCGAACCTGGAGTTCGGACATGGCCGAACGTGTGGCCGAACCTAAGGTTCGGCCAGTCGTATTTCAGCTTGTATAAATAGTTCATCTTGTATAGAATTAAGGAGCTTCCATGTCATATTCTCTAAGTGTACTCTGTGGTTATCTCTGTGGTTAATACAAGTTATTTGTATTTAGTCTCTGTGTTTCATCTCGTATTTCATTGATTTTATTACGACTAAGTAGAAGATCCATACGCTCACGCACTTTCAAGTGGTATCAGAGCATTAGGTTTGCTCTACTAGTCGGAAATCAGTGTTTTCCAGAGTTGTTGAGTTCAAATTCACGTTTTTGACTTTCAAAGCTCATTTCTCATCTTCATTTCTCAAAATCTTCGTTCAAAACTTCACAATTTACGTCCAATACGTCTGTATTTGTTCGTTTTCAGTTGATTGAGTGTTCACAGCTCGAGAGGTGTCGATTTCAGTGAGTTTTTCCGAAATTTTTGAATTTTTCGCGATTGGCCGAACCTCAAGTTCGGCGTAACCGCTCCGAAGCCAGTGTTCGGAGTGAAGTTCGGTCAGTTTTCCTGATTCGGTGAGAGTTCGGAGTCCAATCGGTGAGAGTTCGGTGGATATCCTGTCTCGGAGGGAGTTCAGACTAGGATCGGAGATAGATCGGAGTTTCTGAGTTCGGTGATACGTTCGTTGAGAGTTCGGACTTTTTGTTTAAGTTCGGAGCAGCTTCGGAGGGTATAGTAGGTTCGGACGAAGTTCGGAGTGAATAGTGTTCTGTTTTTCGAAAATGTCCGATTTTCAAGCATTTGCAGCTATTCAAAATTCGGTTCAAGCTACAATGCAAACAATGATGAATTATGATAATGAAATCGGAACAAGTCAGAAAGTTCCCAAATTGCTAAAATTGGAAGATTATCATAGTTGGGTTAAACGGTTTAAAGCGTTTGTCGATACAAATGACATTGATATGTGGTTAGCGTTCACTGAGCAATATGTTTACCCTAAAGATGAAACTGGTGAACCTATTCTTCAAAGAAAAATGTCTTCTGAACAAAAGAAAGCTTATCAAGCTGAGAAAAAGGCATATGGTACGTTAACAATGGCATTGCCTAAAGAATTACTTCATCAATTTGCTGGTAACTACACATCAAAAAGTCTATGGGATGCATTGGAAAAACGATGTGAAGGTAATGACCAATACAAGAAAAGTCGCCAAAACGTTTTAAAGAAAGAGTTTGATAGTTTTAAGCATTATCAGAATGAAACGATTCCCAATCTGATTGCAAGATTCGCTCATCTGATGAGTGAAATGCGTTTGGTGAATCTTACTAAAGAAGAAGTTGATATGAAAGAAAAGATCTTGGAAGCTTTGCCTGAAAAATGGGAGAATTATGTGATGATGATTACTCATGATAAACATTTTTCAGGATTGTCTTTTAATGATTTGGTACAAAGAATTCGGGCTCGGGATATGGAATTAATGGTGAATAAATCACTTCCTACACAAATTCAGAATCCTGCAGTGTATCATGGTGAAAATGATTCTACAATGAATGCTGGGAAGTCTAATATTCTTAGTTCTGCTCCTCCTACAGCATTTCTAGCAGGTAAATCTGAAATTCCAAATTATTCTTCTGCTGGTTGTTCTGTGTCAATTCCTAGTTCCTCGACCCAAAGTGCTTTGTCTGTTCAAACTATCGATGATTATAATGCGTTGATGTCTGCATTGGTATCTTCATATTTTGGTGTTATTACTGGTTCTGTGAGTAATGCTGAGTTAGCAAATGAAGATTACGATCAGATTGATTATGATCATTTGGAGGAAATGGATCTGAATTGGCAATATGCTATGTTGGTTCGTAGAACGAAGAAGTTTTTCAATAGAACTGGTAAGAAGAGACTTAATCAGGAAGGAAAGATTGGATTGGACAAATTTAAGGTGAAATGTTATAAGTGTTCAGTTTATGGTCACTTTGCTCGAGAATGTCCAAGTTCTACAGAAAGTAAATTGAAGACTGGTCAGCATGCACATTTAGTTTTTCATCCATCAAATGAAACTGAAAAGGTTGATCAGAAATCTGCTACTCTTGCTCATCATTGGACTAATACATTTATGCATCCAGATGGATTTGCCTGGAATGCAGATTCAGAAGTTAAGAAGAATCATACTCTAATATCAATTGCTTTAACCGTTCAACATGCTGATGATGAAAGTTTTTTAACAGAATCTGATACTTCTTCAAGTATATATTTGATTCAAGAAGAATTACCTAAGTCCTCTGAGAAAAGGATGATGACTTTAAGTGTTATAACTGTGAAAAGTTGCTCAAGAAAATTACAAGGTTTGAACAAGATTGTCAGATTTCAACTGAAGAAATTGTGGTGTTAAAGAAAGAGTTGGAAGATTTTCAACAGAAATATTATGCGTTAGTTCATATTCATGAAGATGTTTTGAAGGAAAAGGCTCAATTGGCTGCAGAGTGTGAGAAAGCCAAAGCTGAAGCGTTAGACGCCGCTCAAGATTTTGAGAATCTGTTTGAGAAGAGTTATCCGGTTCAGCAAAAATATGAAGAGGCTACAGCTCTTATAGCAACAACTGCTGTTACCGTTGAGAAGCTTCAAAACAAGATTTCTATGCTTCAAGATGAAAATGTTCTATACAGAGACAAGAATGAAGTTTTAACTAAAGATGTTGAGATCTATAAACAAAAGAGAGAAAGTGTTCTTCAAGAACTGTTTGCAGAGTGTGAGATCAGAAAGTTACAGACATATGAATATGATGATATCAATGCAAAGTTCATCAAGTCACAACAAGAGGTGTTTGAAGGTCAACAGAAAATTAATGACTTGAAATTGGAGATTTTGGAATTGAAAAGGCAAGTGAAAAACTGCAATTTGTCACCAACATTGCTTAATTTCTTATACAAGCAGGATCAGAGTTCAGAAAGTTCTAAGCACAATGATGTTCACTTGGTTCCTCAGCCAGTGGATTTAATTGAAGTTACTGCTGCTCAGATTGATCCAAAAGATGACTTGCATGATTATTCCAAGTTTACCACTCTATCCAAGAAGAACAAGTCCAAGTCTAAAAAGAAGGAGAAACCTTTGGGTGACGCTCCAAAGTTTGTTTCAAAGTCTGTTTTGTTAGAAAATGAAAAGGTTTCTGATAAAATTGTTTCAAGTTCTTCATCTGCAACTGAAGAAGAAAAAGTTTTGATTGAAAAGAACAAGCTGAAGGATATCAAGGCTAAATTCACTAGTGAAGCTAAGTCAAGAGAAGCTTCAGGTTCTTCTTCAGGTTCTTCAAAGCCTTAAGGATCTAAACATAAAGGTTTGGGTTTTGTTATGAAGGAAGTTCCAGCTGTTGCAAAGAAACCAGTGAAAGCTGACAAGGCTGTTCAAGGTAAAGTTACAAAGAAATCACCATCTTCGAAGGAATTTTCTTATTATTCTGGAAGATCTTCATCTTCAAGGAGTCCATCTCCTAGGTATGACTCTTCTGATGGTTTCTTTGATAACTTTCATTCTGAATATTCCTCTGACTCTCAAAAATCAAAACAATTTTCAAACATTTTTAGAGAGCGACTTTGTTATGTATATCGTCAACGGGGACATCTTGCTACTGAGTGTCCGACGACTGCATATATCCACAAAACTACCAAATATGTGGATAACAACGGCCAAATTTTTGATGAACCATGGTCCCCAAAGTTTAAATCAACTCGTACATCGTCTTGGTCTAAATCAAGTACGTCGGTTGAATCTGATTCAGGTTCCGATAAAAAATTAAAACTTTTACAAATTTGGAAACCAAAAGTTGTTTCCAAGGCCAACAAGGACTTTGTGGAAGACACCGGGCGACCCGACATTGCTGATTCGGGTCGTTCCCAACGCGACTAATGTTTTATTTGGTGTCAAGCAGGTGTTTCAGGAAGACCTTTTGGTGATTGGAAAATTGCTGATTGTGAAATATCTGTTCTAATTAAATGGATTTCAAAATCAATTTTGTTTTTCAAAAGGCTAAACTGCTCGTGTTTGTGTTGGTTGATCATTTTTTTCTTGTTTTTCACTTCGTCTCATTCTGAGGGGGAGTTTTGTTTTTCAAATCGTAAAAATGAAAATCTATAAATAGAGTTGTCATTTTTAGGAAACATTGAAAAATGCAAAAAGACAAAAATATTGAAAAATGCAAAAAGCCAAAAACATTGAAAAATGAGAAATTGTATCCGACGTGATTGGGAATGATGGTACATTGGCTGACAGTGTCTGACTCATGGATAAAGTAAGTGAAAAAGCCATAAGACCATTTGATCGATGTGCAAGGTAGGCTCGGCAAATCAGAAAGTATACAAATGTGATATACACTAAATCTGATGCTTGACCTAGTGGACAACATCTTGATGCATATCTCATGATATATCAAGGAAAAGATATGTGAAAAATAAAATGAGAAGTCACTGTGTATACATGTGTTCATTTTGCAAAGATTTAAACTTGTTTGATTTTCTTTATTTTGTCAAAGGATCGGACTTTCTCTGCGTGTCGAAAGACCGACCTGATGGTTGTTCGTTTGACGTTCTGCTTTATTTTCTTTGGTGTTTCGTATATCTCATCGGACTTTCTCTGCGTGTACGGGAGTACCGACCTGATTGTTGTTGAGGTATACAACTTCAACTTGTTTTATTTTCTTATTTTGTTAAATCCGAGGCCTTATCTACGTATCGAAAGATCGACCTTAAGGTAGACGATTTAACGTTCTTATTTCTTTTTGCATGGAACACAGTTGACTATATCATGATAATAATCATTATGTGATTAAAATCACAAATGAAATCACAAAAAATGTGATGAACAAAAACATATCTGAGTATGTCTGATAGTGTGGGGTACACTGGTCAATGCAAATTTAATCAATACTTTAACATATCCAGATGTTATGAGTATGATTGTGTCAGAGTTTAAAGTTGGACAAATTATATCTGCAATCGGCATGGTTTATGTGCTTCATTAATTGGAATTGAAGTGTAGTTCAGCATGTTATAACCAATATGATCCCAAGTTGTGATCTTTCTCACAAAAGACAAAAATAGTGTCTAATTCAGTATTGTTTTACTTTTCTTATCAGAAAATACCAAAAAGATTTTAGGTGTGTTTTGATATAAAGTTTCTAAAAGCCAAAAGGATTTTGTTTCTAATTTGTTTTCAATTGATCAATTTTCAAAATCAAACTATCTTGGAGTCTCGAAGAGACATTTTGCACCAAGATTATTTATGTTGACAGGTTTCTAAGTGGGAAGATAGCATCACAACTTCAAGTCTTCTGAAGTTTGTTGATAAAGAGATTACACACGATGCAATATCAAGTATTCAAGATTAAACTCATCGTCAAGATCGAGGAAGAGTTTGATTGAAGATACAAAATACAAGTTTGAATAGAGAAGATGATACTGCACATGCCGAGGGGGAGTTTGTTGTACATAGTTCTGATCGTCATGTGAAGTATCGAATACAAGATGGATCACACAAGGATGCTGAGGTCCGAACTCAGGCCGAACCTGGAGTTCGGACATGGCCGAACGTGTGGCCGAACCTGAGGTTCGGCCAGTTGTATTTCAGCTTGTATAAATAGTTCATCTTGTATAGAATTAAGGAGCTTCCGTGTCATATTCTCTAAGTGTACTCTGTGGTTATCTCTGTGGTTAATACAAGTCATTTGTATTTACTCTCTGTGTTTCATCTCGTATTTCATTGATTTTGTTACGACTAAGTAGAAGATCCATATGCTCACGCACTTTCAGAAGCTAAATTTCACCTAGTGGCGTAGAGCTCATGCACAACCTGAAATCAAAACAGTAGAAATTCAAAAGTAAACAGGTCCGAAAGTACAAAAAAAGAAAAAGAAAATCAACTTAGTGCGTGTGTGATCAATACACTTCCTAGGTTGATGTACATTCTATATTAAAAGAACATATATTATATATTATTATATTATAAAGATGAAAATAAGTATATATTAACAATGGTTAGGTTGTCAACTCGATCCTTTTCTAAAAAATCCTTGTGTTGTATCCTCGGTAACAGCGCCAAAAAGCTTAGTGTGCGTGTGGTGTATATGTAAATATAACAATTTTGGTGATACCTTGAGTGCCTAAGCTTTTAAGTTTATAAAACACGAGATCTTAAAGCAATACTATTTCACCACATTCACGGACAAGTGCACTCATTGTTGAGCAGTATAGTATAGGTAAGATTTCGAGGTCGTCCATGGATATAAGGAAAAGGTAGGCTTTTGGTACTTTACCTTTGTTGAAACCTGACCAAGTTCTTTTTACTTTAAAGGGGTGAGTTTTATATAAGATACAAATAAATATAAAGTTGGGGTTTACTATATTCAGTCGAGGATAGTATTACTTGGGGCACTTATCAGTGGCAAGGTTAGCAAACTATTTATTTATTACTTTCCTTAAGATTATCACTCGTCGGATGAGGAGGATCGATTTTCAGCCTGGAATCCTGTCCCATGTCCCTCTCAATATCCTCATAAGTATCTTGAGAGGTACATCCTGGGAGTAATAAATAAGGTAAGCATAAATGCAAAATAGTTGTAGGGCCCGATGGGTCGTTAGAGCCGTTACACTCGAATTCATTGTCATGAACCAGTAGGGGAATAACCCACGCATCGGATTATTTATTATGAATAACATCTTTTTAAGGGACTAAGGTATGTCTCCTCCATACACCGCTTTCGTGCAAATATGGGCGGTCGTAACTAGAGCCAAGTTCACTATCCCGTATCTCACCGACTTCCGTGAAGTAACCCTTATCTCAACCAATACCTTCACACCGTAGTTAGCAAGAAACCTATGTTTGTTTACATATACATTAAACTCACGAACGTCTTACTTTGCATAGGGTACGAGTCACCATTAGGATCATGCATCGTCCCCTAGTCCGGTGGCACAAGTCCGAGTGATGAGCTTTCGACTCCTCAAATGGTCTATAATACGCAAGGCATGTTTGTTCAAAAGAGTTAAAAAATACACTTTTAATAGAAAGAGTTTTTATAAAGTCATTTATACTTACCTTATGGTAAGTTTATAAAATCATTTTTACCAACCCACCAAAGACTCATTTTCCTCAAGTAAGTGTAAGAATGAAGGCAAGCATAAGCATGACTTTAGGGATTTGCTTAAGAGAAGATGAAAGATTCATAGAAAAATACAAAAGAAATTCTTCTTAAGTTGAAGTTCTTACAATCTTGACGGATAACTATAACACCGAAAACAAAGGCTCAAAAGATTATATAGAGTAAGTGGGTGTGTTTGAAGCTAAGCTAAAGGCTTGTTGAAATGAGGGCTTGAAGATGGCTTTTATAGGCAAACTCCAACATCAGGCACAGTTTGTGTATGGCATAAGAGTAGGCTTCGGATGATTGTGTAAGTGGCACGGGTCGTGGCTGGCAGTGGGCACGGGCTATATGCTTCAAAGGTCAGGGGCACGGGTCATGTTGGCTTGGGAGCACGAGCTGTGTGTTGTAGGGACAAAAGTTAACTCTCTCGGGCATTGCTGGAAGGGGGCACGGGTCGTGTCTAGGGAGGCACGGGCCGTGCCTGAGGCCAGAATTCCAGAACTTGGCATTTTTTTTTCTTCAGTTTTCCTAACTTTTTTGTTCTTTTTGTGATTTTCCCTTGCTGGTTCATGCCAACGTATCCGAGTGTAACGGTACTTTGACCATAAGGTCCTATAATTAAATTGAATTCATGTGCACTATATTTGTTACTAATAGCATAAATACATATGAGATTCATACCAATTGGGTGATTAACGGAAGGAAAGTGAGAAGGGATTTGAGGCTGAAAGGTGGTCCCTTCGTCTGTTACTGACAATCTTAAGGAAAGTTTATAAATAAATAGATTGCTAACTCTGCAACAGGTGAGTCCTCCCGACTGATATTTTCTTTAATTGTTAACACATAAAACTCATTTTTATGTTTATTTCATTTTCCTTTTCCTAATTAAGTTTTTATCTAAACTTTAAAGTAAAATTTGGTTAGACATTAATAGAGACGGAGTATCAGGAGCCCTCATTTCCATACAATGTGTCCTTGGATGACCTTGGTATCTTACCTTCGCTATACTATTCCGTGATGGGTGCACTTGCCCATGTACATGGTGTATAGTGATTGTTTGTTATCGTGTTTATAAATTTAAAACTTAAATGCAATAGTGTTGTTGAAACCGACCCATAATTATCATATATTTCTATATACACCCAAACACAACAATATTTATTTGACCCACTTGCTTTTCCAATGACACATAATTCTTGTGGGTTACTTCTAGCTTTTGTGTCATCCCTTTTACCAGATTTAATATCTATGATATCTGAATGTTTGAATTGTTGAATCCACCTTTTTGTTGCCCTTGGTGATAATCGCATTGGTTGTATCCACCCTGATGATAGCCTTGACTATACCGACCTTGATTGTACAAGTAAGACTCCTTGGACTGTGGTTGTGGATATTCTTGATAGGTGTTGTTATACTCCTCTTGATAGCTTGAGAAAGGTACCAACTCAGGTTCACACATATCATAAAGTCTACCTTGTTTTGTATAATTCATCCCTGACTAAGATTATCCTTGATAGTATGATAAAGGTGGTTTCTGGTACGAATGAGAAAAGTGTAAGTCCTCATAGTCCCTCTCATGATATCCATCCTCCACTACTCCGTTACGGTCAATCATCAGTTGAATGAGAATAAGACTTGCAAAAGATGCGGTAGTTTCTCCAACTCGATGGTGTCTTATATCATCATATACACACACCTCTTTAACCATTTAATGAACCTTGGATGTGCCAGTCTGGCCCTTCGGGTGGGACCCGAACCTCAAAAACGAATTAAAACTGATAAACCGGTGAAACCGGAACGCGCATATACACGTAGCATGTCAATTAAGGTATTAGAAGAGTCTAGTAGCCTTAAAACACTTCACAAATATCACACACAAGTCGGAGTCTCGATATATTGGTGATTAATTAAAATTCGGTGAATATTGTGAATTATGTGGAAACCGCAATGTGAATTTAATTGCTTAATTGAGAACTGTTATATGACAAGTTTTTACTTGATTTTATTGGATTCGATGCATTAAAAACAATGGAAAACATTAGAAAAGCCAATTCCTTTAAAAACACATCCAAACATAAAAAAATGTGAAAAGTCAACAAACGTCAAAGGGCTGTTGGACGGAGGCTCTAGGCGTATCGCCAAGAGCAGCAGGGGTCCCCAAGGGATACGCCTAGGACTGATTTTTCAACAGAAACCCTAATGCTCCCTATTTAAGCACATGCAACCCCCATTACCTCATTTGTGCACTTCTAAATCGTCCCAACAGTTGATAATACGTCCCTAAACCCTTTCCTATTAAAAATCCATCAAGGTTGTTGCTTTTCTTCAAGAATCATGCCCCAAGATCATCCTAAATCATCCTTTATCTATTCGGTATGTGTTTATTCTTGTTTTGCTTGTGTTTAACTTGTCAAGATCCAAGCTTTTTGATGGATCTAGGTCTGATCTATGTTTGTTTGATGAGATCTAGTATAGATCTAGTGACTGTGATAGAAAAGATTGAATCTTTTGATCAAGAACATGACTTTATGCATGATGTGTTGATATGAGTTAGATCTAGGTTTTTTCATGGGAAATCATGCATGCATGTGAACAAAGTTAGTGGATTTGTATTAGATCCATGTTGTTATGATTTGATAATGATAGATCTAGGGTTGATGTGTAATAAAGTTGCTAACTTTACGTGAGATCCATGATGAAAACTTGATTTCGGTTTTTTTTGCATGCAAGATCTAGGATAAAGGCACATGATTTGTGATGGATCTGTCAAATGGTTGTGTAACTAGGTTAAGGGATGCATGATGATGTATAAAATTCTAAACTTGTTGTTTAAATGCATGTGGATTATTTTATAAAAATTATTTACATGAAAATAGCCTATTAGGTCAAGGTGGCATTCATGTATGAGGTTGGAAGCTTATGACCTGATTTGAAACATGCTATGTGATAACCTATGTAACTTGCATAACTTTTTAATGATGTATGATCATGGGATTAACCCGTATGAGATAAATGTACATTTATCGAAAAATAAATCAGTTGGGCAAATGCATGAATATGGGCATGAGATTACTTAGCTATGTGTTGCATGTGATAAACCAAATTGGTTATGAGTTATACGTGTATACAAGTCCCAAGTCTCCTACCTCGGTTGGAATGACAAGACTTTGTATGATTGTTCCGTCGATCATACATCGTATACGCGGTATGGCGTATTAAGTAATTGTGATGCATAAATGTTTACCATGTAATGTGTTATATGTGTAATACATGTTAGGAAACATATAGAAAACATTAATATGATCACCAATATGTTGTCGAGTGCACTTATCCAATGTTCGCGAAAGCACGGTCAACACTTACACAGTTATGTGTCATCGGTGAAGTCTAGGAGGTCTTCACTACTTCTCAGTGGTTGGTTGATTTGGAATAGCTTATTTGCACCCTAAGGTGAGTTCACGACCCTACTTTTACTATTTAACGCTTTTGGGGGAGAATACATGTGGTAAACTTTTACGGTTCTCGAACTGCTTTATTGTTTTATATACTAGTTTGTAAATATTAGACGAAAGATATGCAAGGGAGTCCTTCCACTAATAACGTAAGCCATTTTATATTAGTGATGACGGGGAAATATATGGTAGATCTACTGGGTCTGACAAACCATGCCTGCAATAGTCGCTCTAGCTCCTACTGGCCCTTGGAGGAGGAGAGGAACGGGTATAATGTTGTCATAACTCGGTGTTATGTTCAGCATTATAGCATAACCGGAAGACAAAAAGTTAAGTATGTCAGTTATGGTGATTACGAATTCCTACTAGTTTATAAACGCCAAGGTCTAGCTAACCCATGTGTATATAATGCTTTAAGCCTTATGCTTTATGATTTTCGTAAACTTGTTTTCGAGAATGGGATTTCCTGCTAGGTTACATCTCGATGAGGGTAGCTAGTTAAACTTATATTTTTTGGAAAACCATGTGTCCTATTTTAAACTCTGTGGATTCACCAACCATGCGTTGACTCTTTACATGTTTCTTCTCAGGTCCTTAGGAGGATATAGCTAAGGCACGCACGCTTAGGATCATTGGTATTTGGTCTGCATTGTCATGTTGGTTTAGGCTTCTTTTATCGCCTTGGGCGAAAGACATATATAACTGTTTATGTATCGTTTCCGCAACGTTTGTTTTGGATAATTGATGGTTTGTCGCTTCCACAAAAGATTTTCAAAACATTGATAGATGCTTCCGCACTGTTTTTGGTTAAATATTACTTAACTCTGGTAAAACCCGATTTTGAAAATGTGTTTTGGTTATCGAGTCGAGCATGTAGGTGTTCGATGTTTCTAACGACTCAGATCCTGGTGGCGGTCGCGGCAGTCGCGCCCCAGGTCTGCGGAGCCCCAAGGGCGGCGGGCTTTTCCGGGGTATGGCAGAGTGGTATCAGAGCGGTCGGTCATAGCAAACTTGGGATTGCATTAAATCCATCTATGACTAGAGTTAGTTAGACACACACATAGACGCACATATACGAAGTTCAGTCTTTTTGCTTATCTATACTACTATATAATACATATTGGTCCTTGGGGGTATTCTCGTCATTAATTTCCTTAATTTTAAGACGCGTACAAACATTGATGCAAAGTGTATAAGTCTTTGAAGCATCAAAAGTAAAGCATCACACTTTAAAAAATTAACACCGTTCAAAAACTAAGGTTAGAAGTGGAATTAACCATATTTGCAGCCTTTCACACACACGCCTCCTTCTCTGGAATCTGGAACAAACTCTCCTCGATCTCACACATAGCCGCCTTCGTTATTCCCACTTCTTCACCCTCTCTCCCCTTCAATTGGGCAACGCTTCATTGCCAAGATGATGCCTTTTTTCAACCACGTTTCCTTTTAATGATCACTCATGCCAAATCAACTCATAGTTTCGAATCTATTTTCATTTATCAGATCCACTATCTCTTCTCAAAATAAAACCCTAGACGTATGGTGCCTGATTTCAAAGTTCGTGAGCAGCAGTAGGAGTTATCGATGGCAATTCCGGCCCATATAGCGGCTACAAACCCCATCCACGACCGTCGGCTTCTGGCTTTTTATTCAATCTATTTGCTTCTTATTTCATTATTTTCTGTCTGAGTTATCATCTCCTTGTTAATATGTTTATGGATCTGGTTCGTTCAGATATCAGAATTTTATCATCTTCTTCAATTGAAAAGAGTATGCGAGATCTCTATTTGATTTACTCCTCTTCACTGCTTTGGTTGATTATCAGGTACAATTTTTGCTTTCTATGTCCTCTTCGTGGTCTGAAGATTGGAGTTTCCATGGTTGAGGAAGGCTATATGATACTACAACTAATCTTTATTGCCTAATAATGTATAAACAGTTCCTTTAACTTTTGAGAAGTGCTTTTGGTTTGCTGCTAAAGAGTTCCTATAAACAGTATGTGTTTGTGAGGGATTTATGCTATTTTCTGTTGTTCATGTTTTCTCTTGGTTAGTATCGGGTTCCAATCTTGCATCCATGTTCTAATATGAAGGTATGCATTTATTGTATTTGACTGTTTGTTCATCTTTGTGTCTAACTGTGCATCCATGTTCAATATTTAGTTGCATAATTGATTTACATTTGGAAAACTGGATTCTAGAAGCAGCATGGGATATGGTATTTTTGTTCTAAATGGTTAAAAAAACATAGGTTTTGATAACTGTTGAGACTCAACTGTCTAATATATATGCTACTTTTATAATGAAATATTGTTAATCACATATATATTGACTTTTAATGATGAAGCTATTAATGATGAGTATGAGGACAAAATATAGAACAAATTTTTGGAGAATGGCTTAATAAGCTTCATTATGGAGTATTGAAGTAATTGGGCACAACAATAAACATTGACAACCCAACCATAGTGTAAATTACTATAGGTGGTAAGGTTCTAATAATTATTATCCGGAGTTTATATGAAAAAGTCATATTATTAGGAGTTTATATGAAAAAGTCTAATTATGATTATATGAATTAAATTAGTTGGGTAATTATCTAACGATTGTTCATGAAATGATTTAGGATGTTTTAATCCACTAAAAATCTAATTACCCTGCTTTTTATTATGATTAGCTCATTATTAGGGATCAAAGGGTAGAGTATTATTACTTATAAGCCCTTATTTGAGAATAATAATATCATAACAATTAGAAATCTATTGGAGTTCAAATCAGATTTACCCTTGTGCTCTCAACAAGAGAACCTTATTAGAAATCTATTGGAGTTCAAATCAGATTTACCCTTGTGTTCTCAACAAGAGAACCTTATCACAGTATGTGCTCAATAATTCCTTTTTTTAATTGAATATATTTCTGAATAATAGTGAATCAAATTCATGGACCAGTCACTAGGAAATTTGCTGCTCAAATTGCCAACATGAAACAGTCTTTCCATGAGGTACAATTTGAACTACTACATACCCTATATTTTGTTATTTGTTGTATATTTTGTTAATAATCTGACGTTGTACTTTGAAATCAGGATGCCTATTATAGAATGTATGACCGTGAACTTCTCTGTGGAGGTTAGATATTTTCTTTCCATTTGTGTTGATTTTATGATCATTTAAAAATAGTTCAAGGTTAATGACTCATGTGGTGACTGGTGGTTTTGGTTGTTTAACCCACTGATCTGGTAAAGGTTTCTGTTTGGTGAAATTTCTCTAGGTGATTTAGTAGTAGTTATTTGTTTGCTTAGGACTTTTTAATTAAAACGTGATTACTCTCTTTGCCGTAAGTTCATCATGGGCCATATTTTATTCCTGGGAGAAAGTTCAAAAGGACAAAGAATCTCTATAGTTTTTATTTTTAGCAGGCTCCTCGATTATGTTCTCCAATGTTTTATCACAACTTATGTAATTGTTGTATCCTTCTATTGGAGCTTTATAGTGTTTTTTATCATCATAGTTCAGTTAAAAACTTAACTTTATTTAAAAGTTTTGATCCAACTTTATTAGCATATAATAAAAGAGTATTGATGATGTGATGTCAGATTGTCAAGATAACAATGACAATATACAAAGTTCAGACTAAATGCTTACTCAAGTTTGTGCTTCTACTTTATTACAAGATTATAATTTGGGTTGCTAACTTGAGTTTACATTTTTTAGGTGCAGATTTTATGAGAAGCAAGTCAATTATCTAACACCAAGCACCAGTCAATTGCAAGGCAAGCAGACACAAATACAGAAAATTTACCCGCTACTAATATTAAGAAGCCCACTGCACCAATTACTAGAGCATGGGCTAAAGCCTCAGGCACTCTGGTGGTTTAATCCCATATCTGGTGGTTTAATCATGTTCTCAGCAACCAAGGTCTGGTTCCATTGTGTGTAAATCATAAGTTTATCAATTTATTACGAATTTGACCTGAACCATTAAAATATCATTCATTTATTTACTTCTAGAATGGATTTAGCTATTTTTATCTCTAATGTGTGGTAGGTTTGACCTTTGAAGTCAATATGCACCTCATGATAGGTGTTCATATTTTCATTCTTTTAGTTTTCTTGAATTGGTTCTTTATGACACCACATACAATATGTTTTGGGGTGTTATGTCTAATCAGTTTATGCAGGATTTTAGAAACCTACCATTTTTGGTAAATTTAGTGATTTAATTCCTTGTTCTTGATCAATGCAGCCATGCTTGGAAATTCCACATTGATAATTGGTTACAAAATCCTGATGGTTCAAGAAACAGCAGGTCTTCACTGCTGCCATGGCATGTCTTCTTTGGAGTCTATATTTATGTGCTTGTAGTTGATTATAATATTTTTAATTTTTTGACAGGTTGGTTGCTGTTGGTGTGTTCAGACTTTCATAGTTTTGAATTTTGGTCCTAAAGTCTGTTGAATATTATGACAGTGTATCTCACTTTTTCCACAGATCAACAACGGTAATGATGGATTATATATCGTTTTGAAGCTTCACTAAATCAGGTACTTCATATCTTGAATTCTCCATCCTGCTATAACTTAGGACATGAAGTTGGTTATCAGGTTGGTGGCCCTGAAGAAGCTTATCAGGTTGGTGGCTCATGTGATTTTTGTCATCAAAGCTGTTGTTTATTGTTTTTTATCAGTCACTGAATCAGAAAGCCGATTCCCTTGCTGCCAAATCTTTTCACACACATTTATTGCTTTTAGTTTTTGCATATTATCAAATTTGGTGAGTTTTAAGAACAATAAATATGTTCAGGATGAGTGGTGTTTAGGATCTGTTTTTGTTTTTCACGCATACATGCTTTTAGGTGATGGGTTTTTCTATGAGGTGTCATCAAAGTTCTATGGGTTTCTATGCTACTGTTCTTTGTTTGCTCAAAACTCTGGCAGGTTGATTACAAAGGAGTTGGTATGCTTCATTTTTTTTTGCCTGTTCCTTTTACAGTGCTGTTCGAGATTGCGTTTTGTATTGGGGGATTCATCAATGCAAGTGTTGCATCAAAATGTCTTTATTAATTTAGCCTTTTGATTACGTTTTTGATTATCAATTTACCAACTCTGAGTTTGGAATCTTTAGATTACTATTGTGCCACTGCATCATTTTTCAATAGTCAACAATTTAAATTCAATCATATTTAGAAGTTTATCTTGTCCAAATTTATTTCTGTACATTATTATTAATAACGATGCATCAAGAGAAAAATACTAAAATGCAACACTAACATACAAAAGTATGTATTATGTGAAGATCGGCAAAACATTTGCTGTTTATGTGATTGTGCCGTTACCAAGTTCATGCGATTTGCACTAAGGCGAGCAACACTTGGACAATTTTGAATCGACCGCGGCAACGCGCGGCCTGTGCGTGGGACTTTTTTGCTACAAGAAAATAAATATCACGGTTAGTTGATTGTCGTTGCCGTCGTATCGCAAGCCGTGCAAGTTGATTGTTCCCGCAATATGTTTTAACAAACTAACAAAAAACAAGTAAACGTGTAGGTTGATTGTTTTCACAATATGTTTTTTTTGGAACAAGTTTGGGAGGAGAATTGTGTTGTCTACCAAATTAAATCATTGTTACCTATTTGACCATCAATAAAGAACACATCCGGTAAATCATGATCGACATGCGTCATGATCTCATCATACACGATTGTAGTTTGCCACCACCGCAGTATAAATAGTCGTCGCACCGCGCAAACAAAAGAGAAATAATGTACTATAAACTGTCGCTCGCCGCAACGCGCGGGTACCCCACTAGTTGTTGATATATATATATACATATGACTATACGTAATGATTTCTTGCCATGTTATAGTTGCTATCTCTATATCTCTCAATTGCATTGTCACATCTACCTTCGAGTAGCTACTTACTGTAATATACATGGGATGTATATTGCACGAATGTCGACTACAAGGGCAAGAGAATTCGCGTGACGAGCGACTTTGAGGAGTCATCAGACGAGCGCGATATCATCGAGTCATCTTACATCCGCAACCGTGAAGACCCCATGAACTGGAGGTGGTACCGAGGACACGTGTGACAACTGGTCAAGGAGCAGCGAGTCCCTGACCCTATCGCCACTGACCTTACTCCTCGTATGCTAGAGGTCCCTGGTGTGCCATTTTTTCTACCATTACCGTGCACCGAGACTCAGGTGATTGCGGTATTTGTCTCGGCCTTGTACACTACGCAACGAGCCTTGAGTAACGCTATGCATGACATCGCGCAGCTAAGAGAAAGGCAGCAGTGTTCGGACGAGGTGATCAAGACATTGAGCCACAGCTTGAGGGTGACTGATGAGATGCATGATAACTTGGTTGAGTATGTACAGGCGATGCGAAACCGAGTGATCGTTTTGGAGGATCGTCAGCAAGTGACTCAGCCTAGAGTTACTACCTTGGAAGGATTACCAGGATCCATGGGAGGCGGTCCCGTAAACCATCCAGCTGAAGACCCTGATCAGAACCCGGAAGGGGAAGAAGAGCCGGTTATCATCAATTGAGTACCCTGATATTACTTATTAGTTAGTAGTATCTGGTAGTATCTAGGGCGTCTTTAGGAGAAATATCGTATAATTCGTGGTAGTCTTTATCGATGTTTAGCATGTAAAAGTTTGACTCAATTTGAAATTTAATGAAGTTGTGAACCAGTTGCAATTTCGTTTTAGTTTAAGTTGTTGTCTAAATTTGTTATGTCTTCAGTTTCCTATTTTCCGTTTGATATTTATTATATGCTTGGATGATAAACACCGGGATGTTAATCATTTTTGTACATTATGAATAAAGAAAAGTGCAGGTAGAAGTCGTGGTGGAAGAGGTGGTATTAACATGTCAGCAGAAGAGCTTAACATTATCATTGGGCAGAGTGTCGCGGCAGCGTTAGCAGCACACGCACAGGCAAACCCGTAACATTAGCAAGGTTGTACGTATAAGATGTTTATGGATTGTAAGCCTCACAGTTTCAATGGAACTAAAGGAGTGGCTGGTTTGCTTCATTGGCTGGAGAAGATGGAGTCTGTGTTTGAGCGATGCAATTGTCCACAGGAGTATCGTGTGAAGTATGCTGCTGGTTTACTGGAAGGGGTGGCATTAACTTGGTGGAATTCTCAAGTCCAATTATTGGGATTGGTTGAGGCTAATGCTATCCCATGGGCTGAGTTTTCAAGGATGTTAATAGAAGAATACTGTTCCCGAGTGGAAATCAAAAAGCTCGAAGTTGAGTTTAATTGTCTGAAAATGGAGGGATCCGAAATTTAATCATACACTGCAAGATAGAATGAGTTGGCGTTGTTGTGCCAACACTGGTTGGTCCACCATATCGAAGAATTGAGAGGTATAATGATGGGTCGGTACCCCAGATTCAGAGTTTGGTGACGTCTAGTAATCCTTAGACGATTCGAGAGACAATTCACTAAGTTCACCAACTGACTGATCAAACGGTTTAGCAAGGGATCTTGCCACCACGAAAGGCGTTATCTGGTTTGGGAGACAACAAGAGGAAATGGGATAGACCAGGAAACAGTGGTGGTTCGAGTTTGAATCAGAATCAGCATCGCAAGGGTGATGGTCACGTTAAAGGTGGTCAAGTGAATTAAATGCGGGAAATTCATCAAGCGGTTACCAAGGAAAGCTTCCGAAATGCCACAAATGTGATCGACATCACACTGGGAATTGTGCGATCAAATGTAATAAATGTGGGAAGCTAGGACAAAAGGATGTTGATTTTCGAGTCAGGGTTAACAATCAAGGAGCTCATAATCAAGGTAACCAGAACCGCCAGGGTAATCAAACTGGTTGTTTCGAATGTGGAGTAGTGGGTCATTTCAAAAGCGATTGTCCAAAGTTAAAGGGAACTGGAAATGGTGGGAACCGTGGGGGCAACAACAATGGAGCCGGAGGAAATTGCAATGGAGGAGCCATTGGAAGAGCTTGTGTGATTGGAGCCGGAGAAGCTCCAAATGATGCCAATGTGGTCAATGGTAAGTTTTCTATCAATGGCTATTTTGCTTTTGTATTATTTGATACTGGTGCCGATAGAAGCTTTATTTCGAGTAAGTTTGGAAAGATGATAAATGCCGTAGAAAGTCCCTTAGAGGCTAGGTATTCGATTGAGCTTGTAAATGGTAAATTGATCGAGATCAATAGTATTATTCGGGATTGTGTCTTGGAACTATCTGGTCATCGAATGAGCCTAGATTTGTTGCCAATGACGTTGGGTAGTTTTGACGTGATTGTTCGAATGGATTGGCTGTCTAAGCATCGAGCTGAAATAGTGTGCCAGGAAAAGATATCTTAGAGCATATTCCTATGCTACCGTGTGTCTCGTGTATTGTATCTAGACTAGCGCTTTTGTGTTAGTCTTAGTGGCAACTTACCAAGGTGGCTGTACCACTTGGTCCGCCGTACCATTGGTACGGGCGTACCAATGGTACGCTGGGTGGCCCGCCTTTGTTATGTTGTGCACTGTAAATAGTTCGTGTTAGAGAGAGTTTAGAAGTTTTGTCATTTTATATCTCTTAACTGTGTGTTTTCAAGGTGTTTCTATCTCTACATTGTATTCTCTAAGTGAATCAATAAAGCAAAGCTTTATTTACATTTGTGTTCATCGATTAACCGAATAATGCAGTAGTAAGATTCGTTCCGTGGTTTTTCAAGTTGTATCAGAGCAATCCAGGTTGCTCTACTGCTGTGATTTCACCATTTTCGAAATTCTAGTGAGAGAAAGTTTGGGGTTGAGTCGTTTTTCGTCAAATTTTCTCAATTCTGAGTGATTCCGAGGTCAAAAATGATTTCTGAGTGTTCCTGGAGTGTTTTCGCACCTCACTGATCCAAATTCCAGTCTAAATAGTCAAAAGTTCGAAAAATCAGTCGATTTCACATGGTACACTGCTAGTACGCTGCTGGTAAGCTGGTTGAAGTTTTTGGTATGCTGGATGAACACACTGGTACGCTAGGCAATCTTCATAGATTTCTAGTACGCTAGTTTTTGGTACGCTAGACAATCTTCATCGTTAGTACGCGCCGGTTACTTTCTGGTACGCTGGCGGTTACGCCGTACCAAATTGTTACGCTGTGATTTCTGGTCCGGAATTTGGTACGTTGGAATTTTGGTATGCTGGTAGTAAGTTGCACTATGTTGGTACGGAAGTCATTGGTTTGGTACGCTGAGAATAGTTTTGGTACGCTGGCAGAAAAGTGGTGTTCACTAAAACTGACATAACTTGAGAACCGTTAAGACTTACGGGAGCTAATACCAGCCAAAACGTTCGTATCGACGAGATCTATACTTTTACTTGCCTAATGGCTAGTACCCTCCGGTTTGACACCCAGAATCCGCTTGGAAGGAGTCCGTTTTTGAGTTTGAAGTTTTTACGTTCGGTATCGTAAGTTCAAAATGAGTGATTATCAAGCATTTTCGGCTGTCCAAACAACGATGCAAGCCATGTTGAACTATGATAACGAGATAGGAACAACTCAGAAGGTTCCTAAGTTGCTTTGATTGGAAGATTATCATTATTGGAAGAAACGATTTGGATCATACATATATTCACAAGATGTTGATTGTTGGATTCAGATTGAAAAACAATATGAGTATCCATTAATAGCAAATACTTTGCCAAAATCGATAAGTGATTTTGAGCCTGATGAAAAGAAGCATTTTGCAAGAGAGAAGAAAACCTATAGTTTTCTCACAATGGCATTACCTAAAGATTTGATGCATCAGTTTAAGAATTTTCCAACTTCTAAACAATAATGGGATGCTATTAAAGAAAGATGCGAGGATAATGATCAGTATAAAAACACTTGAAAGAAAGTTTTAAAGAAGGAGTTTGATAATTTCGGGCTTTGCGAGAATGAGAAAATCACAAATTTAATTGCAAGATTTTCACATTTGATCAATGAACTTGAAATTGTAGGTGTCAAGAAAAAATATGATGAATTGAAGGAAAAGTTTTTGGAAGCCCTTCCCGAAAAGTGGGAGAATCTTGTTATGATGTTGACTAATGATTCAAACTACTCAAGTTGGGCATTCAAGCAATTGATAAGCAAATTACAAGCTCGTGAAATGGAACTACTTGTGAAAAAGTCGGCAACTCCGTCTGTTCAGAATCCTGAAGTATATTTTGGAGAAAATTCAGCTACCATGCATGCTAAAGCAAAGTCGCATCCCAGTTCAAGCATTAATCCACCATCAACAGCTTTTCTTGCTAGAAAATATGAATCTTCTGGTTACTCTCCAGGTTGCAGTTTCTCTACTTCTGGTAAATCAATAAATAATTCGATTTCTGCTCATGCAACTGAAAATTAGCTGCATTGATATCTGCTTTTATATCATCTTCTTCTGGTTCTATATTTAGTCAAATTAGTGAAATTGGTTTGTATCCAAATGACATAAATCAGTTGGATGATGATCAGTTGAATAAGTTAGATTTGGATTGGCAGTTGCTATGATAATTGAACGAGGAAGAATATTTATGAAGAAACATGGAAAGCAATCGCTTTTTCAAGGAGAGAAACTTGGTTTGAATAAATCAAAGATTAAATGTTTCAAATATTCCAAGTTAGGACATTTTGCTCGTGAGTGCACTCAATCATCCTCTACAAAAAGTACTTTGGATACGCATGTTCATGATAAAGATGCAAAAGCTCTGGTGGCCAAGGAAGGATATGATTGGGCTAAAGATTTTCCGAATGAATCGGCTTTTCTTAGTAACAATGAATCTGCATTTATTGCCACTTTGCATGTTGACTCCAGTGATTCGGATTCTGAAGTAATTGGTTATGAATCAACTTGTGAATTTTGTGCTCAAAAGGATAGCAAGATTCGAGATTTGATTCAAGAAAAGGAAGGGTTGATTGTTGAACAGAAGAAGAAAGAAGAAGAGATGGAAGGTTACAAAAAGAAGTGTGAAGTTGCTGATGAGATTTTCAAAGCTAATGAAATGTTGGAATGAGAAAAGAAGGTGTTGATGGCAAAGTTTGTAGAGCTAAAGACAAGATTGGATGAGATGGTCAATGTCAATGAAGAACAAATCTTGAAGCTACAAAATGAAAATGCTGAGTTAGTTACAAAGGTTGAAAAGTGGGAGTTCAAAGCAAAGGATGCTATTGGATATTTCGATGCATTGTTTAAGAAATCAAAAGCAAGAGTGGAATCATTTCTGATTACTAATGTTGAACTTCAGAAAGCTTATGATGAAATCATGGTTTCGGACAATGATTATCAAGTTCTCCAGTCAAAATTACAAGATAAAGTCACCAATCGGACAAAAGAAAACAAATTGTTAACAAGAAATGTAGAGATTTATCAAGGAAAGGTGGAGAAAGTTACACAGGAAATGTACGATGCACATGATAAAGTGAGACGAGAAAAGTCTTTGTCTAACAGAGTTTCAGAACAGCTAATTGCATCAGAAAAGGCGTTGGGTGAAGCTCAGTAGAAGATATCAAATTTAAATTTTAAGTTCTGGATTTGAATCGTCAACTAAATAATTTGAAGAATTCACACTCTTTCATTAGTTATTTGTGCAACGACGAAAATTTCAAAAGAGTGCTTGGCGGTGAAGAATTCAATCAATTACCACCTCCATTGGTTCAACTGATCCTCTGGCTGATGTCAAATCTTCTGAAACAATTGGTGATTATTCTGAATTTGTTTCTAAGAAATCTAAGAAGAAGACATCAATGGTTTCAAACAAGTGAAAAAGGAGGAAAATTTGATTGACAAATCTGCTTCTATATTTGTTTTTAGTGGGTTTATATCTGATGAGGAAATCATTTCTGCTGACAAGGTGATTGAGAAAAATGAGAATTTGTTGAATGAAGAACAAGCTGCTCCTAACTTGGTAGAAGCTAACAAGTTGAAGGATATTAAAACAGCATTCAATCAAGCTGCTAAAGTTGGTCCTTCTGTTTCTCAAATTGATTTATCAAAACTACAAGGGTACAAATATTCAGGTTTGGGTAGTGAGGGTAAGAAGTTTGAGAAAAAAGACAAGAAAAATATGCCCAAGAAGACTCCAAAGGAGAAAAAGGATACCAGTTTGGAACTAATTTATCATTTGGATCAGGTGTTCATTTCTACCATGGAAAAAGGATTCGGGGGTAAACAACAAAAGAATAAATCTTCTGAAAGTTCTTCTCGAGTTGCTAAACAATTCAAAGATTCTTCATCATCTGGATCAAATTCCACACCTCAAAGTCCTACTTCTAAATGGGTACATGCTAATCGATTCCAAATTTTTGATGAAATTTCTGATAGTTCTGAGTCAGGTAATAGATGTCATCCAATTCAGGACAAACCACAATCTAACGGTCATATCGTTTGTGCTATCAATGTCGTCGAATGGGACACAAGGCATAGGATTGTCCTGAATTTGCCAAAAGAACATTTTCCAACAAATCTGCCACATTTACTGATGAATTCGACAGAATTTTTACTGAGTCTACACCTTCCAAATCAAAATCTAAAATGAAACAATTTTTCAAATTTGATTCTAGTGTTGGTGGGTCATCACAGGATAACCATCCAGTAAAAACTGAAAAGGTATTCAGATGTGATATTCATTAAATATTAATGCTTGATCAAGTGGACAACATCTTGATGCATATCTCATGATATATCAAGAAATAGATATATGAAAAAGAAAATGAGAATCACTGTGTATACATGTGTTCATTTTGCAAAGATTTAAACTTGTTTGATTTTTTTTTTTTGTCAAACGATCGGACGTTCTCTGCGTGTCCGCAAGACCGACCTGATTGTTGTTCTTTTGACGTTCTGCTTTATTTTCTTTGGTGTTTCGTATAACTCATCGAACTTTCTCTGCGTGTACGGGAGTACCAACCTGATTGTTGTTGAGTTATAAATTTTCAACTTGTTTTTATTTTCTTATTTTGTTAAATCCGAGGCCTTATCTGCGTATCGAAAGATCGACCTTAAGATAGACGATTTAACGTTCTTATTTCTTTTTGCATGGAACACAGTTGACAAAATCATGAATACAATCATTATGTGATCAAATCACAAATGAAATCACAAAGTGTGATAAGCAAATACATATCGAAGAATGTCTGATAGTGTGGGGTACACTGGTCAAAGCAATCTAATCAATACAATAATATATCCAGATGTTATGAGTATGATTGTGCATGAGTTTAAGATGGACAAATTATACCAGCAATCAACATGACTTGTGTGCTGAAGTAATTGAAATTGAAGTGTAGTTCAGTATGTTATGTCCAATATGATCGCAAGTTGTGATCTTTCTCGCAAAAGACAAGAATAATGTCTGATTCAGCATTGCATTTATATTTCATATCTTAGAAAAATCAAAAAGATCTTTGGTGTGATTTGATTTAAAGTTTCAAAAAGAAAAAAAGATTTTGTTTCTTATTTGTTTTCGACCGATCGATACACGATACAAAATAAAATTTTTAAAACTATTTCTTGGATTCTCGAAGAGAAGTTTTGCGCCAAGATTAAATTAATTTTTCAAAACAAAAAGAAAGTCATGTTTCTGTCTTCTGAAATTGCAGGTTCTGTGTGACAAGACTCGAGCATGGTGAAAGGGGGAGTATGTAATATCTTTCACAAGTGGATCTTGAAGTTCAAAGATTGTTCAAGATTGATCCAGCCATGCAAGCTCTATTTCTGACAAGAGTTCAAGTTGAGGATCGGACGCAACGATGCTGAAGATTGAAGACCGAAGTTTTGTTAGATAGATAGATAGCTAGATACACTACACGTTAAGGGGGAGTTTGTTAGAGCATATTCCTATGCTACCGTGTGTCTCGTGTATTGTATCTAGACTAGAGCTTTTGTGTGAGTCTTAGTGGCAACTTACCAAGGTGGCCGTGTGTGAGTCTTAGTGGCAACTTACCAAGGTGGCCGTACCACTTGGCCAGTCGTACCATTGGTACGGGCGTACCAATGGTACTGGGTGGTCCGCCTTTGTTATGTTGTGCACTATAAATAGTTTGTGTTAGAGAGAGAGTTTAGAAGTTTTGTCATTTCATATATCTTAATTGGGTGTTTTCAAGGTGTTTCTCTCTCTACATTGTATTTCATAAGTGAATCAATAAATCAAAGCTTTATTTACATCTGTATCATCGATTAACCGAATCATGCAGTAGTAAGATTCGTTCCGTGGTTTTACAAGATAGTAAGAATTCCTCTTTCGAGTGGAGAAATTCTGACGGTTCGAGGTGAGAAGAGCGGAAGTGTAGTTGGGGTCATTTTGTATCTTAAAGCTCAGAAATGTCTACGAAAGGGACATGAACCTATCTTAGCTCACGTGATCGAGAAGCCTGCAGAAGAACCGTGTTTGGAGGATATTCTAGTGGTTAGATATTTTCCAGACGTATTTCCAGAGGATTTACCAGGATTACCACCTTGTAGGCAGGTAGAGTTCAAAATCGAGTTGGCACCTAGAGCGTCGCCTATTGCTAAAGCGCCTTATGGGTTAGCCCCGAGCGAACTTCAGGAATTGTATACTCAATTGTAGGAGTTGTTGGAGAAAGGTTTTATTAGACCTAGTTCATCGTCGTCGGGAGCGCCTATTTTGTTCGTCAAGAAGAAAGATGGTACGTTTCGGATGTACATCGGTTATCGGGAATTAAATAAGGTTACCATAAAGAATCGGTATCCTCTTCCGCGAAGTGTCAACTTGTTTGATCAGCTTTAAGGTTCGAATTATTATTCAAAGATAGACTTGAGATCTGCCCTATCATCAACTACAAGTCCTAGAGGAGGATGTTGAGAAAACATCGTTCATAACTAGATATGGACGTTATGAGTTTTTGGTCATGCTGTTTGGGTTAACCAATGCACCCGCAGTATTCATGGATTTGATGAATCGTGTCTGCAAGCCGTATCTGGATCAGTTTGTCATAGTGTTTATTGATGACATTCTCATCTATTATAGGACAAAGGAAGATCACGCTAAGCACCTTCGTATCATACTTGACTTGTTGAGAAAGGAGCAGTTGTATGCTAAATTCTCAAGTGCGACTTCTGGATTTGAGAAGTGCAATTTTTGGGTCATATTGTCAGTGAATCAGGAAATCAAGTTGATCCGTCAAAGATTGAGGCAAATAAGAATTGGCCTGTACCAAAGACGCCAACCGAAGTATGCCAATTCCTCGGTCTGGCGGGCTATTATAGACAATTTATTGAGAATTTTTCTCCTATTGCGTAACCTTTGACTGCACTGACTCACAAGGGAGTGGTGTATAATTGGGGAGTGAAGCAGGAAGAAGCTTTTCAGCTTTTGAAACAGAAGCTTTGTAGTGCACCTATTCTTTCGTTGCCAGAAGGGACTAAAGATTTTGTGGTGTACTGTGACCCATCGATTCGAGGGATGGGATGTGTGCTTATGCAGCATGATAAAGTTATCGCTTATGCCTCGAGACAGCTCGGGAATAATGAGAAGAATTATACGACTCACGATTTGGAGTTAGGAGTTGTAGTTTTTGTGTTGAAGATCAGGAGACATTACTTGTACGATATTGAGTGCACAATTTACACCGATGACAAGAGTCTTCAGCACATATTTGACCAAAAGGAAATTGAATGTGAGGCAGCGACGATGGGTAGAATTATTCAACAACTATGAATGTGATATCAAGTATCATCCGGGGAAAGCTAACGTAGAAGCTGCCCTAAGCTGAAAAGAGTCGAAGCCAAAGAGAGTTTTCACGCCTTATAGTTGACAATTCATTCAGATTTGCCGGATCGGATTTGGAATGCACAACTCGAAGCACTGAGGGAAGAGAACTCGGAGTCGGAATCTCTGTGTGGTTTGGATAATCAGTTTGAAATCCTATCAGATGAAAGTCGATATTTTGCTGGTAGGTTATGGGTGCCTAAGTAGAAGTTTAGACAGCTTATCATGCACAAGGCTCATCATTCAAGGTATTCCATACATCCAGGTTGAGATAAGATGTATAACAACTTGAAAGAAGTATATTGGTGGGAGAAGATGAAAGCTGATATAGCCACGTACGTGAGTAAGTGTCTGACTTGTTCGAAAGTCAAAATCGAGTATCAGAAGCAGTCAGGGTTGCTTCAATAACCTATTCTTCCCGAATGGAAATGGGAGCATATTACCATGGATTTTGTGAGGAAATTGCCTAAGACCCCCTACATGCATGATACGATATGGGTAATCGTTGACAGATTGACAAAGTCTGCACACTTCTTGCCTATCTAAGAGTCAGATGGGTCTGAACAATTGGCCAAATTATATATGAAATACGTGGTCTCACGTCATGGAGTTCCTGTATCGATTATATCGGACCGAGATGCAAGATTTACTTCGCATTTTTGGAAGTCTTTGCAAAAGGCACTAGGATCAAAGCTGGATATGAGTATAGCATATCATGCCCAGATTGATGGTCAGAGTGAGAGGACTATCCAGACATTGGAGGATATGTTTAGAGCTTGTGTGATGGACTTTGGTGGGAATTAGGAATCTCACCTACCATTGGTGGAGTTTTCCTACAACAATAGTTATCACACTAGTATTGGAGCTGCGCAATTTGAGGCATTATATGGTCGTAAGTGTAGGTCCCCAGTCTATTGGGCAGAGGTGGGTGACAGTCAACTTATTGGACCGGAGCTTATACATCAGACAACGAAAATGATCGTTCAGATCAGAAATCGCTTAGTTACAGCTCGTAACAGGCAGAAGAGTTACGCAGATAAGCGTAGGAAACCCTTGGAATTTCAGGAGGGAGATCGTGTTCTTCTGAAAGTTTCGCCATGGAAGGGTGTTATTCGTTTTGGTAAGCGAGGAAAGCTAAACCCAAGATATGTTGGACCGTTCGAGATTGTAGAACGAGTTGGTTTTTCTGCTTATAGACTGAACTTACCAGAGGAGTTGAGCGCAGAGTATAATATGTTCCATGTATCCAATCTGAAGAAATGTCTAGTGTACGAATCTCTTGTAGTTCCGCTTGAAGAGCTAAGGATTGACGAGAAATTGCGATTCGTAGAGGAGCTAGTTGAGATAATGGAACGGGATGTTAAGAAACTCAAACAGATTAAGGTTCCGATTGTCAAGGTTCGGTGGAACTTAAAACATGGACCAGAGTTCACCTGGGAACGTGAGGATCAGATGACGAAAAAGTACCCGAACTTGTTTAAACAACCTGTGACGAGAATCGAATCTACTTCTTAAATTTCGGGACGAAAATTTTCCAAAAGGTAGGGATGATGTGCAAATTGAGAGAAAAACTGATGAGAAAATAATGCGAGAAATCAAAAACATTCTTTCTTACTGTCGAGTAAACTGTTGACTTTGATTAATACTTTTGAGTGAAGCTCAAAACGATTATATTTGATTTTCTCACTATTTACAACGGAGTTGTAACTGTTAGATTTGCGAGATTTATTCTTCTAACTCAAACGTTTAGCAACTGAGTTATAACCTTCATTTTCGGGACGAAAATTCCTTAACAAGGGGAGGATGTGACAATCCGACCCCCCGGGTGGGACCGAACCTTAGAAACGGATAAAAACTGATAAATCGGTGAAACCGGAACACTCGTATATAGGCGTAGTATGTCACTTAAGGTATTAGAAGAGTCTAGTAGCCTTAAAACACTTCACAAGTATCACACACAAGTCGGAGTCTCGAAATATTGGTGATTAATTGAAAATCGGTGAATATTGTGAATTATGTGGAAACCGGAATGCGAATTTAATTGCTTAATTGAGAATTGTTATACGACAAGTTCATACTTGATATAGTTGGATTCGATGCATTAAAAACAATGGAAAACATTAGAAAAGCCAATTCATTGAAAAACGCGGCCAAACATCAAAAAACGTGAAAAGTCAACAAAAGTCAAAGGGCTGTCGGACGGAGGCTCTGGGCGTATCGCCTAGAGCATCAGGGGTCCCCAAGCGATACGCCTGGGACTGCTTATTCAGCAGAAACCCTAATGCTACTTATTTTAAGCACATGCAGCCCCCATTACCTCATTTGTGCACTCCTAAATCGTCCCAACAGCTGATAATACACCCCTAAACCCTTTCCTACTACAAACCCATCAAGATTGTTGCTTTTCTTCAAGAATCAAGCCCCAAGATCATCCTAAATCATCCTATATCTATTCGGTATGTGTTTTTTTGCTTGTGTTTAAGTTGTCAAAATCCATGCTATTTGATGGATCTAGGTCTGATCTATGTTTGTTTGATGAGATCTAGTATAGATCTAGTGATTGTGATAGAAAAGATTGAATCTTTTGATCAAGAACATGACTTTTATGCATGATGTGTTGATATGAGTTAGATCTAGGGTTTTTCATGGGAAATAATGCATGCATGTGAACAAAGTTAGGGGATTTGTGTTAGATCCATGTTGTTATGACTTGATAATGATGGATCTAGGGTTGATATGCAATAAAGTTTCTAACTTTACGTGAGATCCATGATGAAAACTTGATTTCAGGTTATTTTGCATGCAAGATCTAGGATAAAGGCACATGATTTGTGATGGATCTATCAAATGGTTGTGTAATCTAGGTTAAGGGATGCATGATGATGTATAAAGTTGTAAACTTTATGTTCAAATGCATGTGGATTATTTTATAAAAATTATTTACATGAAAATAGTGTGAAATTAGCCTATTAGGTCAAGGTGGCATTCATGTATGAGGTTGGAAGCTTATGACCTGATTTGAAACATGTTATATGATAGTATATGTAGCTTGCATAAGTTGTTAATGATGTATGATCATGGGATTAACCCGTATGAGGTAAATGTACATTTATCGGAAAATAAATCAATTAGGTAAATGCATGATTATGAGCATGAGATTACTTAGCTATGTGTTGCATGTGATAAACCAAATTGGTTATGAGTTATACGTGTATACAAGTCCCAAGACTCCTACCTCGGTTAGAATGACAAGACTTTGTATGATTGTTCCATCGATCGTACATCGTATACGCGGTATGGCGTCGTAAGTATTTGTGATGCATAAATGTTCGTCATGTAATGTGTTATATGTGTAATACATGTTAGGACACATATAGAAAACATTAATATGATCACCAATATGTTGTCGAGTCCACGTATCTAATGTCCGTGAATTGTCAGGACGTTCGGTCAAACACGGTCAACACTTACACGGTTATGTGTCGTAGGTGAAGTCTAGGAGGTCTTCACTATTTCTCAGTGGTTGGTCGATTTGGAATAGCTTATTTGCACCCTAAGATGAGTTCACGGCCCCATTTTTACTATTTAACGCTTTTGGGTGAGAAGACATGTGGTAAACTTATACGGTTCTCGAACTGCTTTATTGTTTTATACTAGTGGGGTACCCGCGCGTTGCGGCGGGCGACGGTTTATAGCGCGTTATTTGTGTTCAGCTCGCGCGTTCAGCGGCGATGAAAATTTACAACGCGATATTCGTGTCCGTTAGAATGGTGCGGCGCATCAACAATCAACCATTGTGGTGATTATTTTATGCTAGTTTATCAATCCTCTCGCAAAATCCGTGTGATCTGTCTATGTCACGAGCCTTGGTGATCTCAATTATCGTCATAAACATGCAAATCTTATTTTTTTAGTTTGTTTTTTTTGTTAAAGAACAGAACCGGATGATATCGTCTAAATTTAAGGACTCTTGCTAAACACACATGTTTAATTGTACCCCTACATTAAGCGGCAAAAATGGTGTTGGTGAGCTTCAACTTTAAAACCATTAATTAGAGTATGTTATTTGAGTGTATCCATCATATAATACTATATTGTATTGTACGTCTTTTAATTGTCTCATCGGGGAAACCAAATAATGCGGGGGAAACCAAATAATGCAGTGGCGGCAACAATCAAACAATGTGGTACTTGTTTTTTGTTAGTTTATTCATTCCCTCGTAATATATTGTATTATACGTCTTTTGTTCAGCCTTCAAATCCTAGTTAAATAATATTGAACACACGAATATGTTTAAATAATCGATCATAAATATAGTAGTTTTTAAGATGAATACACGTTGATTAGCATATGTTACAGGTCAATTGTAGCTAGTTTTGTTGTTTTATGCATCAATAGCTCAAAGTTTACTTCCATTTGGAATTTCTAATAGACACAATAGGTAAGAAGTTTACATTTTCAATTTTGTATCTTCAATTCTGGAAACTCTTGTTTCCCATGGTGGAAAGATTTAACCAGAAATACTACGGTAGTATTTTTGTTCGTATATGCATCTTTGATCTTTTTTATAAATATTTAATATTTTAGGGGTTATGACTGTCTTTGTAGTATTTTAAAAAGAACTATAGTTATTCATTACATTTGCTTACTATTCAAATAGTGCAGAAGATTATGAATTACTTAATGTTGCTATATTTAAATCTACAACCATATTGTGAAGCTGCATTATGTTTTTGCATATCACAGATTAGAGGAATTGCAGCAACCGACAAAACTCATTAGAAAATATTAGATGGGGTTGATTCATCACTTATTAGGAAGACATTTATCAAATATGCCAACTTGTATTAGACGGGGTTGATTTATCACTTATTAGGATGACACATCAAAATATGCCAACTCGTGGTCTCCTACAACGAATCCTCTACCTTTATAGTTTAGGACATTATCCGACAAAACTTTTTAAAAAGAATCTGATTTGAGAATAAAAATCTTGATCTATGCTTATAAGCAACAGAAAAAACCAAAGACCTTTACATCACCATTGATCTCACTGCTTTCCTATTTATTTATCTCCATTTAAAAGAAGTGTTGAAATTTCAACAATAGTAGCAGTCATAGGTTGAGTAGATACCTCAGATTTCCATGAAATTTCTATAATAATGAACGGTGCAAGGAATATATTAGAATCTGTTTGTATACATTAGAGATCAAAAAGTTAAACTTTGGAATCAATCAAACGGTGGGCCCATGGACCATTGCAATTCCCTGGTGCTGCAAGTTGGGTTGAGACACTTGATTCGTCTAGGGGCTATAAATAAATACCTTATAAACATAGTTGTCGACAGTTTTCTGGCTATTGTAGCATTCTACTTACCTGAAAATTGACAAAGAAGTATAATGTCCGACTGGTTCTCAACCGGTCAATTAGAAAGCACCATAACTGTATTTCAAAGATAATAATTGAATTTGGTACCATAAAATACATGTGTGAATGATTATGAACAAATAATCACATACATGAATTAAATAAACAAGTCCGTTTATGGTTTTATGCGCTACAATTTCAAGCAAATCAAAAACTCAAATATTATCTAATTAGGATATACCTTGCAACAGTTTGCCAAAACCATAAAGCTTCAAATTGCATAAGGACCAGCCAACTTCAGTTTTCCAATCACAAACATAAGGATCATCTGCTCCTGCAGAGTGATCATGATGATTTGAGGCTGTACCCACATCAATCTGTAGGAAATGCAAGCAACAAATCATAATATCGACCAGTATTGCTCAAAGCAGTAAACACAAGCAGCAAAATACACCTATTTCTGCTCCTCTTGGGTTTCCAGCAGGTCCAAACCTGAAAACATGATATAAAACGTGAAGACAAGTATGCTGGATTAAATTGACTTCAAAAACATGTTTTCATTGTGAAACAAACTTGATAAAGGAGCCAATTAATTTAAAAGACATAAATCTGTATTAATTTAAAAGATATAAATCTGTATTGGTTTGTTCAAATGACATAAAGGGGTTTAGAGCTCCAATCTAACTGTTGGGTCTTCTTGAAAAAACAATTTTAAACCTCATTTAAAAATCAATATGCTTGCACCTTCTCTCTAAAGCTCTATTGAAAATTCTACAGGTATATCACGCCTTTTTTACCAAAGCTAAATAATAGTCTACCTCCAAATAAAATAATATAACATATATAGTTTAAGGTAAGACAATTTAAGCAAATGTAGGTGAATATATGCCTATAAAGCCTTACCCTACAACAAACTCAAAGCGTATAGGTTATCATTTAAGCTTCTTGCCATCTCCAGAAACCTCTCCTTCCACTAAAAACTTCATTAGTGAAAACAAACTACGGACAAAGTTAAGTGCTCGATGCAGTACATTCACTATTACATGATAAGAAAATGAATATGTTAACAACACCGTTCCTTATGGATTAGGCTTCAATGAGGAACTAAAAAGGCTTAGTTAAGACAATAAAACAATGAAGATCAATTCATACTTCTTTTTAAGAACCAAAACAGTCTTAAAATATCCAAGAAAGAAAAAATTTGAATGAAAAAATTGAAGTACCTTGACAGCAGCCTAAATCAGCCCTAAAGAAACATCAGTGAAGAGGATATCAAGTCACACAAATCAGCCCTAATAAAAGGCCACGATTAGGAGTAGTATCCGATTCAACCTGCAATGAGAACTCAGTTTCTGCAAGTAACAAACCAACCAAAAAATGCACCTAGTGCCATGGAAAGTCCAGCATGTTTCATTTATCATGAACAAAAAAGAAGTATGAATTGCAATAAGGATTTCAAATAAAAATTATAAATAAAATTTCACCATAAGGAGATTGGTTTCCAAGATAACCATGAGAGTGTTTGCAGAGAATATCTCTGCATTTTGCATCACTGATCATATCAATATATTTAAGCTTCACTTGATTATTATCAACTATAACAGACGGTATAAACGTCTAGACATGCTAGTTAATTTTAATAATGATAATAATAATGTGACACAAACTCCATCAAACTGAAATTCTCACCTTTTTATCACAGTTGTGGTTCAGGAGATACAACGCTGCAAGCTTTGTTCCAGATTATTAAGAATTTATCACTCTCATAGTTCCTTATTAAGCTTTATCACAAACCAATGCCACAATCAATGCACTAAATCACATCAATTAAACTCACACCATGATGTACCAAATCACAGCAACTAAATTCACAAATCAAGGCGCCACTTTGCTGCAACACAAATCAACTTATTTCATTACAAAACCATATAATAAATTTTTTATGTCAAATGAAGATGCATTTGTGTCAAAAAATAACTTGGAAACCTCATGTTTTCTACTAAATCATGAATCATGCCAAAAAATAACATTCCAATATGATACCAAGCTTGAAATTGAAATACCTCAACTGATTTAAACCTTATAAGACAGTGAGTAAAAGAATTAAAAATCAGTGTCCTTACAGCAATGCTCTTTCAAAAACTTTCTTAGATGAAGAAAAGGACTTGATATCTCTGTGATCCATGAATATTTTGGTCTTCTCAAGTATGTTCTCTTCAGGTTCGAATAAAAGTTCCTGCTACTACCTTTGTAAGGCCATATATAACTTGTATTCATATACAAACGAAAAAAATTGCAGGACATAAGGCTGCAATCAAACCAGAATGTGCGAACCAGAACAAAGAGTCAAAGAATCTAAAAGAGATAGAAGGAATCCCACCATCTAATCTGCAAATTAAAACATAGATCCAGTCAAATGATACCACTGTATGTGTGTTTCTACTTAAACCAGTCGACACAAAAGATCATTAAAGCAAGATTCATCATCAAATCGTTACATTAAAAGCTATTACAGAAGAAAATCGAAAGAATTCCATTTGAACAGAGATAAAGAATGTTACCTTTCCATGAACCCTAAATTTGGTACAAAATTGCAAATTAAACAGTTTTCCCCAAAACGAACTTACAGCTGATGCTATTCGATTGTCTCCCATGAAGACCAAAATCTACACAATCAAGAACCACAAACAACAACAAAGAAATTATTAATTAAAAGAATTCTAAGAATGCGAGTGATGAAGAAATAACCGCAGGGCTTAGAAATCGCCGATGGTTCACCAAGATTGATACTTCTGCAATTTTAAAGAAAAGAGAAGGTATACCTAATCAAAGAGAGGTGAGAGGGATCAAATTTCAAATTTATGCAGAGAAGGATGATTCTTTCCCAAGATGGGTGTCTGCTGCCTGTTGTTTCAGATTGTAGTTTGAATTAGGGTAAAAATGAAGATAGCGGGTTTATAAGTCATGGATTAGCTACCTCTGAGAAAGAAAAGAGGGAAAGAACACAAATCAGTTACCGGAAATAGATCAGGAATGCTAAAATTAGGATGAAGGACTGATGACCTTGATAAAGCATCTGGAATCTTGCCATGGGATAGTCTCGATTGGTGGCTGATGTTTAGGTCATTATTAAGAATTTTGGCTTTAAAGACTTGTACATGCTGCAACACATATTGTACCTCTTAATTTTTTATTGTACCTTATGCATAAATAATTGTACATCTTAATTTTTCAACCATTTCATATAATATGCATTATAAGATAGTAGAGATACTAGTTTGTAAATAGTAGATGAAAGATATGCAAGGGAGTCCTTCCATTAATAACGTAAGCCATGTTATATCAGTGATAACGGGGAAATGTTTGGTAGATCTACTGGGTCTGACAAACCCTGTCCGCGCTAGTCGCTCTAGCTCCTACTGGCCCTTGGAGGGGAGAGGAACGGGTATAATGTTGTCCTAACTCGGTGTTATGTTCCGCATTATAGCATAACCAGAAGGCAAAAACTTAAGTCTGTCAGATAGGACAGACTTAACCACATATCAATGTCATTTGTATCGACAAATGCTTCAAATCGTTTAACCCAACTATGATAATCTTCCAATTTTAGCAATTTGTGAACTTTCTGACTTGTTCCGATTTCATTATCATAATTCATCATTGTTTGCATCGTAGCTTGAACCGAATTTTGAATAGCCGCGAACGCTTGAAAATCGGATATTTTCGAAAAATTAGTTTCTGTTCACTCCGAACCTCGTCCGAACCTCCTCTGAATTATCACCGATCCTAGTCCGAACCTAGTCCGAAATACAAACTCGCCGAACTATCACCGAACCTGACCTTCGGAGAAACAAGGACCGAACTTGCTTCGAGATCTCCGAACATTGTCCGAACGATGACCGAACAATCACCGAACCTCACTATAAAGACCGAACTCCGTCCGAACCTTGAGTTCGGAGCGGTTACTCCGAGCTTGTCCGAACCTCAAACGAGACAGATTTCACTCGACATCATTTTCTCGATTTTCAACGTTTTTTACTGGAATTTTCGACAGAAATTCAAACAAACCCGATAGAAACGATTTAGAAACAGATTTTTGACGAAAAACACACTCGAGACGATCAAACGAACTCAAAAATGATTGACATTTTCGCAAAAACGTGAATTTGAACTCAAAACTCTAAGAAACACTGATTTCCGACTAGTAGAGCAAACCTAATGCTCTGATACCACTTGAAAGTGCGTGAGCGTGCGGATCTTCTACTTAGTCGTAAAGAAAGCAATGTGAACGTGATGAAACACAAAGAGTAAATACAATTGACTTGTATTAATCACAGAGATAACCATATAGTACACTTAGATAGTATGACATAGAAGCTTAGACTGTAATCAATACTGAATACAACACATGAAACACATATTTATAAAGCTGAAATACGACCGGCCGAACCTCAAGTTCGGCCATGTCCGAACTCCAGGTTCGGCCTGAGTTCGGACCTCAGCATCCTTGTGTGAATACGTCTTGTATTCGATACTTCACATGACGATCAAGGACCATGTATCAACACTTAAGTCTGTCAGTTAGGGTGATTACGAATTCCTGCTAGTTTATAAACAACATGGTCTAGATAACCCATGTGTATAAAATGCTTTAAGCCTTATGCTTCATGATTTTTGTAAAATTGTTTTCGAGAATGAAATTTCCTGCTGGGTTACGTCTCGATGAGGATAACTGGTTAAATTTATATTTTCTGGAAAAACGATGTTTCCTACTTTAAATCCGTGGATTCACCAACCATGCGTTAACTCTTTACATGTTTCTTCTTAGGTCCTTAGGAGGAAGTAGCTAAGGCACGCGCGCTTAGGATCATTGGTATTTGGTCTGCATTATCATGTTGATTTAGGCCTTGTTTTATCGCCTCGGGCGAAAGACATATTAAATTGTTTATGTTTCGCTTCCGGAACGTTTGTTTTGGATAATTGATGGTTTGTCGCTTTTGCAAAAGGTTTTCAAAACATTGATAGATGCTTCTGCACTGTTTTTGGTTAAATATTATTTAACTCTAGTAAAATCCGATTTTGAAAATGTGTTTTGGTTATCGAGTCGAGCATGTAGAAGTTCGATGTCTCTGACGACTCAGATCCTGGTGGTGGTCATGGAAGTCGCGGCCGCACCACCAGTCGCGCCCTAGGTCCACGGAGCCCCAAGGGAGGCGGGCTTTTCCGGGGTGTGACAGTGGACATTATCGAGGCATGTGATAGAGGCTTCCGTAACACAAACATGGATCATCATCAAAGTCATATTCATCCATAATTAGCTCAACCTGCAAACATAAAATAGGATACCCACGTAAAAAGGAACAAAAAAAGTAAATAAGAAAAATATTATGGGTTTTTCTAATTAAAGCAAACTACCACCACTAAAATCAAACAAAACAAACAACACTAAGCGCACTAGCTCCCTCGCAACAACGCAATTTTGATGCCTTATCATTATGGCTGGTCAAAAACCTTATCAACCTAGGTCGCTAGGGTAAGTCAGGTATCGTACCCACGAGGAGCGTGTGGTTAGTGTTACAAGTTTATTTGACTATCTAACTAAAAAAACTAAGACGTGTAAAAATTGATTTTTGATTTGGCTTTTGAATAGATAAATAATAACGAAAAAACTAATAACTAAAATTATGATCACACCTAAGGTTCAGATATTGTGGCTGATCATGCAACCTAATTGTACTGAATCTCGAAGACTTGCATAGACATAACCCACCAATTGTGATGAAAGGGATTCTAACAAGCAAAGTAATCCGGCCACACTACAAAACAAGAACTTAATCGCGACCAAGAGTGTGTGCTAGAATGTTGCTACGCTAGAATCAAATTTAAGTAATAATTCAATATGCAGTGCATTGACTAAAAAGAAATTAATCATATTTGGTGACACAAAGCAATTGAAACAATAAATGAATCACTCACACTTCATGACAATAAATGTTCAAACTAAATATTCTTACAAGACATGCACAAAATAATAGATCGATTCAAGATTCAAGTACAATCAAACATGAAAAGTTACAGAGAATCTACCCTCGAGTATGGTCACAAGAATATTCTAGCCAACCATAGAAATAAACAATTTGAATACTATCGTTAACAAACTATTAGTCAAAAGAATCAAACAAAGTACCTAATAGTCTAATACACAAAATAAAATTAAATGATGATGAAGAAAAGAGAAGAAACAAGCTAAAAACTAATCCGGTCTCCTTCTCTTTTACTCGGTCGACCATAAAGTCCCAAAGCCAAAGGGACTGCTCCCTTCTGCCGTCAGCCTTGCTGCGTGCGTATCTTAACCCTTCAACTGCTTTAGTCCTTCCTTTTAAATTCCAATTTCCAACCCGTAGCCCACATGTAATTAGTTGAATTTGAGCCCACTATATATTTTGTTTATTTTGGGCCAAGGAACTTTCTTGTGGTTATCATATTTTCGTTCACCTCTAGCACAAAATTCCCACGTGATAATTCTCCATTTCATCATCTTTAATCCTTGTTGTAGCTTACAGATTAGACCTTCCTTGTTCTTGACAAATGCATCCCATGTTTCATGTTTCATTGCTCAAAGCTACTCATGATCAACATGCACATGTGATTCCACCTCCTGTTGAACATTGTTTCCAGTGGACGTACCCCTTGCGCACACAAACAAAGGTGAAGTTCATTGGCACAACTTAGATGTAACTGAAGCTACTTGAGAAGACTGGTTAGATTTCAAGATACGTTTTCCTTCATTTGATTCTGTAGGGCAAGAATCATTTCTGGCTGGGAAGATTTGTTACATACCGGTCTATAGTCTGATTTCAAAATGTATATGTGTAATAGTTGAGGGACCAATCATGTACAATTGTCATAAACTTACAGCTAACAAATCATTAGTTGGTTATAAGTGGTTAATCGGTTCAATAATAGCTTAGTTTGAATGATAGAAACTTTCTCTTCTCATAGATTCTCTGATTCTACCAGGTCAGGTCGGGTCTGGCTAAGCCGAATGATGGCTCGTGTGGCTCAGTTGGGCCGAGAAATCCATATTGAAAGTTCTTTTAATGCAACCAACAGAGAAACTAATTCCAAAACCATCACAGGCCATACTAACAAATTATCAATCGAATCAGCATAAGCAGCCAACAAAATAATCACAATAAAGAAACAAACATTATTAGGGCTTTATTTAAGCAAAGAAAACAAAGCTCAATCTCAGCAAAAAAGAAGAGATGAAACATTAGGACTTTAGTCCCAAGCAGTACCATCATCATCAGAAAACACTATATCCGTAATGGCTCAAGCTAAGACAACAAATCATAAATTAAACCATCATTGCCATGAGGCTCATGACAACTGACTATTCAAATAATCATCGCAATCAAAAGAGAGCAAAAACCCTAGGCTTAAAAGCCATCCAGAACCAACGAAAACAGAGCAAATACGACCCATCGTCACTTCAACGTCACGAACCCCGTTAACGGAGCAATGACGGTGGTTCTCAGTCTCAAGAAACTAATTTCTTCCTAGATAGAGAGAGAGAGATAACCGGCGTGAGGCCTTATAGAGAGAGATAACCGACCTGAGTATATGGTCTGAACACTGAACAGTACTCTTTAAGAAAGAGTACAACTAAGCATAGGCCATTGGAATAAGATTCCGGCCATCAAAAACGGAGCACACTTTCTCAAACAGAGCAAATACGACTAGCGGCCTCCTCAACGTCACTACAGCCCAAGGGAGCCATCGTAACGGAGGAAATACGGTGGTTTCCAGTCTCAAGAAAGCCATCACCTCTTGGAGAGAGAAAGAGAGACTTCAGTTGAGAGAGGGAGAGAGTCGGCCGAGTGTATTGAGAGAAAATGAGAAGATTGGGTGAAGAGATAAAGACCTTAATTTGAAGATCTTTCAAGCCACGTACAAATATCCAATCGACTCAATCGAAAAAATACATATGGCCTCAACAGTCTTCTTTATGAGTACAACTAAGCATAGGAAAATGATATATAAGGTAATTTGAATTCCATATTCATTTAATGAGAGATGTTATTGTGAGAAGTTTGTTTTGGTAAGAAGGATAAAAAGGAATAATAGTCATTAAATCTTTAATTAAATGAAGATCTATGGCCTAAAGTTTTTCTGTATAGAATTAGAGAGAAAAACAAAATATAAAAGGGCATTTTTTGATTTTTTATCGAGTTCCCCCCAAGTTTTAAACTTTCATAACTCTTAGACACGACTTTATTTTTTTTTAAATCACATCATAAAAACGAACGTTTTTTATCTTTAAAACACGTATAGTGTTGTTATATATAAAATATAATAAAAATGCTCTTTCGATTGTATCAAAATGTACAGATCATTGTGTCATATTGTGTCAAAATGTTCAGATCATTATGTCATATTGTGTCAAAAATTGAAATAGTATCTTTTTTTTTTAATTTTATATATAATAACACTATACGCGTTTAAATTTAAACATCAAAAAATATGTTTTAATTCGTTAAAAGTACTTTAAACATTTAATTTAATAAATTATAAAATCCCACTACTTAAAGATCAAAATATTTAAATGCGACGGTCTCGAGAAAACATGTGGGAGCAGCCACATTTCTCGAGGCAATTTTTGTTTCATATTACTTCGTTTTAATTCTTTTGCAAACAAAATAGGTTTTGCATATGGATTAACTGTACGATAAAACTTAGACGAGTCTCCTTCTCAAATAGTCAAATGTGTAGTTAAGTTTGGCCTATATCGGATGCACGTTGGCCCAAAAGCAATAGTGATAAAAGTTGTCAACATATGTTTTTATCGCCTATGTTGATCGAATCCTGAATTGTTAGATGTATAAATAGATAACAATAATAAAATTATCAGTAGTTATCTGGTTGAGATCAAAAGCAGTTAGATTATCCATCTTGTTCTTGACTGGGTTCTCGTTTAGGGTGTATGATAAGGATAGTAGTTGCACGAGGTCTGCGAATTAGAGAGAGCAGAGGAGGAGGTCGATATTCTTATGTGGTGATTAGCCTTTAACCTCTGATATAATCTCTATATTTATACACCCAAGGGGAAACTCTAATTCTACAATTAAGGGCAATTACGTCCATCAAATAAATGCCTAATAGGGTTAGTTGGGTAATTGATCAATTAAGATAAATGATTAAGGCCATAATATATATATATATATATATATATATATATATATATATATATATATATATATATATAGGGTTAAGTTCAAATGAGAACTTTTTGTTTTGAGAACTTTTGAGAACTAAATCTCAACCACAAATTTCAGGGGAGACCACTATAATTCATGGGAGGGGGGATACATGTAAATAAACTTGTGGCTCAAATTAGTTCTTTTTAGTTCTCAAAAGATCATCTCCCTATATATATATATATATATATATATATATATATAGGGAGAGGATCATTTGAGAACCAATTTGATTTGAGAACTAAAAAAGAACTAATTTGAGTCATAAGTTTATTACATGTATCCCCCCTCCCATGAATTGTAGTGGTCCCCCCCTGAAATTTGTGGTTGACATTTAGTTCTCAAAAGTTCTCAAAATAAAAAGTTCTCATTTGAACCTAACCCTATATATATATATATATATATATATACTAGTTTTTGATACCCGTGCGACGCACGGGTGGTTTTTAAAAAAATAAATCCAACAATTTAAATATTATAATAAATGTAATTCGATAATTGAAACCCGTGCATCGTACGGCGGTATTTAAAAAAATCAAAACTAAAATGTACTAATGATTCTTTATATCATCTAAGAATTTTTTTTATTAGAAATATCCAGTTAAAAGTTTCAATGGTTCTTCTACAATGAGTCACTTTCACTTCCTAGTAAAATATAAAAATGATATAAACATTAGTATAATCTCTAAAACTTAAGAGAAAATTAAAGTTTGTATCATACCCTTCTTCAATTATAAAAACAAACACAAAAATAAAACCATTTGATTATAATCGTGCATGAATAATCTAAGAGTAGTCATAAGCACCACTCAAGGACACCCTTATGATACATATATCTGGGAACTTGTATAGCTAAACAATAAAAAAAATTATTGATATTAATTATGATGTTATATTTATTTAAGAAATAATTGTTTGTAAAATATAATAAAATTAAGAATGCAATTATAACGATAATATCTCTATTAAAAATTCATAAGAATTAATTTAGTTGTTTGAAATTACAATATTTAAGGCTTATTGGATTTAAAATTGACTTTTTTTTTCAAATCTAAATCCCTCATTTACGATATATAATTCAATCTTTAAATGTGTTTGACTTTTTTAGAATATAATTAAAGACGTAATTAAACAGTTTGTAATTAGACTCTTTCTATTTTTGAATAATCATAACTATATTATGAAAGTCAAATTTCATTTATTGGAAAAAATTTGAGCGGGAAAACCACAAAATGGATTGTTATGGTGATGCCATGTGGCATCCAATCTTTTCATATATATATTATATAGATATATATATATAGGGTTAGGTTCAAATGAGAACTTTTTCTTTTGAGAACTTTTGAGAACTAAATTTCAACCACACATTTCAGGGGGACCACTATAATTCATGGGAGGGGGGATACATGTAAATAAACTTGTGGCTCAAATTAGTTCTTTTTAGTTCTCAAATCAAATTGGTTCTCAAATGATCCTCTCCCTATATATATATATATATATATATGGCCAAGATCCCGTACGGACAGGCAAATTGCCTAAGTTTCGTGCGGACAAAAAACAACCATCGGATCATTCATCTAACGGTTGTTGTGCGGATCGAGGTACACGTTCAGAATTAGAAATATTATAAACAAGGAAGGGTATTTTTGACCAAAAATAAACCTCCTTAATTTAGCCTACTTTGAAAAACACGATCATTCCGGTACGCCAAAAACCCTGAAAATCGTACTGAAAACCCCGAAGCGAAAACTTCAATGAAGAACGAAGATAACAGTGGATTGCAATCGCAGGATACACAACCGAAATTGACATTCATTAGTAAGTTTGTGAGAAAATTAGAGTTTCGTTTGGCTACATTTCATTCATACCAGCAGGAACAAAGTATTGCTCTGTGGATAATCGTTTTCCGTATTTTTTTTTAGGGAAAAAACTTAGGGCGAGAAAAAAGAAAAAGATAAGAAGTAGCAAGAGTGAGATGATCGTTGCTGGAGACAGACGTATTGCTCTGCTGACATTCGTGTATTTTAGTCATTTGTGTTTAATTTGATGACATATTATGACATGCAATGTTATTCTGCATGCTATGCTTTGCTATGCTGCTGTGTACATAATATAGCAAATATGACATTATCTGTGTTAAGAATCATGAAGTGTGCTAAACTTTTCATGACCTACTTGTGCTATGTTGTTGTATACTTTCAGGGAACCGATCTATTAATGTTACTTTGTAAAATGTGATAACAATGTTATGCTGGTCTTCTTGTTAAAGTTAATATGTTGCCCTACTCATATGTAAATATAACAAATCTAGTGATGAATTTGACATTTATGATGATTTTGAGATTCCAAAGCCATCAAAAAAGAAAACATGTGTAAGGAAATAATTTGTGGCTTGTGTATTAAATAGCTCATTGGCGGACTATTTTAAAGGGCTATGTGATAGAATATGTGAAAAATAGTCGGGTTATAGGTATATTGGGTCATTGGGCCAATTTGGACATGTTTGGGCTCATTTAGAAGTAGTTTAAATAGAGTTTTGTGGGCCTATAGAGTCATATACGAGAATTTAAGGTAAATTAGGGTTTTAAGGGTGGCTTGTTGAACAAGTTTGTCCTCCTCTATATAAGGAACCTATTATTGTCTAGAATAGGTTGTTGGTGTTGCTGTTTTTCGTAGAGAGGGCTAGGGGTGTTCACGAAATTCTCTACAGGAGAATTTCGAATTCGTGTATTGCAACCAGAGATTTCAACGTGTTTGTCTTCTAAATCGGTTTGTGATTGATTGTGTTATTTACTTTTCTAATCGTTATTATTGTTCTATTTCGATTATACTTGAATCACTCGATTGTTTGGATTCCGCACTCTCAATCGAGATTGGATATCGCGTTAGGACCGTTTTCGGGACTTACAATTGGTATCAGAGCCAAGAAACGCAAGTTTCGAGGCTCTCACGATATCCGATTCAAGTCTTTGGTAACTAACGATTTGAGTGTTTGTGGTGTTTTTCAGCGTTAGCAGTGTTCGGAAGTCTTTTTGCAGGTTTTAAATCAAGACAGGAGCTTTCGAGGTGCTTAGTTCGTGATTTGGAGACTTTTCGACCAAGTTTCAAGACTTTTCGATCGTCCTTCTGATCGAAAAGCTCATTCTCTCGCGCTATTTTGATCAAGAATGTCACTTTGAGACTTTTCGATCTGCCATAACTCAATCGAGAAGTCCTCTTTGTGACTTCTCGATTAGCCATTTCGATCGGAAAGTCCCCTTGTGACTTTTCGATCAGCTCGTTTCGATCGGAAAGTCCCCCTGTGACTTTTCGATCAGCTTCACTCTTCGATCGGAAAGTCCCCTCTGAGACTTTTCGATCAGCCAACCAGCTTTTCGATCAGTCGACCTGCTTTTCGACCAACTTTTCGATCAGCCAACCAGCTTTTCAACCAGCTTTTCGATCAGCCAACCAGCTTTTCGATCAAGCCACACTTTTCGATCAAAAAGTCCAATTTTCGATCAAAAAGTTCACTATTCGATCAAAAGTTCACTTTTCGATCAAAAAGTCCACTTTTCGATCCAAAACTTGACTTTTCTATCCAAACATCACACTTTTCTATCCAACCCTCCGGCTTTCACTTTTCAATCCGATCGAGTCTTTTCGGTCTAAATTTTCCCTTGTCATTCATTCAAAAGAAAATCATGGCACCCATTCTACCAAATACCACTGCATCTACCAACGACGATGATGTATGCTTAAATCTTATGTGTCAGGCTATTTTGACAGAATGTAAAGACTAAGAACGTAAGTTCACCAATGAAACCCTAAATCGTAAATTAATTGCTAGAGATCTTAGGGAGCATAAAAGTAAGAGTAAGATATTCAGAGAAAAACTCGAAGCAGCTAAGTTAGATATTAAAAATCTTCAATCTCAGGTGAGTGATAAAAGTACATATCTTAGGATTGCTAACTCTAAAGTTGAAGAGTTAACCAAAGAGGTTGAGGAACTAAGAACCAAACTTGACACCTCACAATCTGCCCTTGAAAGACATCAGGTTATACAAAAGAAAATGATGGACTCTCATCATGTCTTATTTAAATCTGAAGAGAGACTCAAGCAGGTAAAAGAAACTTCTGGCCTCGGGGATGGAAATTTTCCTCCCCCATTACAACATCAATACATCAAACTGTCACAAACTACAGTTGAATTGTTGAAAGAGTCTCTGAATGAAGCAACCATGGTATATGGGGCCCAACTGGTGCATAAAGATAAAAAGACAGCCATAGAAGCAACTCATTCAAATTGTGTGAATAACACTAATGTCACTACTGAGTGTGCAAGTTCAAGCTCCAGTGAAGTGAAGAGAGCTGATGAAGAAAAGTTGCTTCCTTATCCAAAGATCGAGACTCCTTATTCCAAATTTGTGGATGAAGTAAAGCAGGAACGAGTGGTGATGACTACAAGGCCCAATGGTAAGATCTTCATGACAACAGGGTCTATGTTCATTCCTATTGAAGGAGAAGAGCGACCCTCATTCACCACTAAGTTCAAAGGCTTGGGTCATGATGGTGGGTTATCATCTGACATTAAGACTATAAGGCCCAAGATCACCATCAAGCCTCTAACTTCTGTTCCTATCAAGATTGAAAGGCCCAAGATGACAAACAAGTCTCCAGTTTCATCAGTAGGCTCATGCAGTTGCAATTGTAGAAATGTTACCTCGACATCAAAGAATACATGGAGCACAAGAACTGCAAAGATAGATTCAACTCAAGCTTCGAGGAACTAGTCCACAGTCAACCCAAGATCTGCAAACCGGTCAAAGATGCAGACACAAGCAAATGGTGCTCCACATTAGCATCTAAAGACAAACGGTTACATGTCTGACTTCTATCTCAAAAAGCAGACTTGCTTTAATTATGGCAATCCTGGTCACATTGCCCAAAATTGTCTCTATCACCCCTATGAGCCATTTTATCCGCAAAGTCAGAGTGTTTCGTCTCAGGAATCGATTAAGTCTAAGCCGATGAAGGTACAGCAACCTAAGGCAATGAAGACTGTTAATCCTAAGATTAAACCTTCTAATGGACATTGGGGAGTTGCCAAAGAGCACAAAAAGCTCTTAAATCAAAAATATGTTTTTCCAAATTATGAAAATTTTCATAAAAAGGTGAAGAAACTAATTTAAAAAGAACACAAAGTTGACAAACCTAAAGTTACCCCTCCAAAAGTAACTAAAAATGTTTTGAAAAGGAAACCTGAAATGAAAAAGGTTGAAAAACCTAAAGTCACTACTCCGAAAGTGACTGAAACAACTCATAAATCACCTAAGATTAAGAAACCTAAATCAATGGCAGCCACACCCCAATTCCTGATATCACAAAGGGGATGTTATTAAAAGAAATTTCTTTCACCGACTCTTCAGGTATACCCAGAACCACAATGGCCTGGGTACTTATGGCTAACGGATCTCTCATATTGTGCAGGAACAGTCAAGGAGGACTTTCATTAACCTTGTTTGTTTGTGATAGTGATTGTTCCGAGCACATGATAAGAGGCATCTCACCATGACATGACATGCAAATTCTCAATAGTAGGGATGTTCTTCTGATGAGAGGTAACTCTAACAAATCAGCAAGGTACTATCTGAATTGGTTGTTTCTTGATAAATTGTTGTAAGGTATGGTTCTGCATAAGACAAAACCAATTTCTGATAAAAAATTTTGAAAGATAAACTTTGAAGGTTAGCTTGACCAGTTTTAGTACATATTTAGTATTGCGTCAGTGTGTGCTTATTAATAAAAAAATTTTGAAAAGTAATATACAAAAAAAAGGTGTGTGTTGTTATTAAAAATCAAAAAGCAAGGGGAAGAATAGAAAAGATGAAATAGTTGACTTGTGCTTTTTAATTTTTAATCTTTTGATTATGTGTTTGAGAATGTGGGAAGTGAAATAAACTTCCGTTCTGAGAATGGCTGACACGCGTAAGGCAAATATGAAAGACTTGATCCATGGTGATATGTTGGTAGGCTCAGCTCTTAAATCTGAAAATGTATGTGTTACACACTTAAAGATAACATATGGTAGTTTGTTAGGTAACAACACTTAGGTTAATTGCATTTCTATTTGACTGCATGTTCAAGTTCCCGATACACACGCTTGTCTCCAAGAGTGTGAAATTGAGCTCAAAAAGTCGGTGTCCCCTCTATTTTGCTAAGCAAAGACCTGGGGATGCTTCGCAAGTATGTAAGGCTCTCATCTGCTTTGCGTGAGCAATGACCTGGAGTTGTTCATATATGCGTGCTTCTAGATCTTCAATAAAAAAACAATGATAAAAAAAACAATATATACCCAAAAGATGCCAAAGAGCACAACTAAAAGAGACCCTCAAGTGTCCAAAACCCTTAGCCTTTGTCACTGATGAGAGCATTATTAGAAAATGTTTCAAAAATTCAGTTGACTTTGTATATTATACCAAAACATCTATGTGATCTATTCTTTCTCTTCTCAACCAAGTCTCGAGCTCAGTTTCAAACTTCTGGTTCAGGTTGTGAAAATATGTGGTAGGGATATATGCTTGATAGTGTGTAATAACATGTACCTAGGATTTGTTGAAACCCACTTGCTGTTCATAAATTAATGCACCTTAAAAGATAATAGAGTGACAAACAACCTGAATAAGAAAAGGGTTAGAGTTTAAAGTGGATCAGTATATTGGAAATCACCTGGATGTGGTCGAGTAACAGAAGCTGAAAAGGGTTCCTTGGTCAGATTCATACGGTTTGATCCCATAGAAACCTTCTTGTTTAGAAATTTGGTATGTTTGTTTTATTTTTATTTTGAGTTATCTTAAGTTTTTATTGTTTATTTTCAACGATGGCCAGGTTAATTTAAAGGTTTTAATAGGCTTTTATGGGTTTTATGCAAGAATGTATCACCCCTCCATAATCTAAGGGGGAAGAAAATGTGAAGTGAGTCATTGGGTTCAGAGAAAGTAGCTATACGAAACCCGTAACCTATGTTAGGGTTTTTGGTTAAATAATGATAACCTGATAACCAGTCATCATTGTCTGGTTAGTGTCTGTTCCATGTTGTGCTTTACAGGTTAAGTCAGAAAAGACAACTCATGGACCAGAAAGTCAAGGACTCAATTGACCAAAGTACTAATGCTGTTACTGATCAAGTTGAAGAACCAGCCGGAAAAGAACTTACCCCATGCTTAGGGGAAGTTTGTTGGTTTTTCAAGTAAAGCTTCCAAAGATTCAAAAGACATTGTTCGTATGTTGAGGGGAAGCTAAATGTCGTCAGTTCAAGATCTACAATCAAGGATGCCAAGATAGAGGTTTTTAAAAGTTATCCTCTGAAGTTAAAGGCAAGTCAAGACAGTTACTGATGATTCAGCAAAGACTAAACAGTTTTCAAGAATGAGCAAGTATTTGAGAATCCTTCTCTCATTACATGTTTACCATTTGAAGTTCAAGCTGAAGCTGATAAAGAGAGAGAGCCATATAACATCACATATGCTGCCCATTGAAGATTGTTAAAGAAGTGAATCTTCATCAACCCATGCTCAAGCCAAGGAGAAGACTGCAAGTCTGAAGATTGAAAGTAGAAGTCAGTTAATATCACAAGCCAAGGGGAAGATTGTAAGGAAATAATTTGTGGCTTGTGTATTAAATAGCTCATTGGCGGACTATTTTGAAGGGCCATGTGGTAGAATAGGTGAAAAATAGTTGGGTTATAGGTATATTGGGTCATTGGGCCAATTTGGACATGTTTGGGCTCATTTAGAAGGAGTTTAAATAGAGTTTTGTGGGCCTATAGAGTCATATACGGGAATTTAAGGTAAAATAGGGTTATAAGGGTGGCTTGTTGAACAAGCTTGTCCTCCCCTATATAAGGAACCTATTATTGTCTAGAATAGGTTGCTGGTGTTGCTGTTTTTCGTAGAGGGGGCTAGAGGTGTTCACGACCAGAGATTTCAACGTGTTTGTCTTCTAAATCGGTTTGTGATTGATTGTGTTATTTACTTTTCTAATCGTTATTATTGTTCTATTTCGATTATACTTGAATCACTCGATTGTTTGGATTCCGCACTCTCAATCGAGATTGGATATCCCGTTAGGACCGTTTTTGGGACTTACAACATGTGAAGCAGAAACCAGCAAGAGTGAGATGAAAGCTGCTGGAGACATATGTATTGCTCTGCTGACATTCATGTATTTTAGTCATTTGTGTTTAATTTGATGAGATATTGCGACATGCAATGTTATTCTGCATGACCTACTTGGCTATGCTGCTGTGTACATAATGTAACAAAAATATGACATTATCTGTGTTAACAAACATGAAGTGTGCTAAAACTTTTCAGTACCCTAGTTTGCTATGATGCCGTATACCTAATGAATAAAGTATGACAGATATGGCATTGTATACTTTCAGGGCGCCAATCACATGAGTATGTTCCTTTCACTGGTGAAAGGTTGAATATGAGAAGCAAGGCTAAAAACATATGCTCTATATTTCAAGATAATATGAATAAAGAAAGGCTTGATGCAATTAAATCTATTGGATTTGGCAGCATAGCCTCACTGTCCATAAGCTCAGTACCAACTAAACTAGGATATTGGTTGCTGTCAAATTATGACCATAAGAGTAGCATGTTGAATCTTGGATCTAAAAGGTTAAAACTGACAACACAAATTGTTAATAGAAACCTTGGGATACCAATGGGAAAGCTTGAGGTTGATGAAGTTGATAAAGGTGCATATATGGACCCTGTTATTCTAGAGTGGAGGTGTCAATGGGGTGCGAAAAGCGGTCTGAAAACAGTGAAAGATGTATTAACTAGAATCAAAGATACAACCAATCATGAAAGACAGTTTAAACTGAATGTGTTGGTAGTAATAATTTCAACAATTGCTGAGTTAACAAAGCAATCTACTGTTAACATGCGGTTTCTGAAATCAATTACAAAGGATGCAGTTTGTACTGAATATAATTGGTGTAACTATGTGGTAACTTGCCTCAACAGGACCAAAGAATCTTGGAATGGCAAGGAGTACTATAATGGTCCAATTACCTTTCTAGTTGTAAGTACACATGTAAATTTGTTTGTTTATATTTTTTCTATATTCTTATGCTGCTCATTAATCTAAACTTATAATTGTTTGGCAAAACAGCTATGGTATGCTGACCATGTCCTAAGTAAGACAAATCAAAAGGGTGATACAAAACTAGCAATAGAAAGGTACACTACTGAAACACTGAAAGAATTAGAGATGGATCTTATTAGGAGATTTGAGAAAGTGGAAGGGGTGAAAGGTAACAAGAGAAAGAGTGCGATGGAAGGTAAGGCATCAAATCAGTAAGTAAAAAAAGAAGAAATTGTGATTGAAGTTGATGAAGAAGAATCTAGTGATGATGACAGTGTAAGAATAATTACACGATTAGCAGCAAAGAAGAAGAAAAGGGTAGTATATGCAGTGGCATTGACAAGCAGTAGTAAAGACTCTGCTTCTGCTGGTAAAAGACCAGCGGGAACAGATGCACATGGAGATGAAGATGCAGATGCAGATGGAGACGAAGAAAATGAAAGACCAGCAGGATCATATGCACATGGAGATGAAGATGCAGATGCAGATCGAGATGAAGAAAGTGAAAGCCCAGCAGGATCAGATGCAGCAGGGATGAAGATAGTGAAACGAAGATGTCAAGGAACAAGACAATTCATTCAAGTGATGTTGATGATCATTCATATTTTAAAGACACCACGGAAGGTTTATCTGCATTTGCTTCAATTGGACTCTTACCAGAGCCATTACATCCTAGAAATGAACTTGTAAGTTATGTTTTAAATTTTTATAAATATTTAAAGGTTTATTGGCAAAATTTGAATAATTAACAAAAAAAATGAAAAAAGGATTGGGTTTATTTACTGAGAAAGAAAACAAATGAGCTTGACAAATTTGTTGAAGAAGTTGATAAGTTGATTGAAGAATCAATAGAGGTTTATCCAGGTAGTGAGTCAATAAGTGAAGTGATTTGTCAGTGGCAGTCTAGACTCACAAAGTATGGCAGCAGGAAAGGCCCAGGACAAAGGGATGATGATGAAGACTTGAATATCAATAAGGTCAGTGAGGTAGGTGGAGAAGGTGTGCCAGCAAAGACAGTTGAAAAAGAAGAGATAGGTGCAGGGAGGGTGGTAGAAGAGGATGCTGGAGGGGTTGTTGGAGAAGGGGTGCCAGCAGAGACAGCTGAAAAAGAAGAGATATGTGCAGGGAAGGTGGTAAAAGATGATGCTGGAGGGGTTGGTGGAGGAAGGGTGCCAGCAGAAACAGCTGAAAAAGAAGAGATAGGTGCAGGGAAGGTGGTAGAACAGGATGATGTAGGGGTTACAGCAACAAAATCTGGTGGAGGTACAAAACAGGACATTGCAGCTCAAGAAGATGGGGAAAATGATGATATGACTAGATATGACTCTCAAAATATAACTGCCACATGTATGCAAGAGATGGTAGAATATGATGAGTCATTTGAACAAGGACTGAAACAAAAGGGTAAGACACATGAAACATCTGGCCTGCCTTCATTTGACTTGAATATAAGTCAACTGACTCCATCCGAACCTGTAGATGATGTCAATGTTGGGGAACTAATTTAAAAACTCATGTTGCTGAGAGAAGAATAAACAAATAAGGATATGTTTAAGACACCTGTTCAAGCTCAGCCAATACACCAGCAGCAATCAAGTCAGTTTTACACAAGGAAAAACACAGGAACAATGGTTTAGATAAATTTAATCCAGCAAAGGTTCATGAGAAAGCAGATTGTGTTGTTGATAATATAGAAGTTGCAAATGTAACAAAAAGCACAACGTGTGATGGTGAAGAACCAGTAGTTACCGATGAGAAAGCTATCATAAAATCCGAAGCAAGGCATCTCGAGCCATTTGTAGTGCTTCCACCTGAACAAGAACAACATCAAAGGAGACAGCGATTGACAAAATTGGCTGATGCTTTAAAGTCTCTATATAAGGATAGGAAGGTGAATGTTGGATCAAGAATCATAAAGTTGGAAGGAGATATATTTTAGTGTTTTTTGTATGGGCAAGGCCATGAAAGGTATTTTATAAATCAGATATATAATGCTTAAATTTTATATTTTGATTGTTGTATACGTAAGCATCAGATAGAATAATAAAATTTGTTTCGCGAAATTATGTCACAGTGAAAAAGTGTTTCAAATTGCTGCTGGTAACATCTTAAAGCGGAAGCATATACATTCACTTTACGCTGATGAATATGTAGATAAAACATATTGAACTGTTGGATTCAAGTTCTCAACAATGAGGAGAATGCTAAAAGCAATGATTCATCAGCACGGCTCTTCTGTACTTGTGATGTCTTGGTACGAAACAATTATTATTATATGACAAAAATAATGTTATATCTTTGGTACATAGCTCTAACAAACTGTGTACCCTTTTTCAGTCAGAAGACAATTTTAAAACACAATGTACCCAACAAGAGAGGGCAGAGATTATGGAGATAAATATCCAATCTTGTTTGGATTCATCAGCTTACAAGAGCATGAGAAAGGTCGACCTTTTGTTCTTACCCATTCAACAGCATAACGTGTTCTGATAGAAACAAGTTGCATGACAAGGGGGTGAGGAAAATAAAAGAGAGAAAGATGCAAAATGCGACAGCAGAGTACATGTTCACAGCACAGGGTGAAGGATGGTAAGTATAATAAAACAACCAGCATAAAAGACTTCACAGTAAGAATAGTTTGAATGAAGCATAACCTTTATTTACTTATTAATTTTTTTTGTAGGGATGAATTGTTCTATAGTGTTTTTAATAATTATGTATCAAGGGCAACACTGGACTCGTTCTACCCCACTGAACGCATCCACGATAGTTGTTTTACATGCTGGGCAGAGGTATTGAACAGCGAAGAAGTGGACAAGGAAAAGGAAGATCCATCCAGGCTATTCCTAACCTGTCATGTGTTGGTGAGTACATCTACCTTACATTAAAAAAAACTGTTAACCTATGTTGGACAGTAATATGCACCAACATAAGTGTTCAATTTATGCTGGACAGTTATATGCGCCGGCATAAGTGGTCTTAAGTATTGGTTTCTCAGCATAAGTGGTCATCTAATGCTGGACAGTTTATGCGCCAGCATAACTGTCCAGCATATGTTTGGTTTCTCTTCTACTTAAGCTGGTATATAATAGTTCTGCTGGCAAATATGTATGTATCTATGTTATTTATCTCGTTATACATGTGTTGTTCAAAACAGTCCGACAAGTTTTTTTGTAGGGAAACCCCAATTGATGAGCGTGTTGATGAGCTATCAGTGAATATTGAACAAATACTTGTTTCTCACCTTATGCCAAGATTGATGATGTCAACTGGCTTTTCATTCCGTTGCTTGCATCAAAACATTTCTATGTGATATGATACAACTTCTTGAAGCCAGCGGTGGAGATAATTGATAACATCTATCATACAATGGAAATTGATGATAGATATGGCAGGCAACCTACTGTGGTGGTACTTAAATATTTTAAGTTGTTTATTTACACAATTGTCAATAAATTGTATATAAAAAACCACTAACTTTCTCTTGTTATCTTCCTTTTATGTAGCATGAGACAATGGTTCGATACCTATCTTTGGTATCCCCTTTTAAGATGACCAGGGTTCAACATTTAAAACCAACTTTGGTGGAGATTTCTTGGCGTACACAAAACAACAGTGTTGACTCTGGTGTGTTTGCGATGTTACACATGCAAACATACAAAGGTGGGGATGTTAAAGACTGGGCTATTGGACTCTCAGATGAGTAAAAAAAAACAAAAGGAGCATATATATGAGTTGAGGTGCCAGTATGTCACGAAGATTCTATGGTCACCTATTAACTGTGTGAAGGATAAAACTGTTGAGATGCTTGAAGAATTTATGAAGCTTTCGGATGGGCAAAAAAAATTGAAGAAGAACGTGGGTGAAAGGATTAAGGAAAGGTTGGAAGCCACTGTAGGAGGTGAAAACGATTAAGGCAGTGTACCATCATAAGCTACCATATAAGTTTTAGATGTTTTAAATTGTTGCTGTAGGATTTATTTATTTGTTGCTGGCGGATTTATTTATTTTTCAATCTTAGGTATTCTAAATTCTAACTATTACTAATAACAACCTAAAAATTAAAAAGCTCCAAATAAAATAAATATTTATAAAAAGAAGATACACCATACGGATTAAACCAAAAAAGGACATATTTAAAAAAGAAATATGCTACTCTAGTTCCCTAAGAAACTTTTTCTTCAAACTCAACGATTCTTCAACAACTTTTATAGCCTCCATAATTAGATTCACTATCTTCAGATCCTTCTTGTCCATGTCAAGTAAAAAATACATGGCAGCATCACGAACATCGGAGATTGGAAGTCACATAATTTCATTCTCTATAGCAGAGAACTCCATGACACCAGCATAGATTCTGTTCATGTTGGTTAGTAACACAGCCTGTAAAAAAACTCTCATTCTTGATCTGTTCTTGAATCAAATCTTGCACCTCTTCTTTTCACAGATTCTCAAACTTTCTGAATGATGAAGCCATAGAATAAGATTTAAAAAAGTGGAAAGAAAGTAGATGTAAAATGATAAAAAGGATCTACTATTTATAGGGGATCTCATTGGGAAAAATAATATATTAAATGCCACAGCAGAAAAGTAATCGAGTGTTTACTTTGGAAACTGCAAAACCTTTCGTATCACAGTGAAGAAAAATAAATAACCATCAAGTGTAATAAATACACTGCATCCGAAGCGATTGGTATTAGTGTTTATTAAAATATAATTTAATATACATGACTATTTATCTACATCATCCTTACTATATAAACACAATAAAACCCCAAAAAGTAATCCCGCACAGTTTTCACATAATTACACACAGTAAAAAACATACAGTAAAAAAAATCATCAAAAATCAGCAAAAAAATGGCGTCCCAAGATGAAAAGATATGGTTGGAGAAGGTGAAGAAGTGCATTCCAGAATCCAAGTTAATCAACATGAAAATGGTAACTGCTCTTGAGCATGTAAGTAAATCTGTGTTCGAAAATCACAGGACAATAGTGAACATAAGAGATGGCTTACCTAGGGGCAACAGCATAGAATGGGTCAAATTAACTAGAAAATAATGTACTGCTCAAGAAAATATCGACAGGAAGCTTATTCAAGCAATGAGCAAATCATAAGACGTTGCTCAGGAATCTAAGGACTACAAAAAGACATACCCTGCTGATGGGTTTATGTAATGTGACAATAAACAGCAAAGTTAGAATGGGTAGATGATGGGTTTTTTGTTTTTCTTTTTAATTTTTTTTTGTTACCAGATATATGTAAGCACTTTGTAGCATGTTTTGATAAAAATATAAAATGATATCTGGTTAATATGAAAATGGAAAATTGGTTTCAAATAATCCCAAGTTTTGATAATTGGTCGTCAATAATCCCAACTTTAAAAATAGCCTCCAGTGGTCCCACCTTTCATCCTTTTGGTTTCTAGTGGTCCCGACGTTAACTTGACTAACTCCGTTAAGTTTGAAGATGACGTGGCATATGCCACGTCATCTTCTTTATGATTCCTTTAAATGCCAACTCATATGCCACGTCATCTTCAAACTTAACGGAGTTAGTCAAGTTAACGTCGGGACCACTAGAAACCAAAAAGATGAAAGGTGGGACCACTGGAGGCTATTTTTAAAGTTGAGATTATTGGCGACCAATTATCAAAAATTGGGATTATTTAAAACCAATTTTCCTATGAAAATCACTACAATTTGTATTATTAATGATGGATGGTATAGCAGCAGGTTTACACCAGCAGGATTTAAACCAGCATGGGTACACCAGCAGAGGTGCTCAGCAGAGGTATAATCATGATAAGATAAAATTTATATGATGTAGGATATTAACTGATCAAGGTATGAATGGAATAGCAACATGGGTACAAAAACATTAACTAGCATTTGTAATAAAAAAAAACATCATCAAACTACGTATTCTTATTCTTCTTCATCATCACTCACATTTTCATCTTCGCCATACCCTTCATCGTCTCCAACATCGTCATCATCTTCATCTTGTTCATGATCAGCCTCATCACTCGAATCTTCATCACTTTCATCCATCGATCATGAGTTTGTTTGTGGCAAGTACGACTGTTGTGCCCAGTACGACCACAATTTTGACATCTACGCTTCTTTTTACCTTTACTATTAAATCCCTTTTCTTCTGCAGACTTGAATCGTCTGTGAGATCCGGAACCCTTCGTCTTCACTGTAATCGGTCTGCCTATGGGCACATCTTTAGTTCGATCATGACCTAATGTACTAGCATACCTCTCCTTCTGTTTTGTTAGATCAACTTTAAATCGACACCCATCAGCCTTGCTCATAGCTTCTTTGACTTTATCGCGGAACAGTGTCAGTTCTTCCATATTACTTACCAAACGATTTACAACATACTCCATAGACATCATAATTTCTTTGACAAGACCTTTAACATTCTCACTAATGGGATCAGCACCCTCCCGTTCAAGTATAGGACTAGTAGACACATTCGGAACTACATCTCTGGTCCATCTACGCATTATATATTTCTCTGGAAACCTCTCAACCTCACATACAGTTAAGACATAAAAAATATGTCGACAGAGAAGCCTATACTATTCGTAATGATTACATGTGCATGCTAATGTCATGTCAATCTCCCTAAAAACAACCTAAAAAAAGTAAACAACAAGATTTTAAAAGATCTACAACATAAAAAACAATTATTCCAACATATATAAGGAACTACAGCATAAAACAATTATTCCAGCATAAAATATTCCAGCATACAGAATGTGACAATTTCCCAGTATAATTTAAAAAAATAATTATTCTAGCATAAAAAAAGAAATATACCTCAGACAATCCTTTGTATGGTGACTTAAACTCCTTTATTGTAAATTTCAAGAAATCCTCAACTGTTGTTGTATTCAAACTTAAACAATCATTGACATCGGCCCTTATTTCTTCTTGAACGTCATAAAAAGTTACTCTAGTATAAATCTTATCAGCCTGCCTTTCAAGAATTGAACCAGTCTTAAAATATGGTGCTGTGTAACGAGTATCATGATCATTCTTCCTATGTTGATATCTCTGGCACTCAATTGCAGTTTCAAAACTGCTAAAAAATTCTACAAGTGTGTTATCCACATTGGAAAACACGCCAAAGAAATGATTCTCACTTTCAAATCTAGATGTTGTTCGCATCAACCCTGACATGTGCTCGTGCCGGAAATATGCAGGGATCCAATCTTCCCGCATGTTATACATGTCATTAAACCACTGTTTCTTAGTCAATTTGAACCTAACCATTATATTATGCCATCATTCCTCAATTCCTCAAATTCAGTAATATTAATTGAATCAGTCCACACTATGTTACAAAGCTTGTGTAAATTTTTTTTTTTGGAACAATCATTTACTAACCTGCAAACATAAAAAGAAAAAAAAATATAAAACACAAAAGGAAAAAACATTTACTCACAAAGACCAAACATAAAAATAAAAATAGAAGATATAAAAATCTTAGACGTAAGCTTCTTCATAATATGCCACATGCATAACCTGTGTCTAACATTTGGAAGTACCTTAGTGATGGCACCTTTCATGCTGCTCTGGAAATTTCGAAGAAGCCAATAATTGGAACAAATACCATCTGATATCTACAATTAAAAATGTAATTGCTCATTTCTGTAATATATTTATAAAAATGGAATAATTATGCCAGCATAAAAGAGATCTCTATATTTAAATTACCTGTTTGAACGATATGTGGCATCAAAAACAACTACATCCCCGAAAACAAGGAAATTTCTTTTCATTGCCTCATTAGCCCAAACAAACCAGTATGATTACCATTAGTATCAACAGTGTAGTCACATGAAAATTCAGTGAAAAATTCTTTCTTCCTAAACAAATGTTTGACAACCATATCAGCATCAAACTCTGAAATGAATGTATTCATGTCCCTTATAAAATTCTTACAATCAACAGCTGTTACACCTACATCCTCAAATCTACCATGCATCTTACGCATAATGTGAAAACCCCGAACTGGACCAATATTCAACTTTGATAAATCATATGATGTCTGATTCTGGGTAAAAGTCAAATGCCTTGAGGAATTTAGCAAGTAAATATCACTTTCATCTACAAATTTGTGGTTGTGCTCCTCAACAAACGAATGAACATTGTATCTTCCACAATCTGTAATTTTCAAGTTCAATTGCGCACGACATTGCGTCCTTTTTGAAGGTCGTTTACGTTTATCTTTTGATTTCTTTTCAGAACCAGCACTATCAATAAACATATCAATGGGTTGGAACTTTTTATGACCTTCTTTAGAGCATACAAAAAACTTTGATATAACAATTCCTTTTGCCTTCCTATCACCTCCTCTGCGGACTTCAAAACCTCCTAACTTTGCATAATTTTTATAAAAATCAAATGCTTCATTTACAGTATTAAAAACCATACCAATCTCAGGTTTAGCAGACTGTGCCACAACAGGTGAATAATATTTCTTCATAGTTGTTGGAGATACACTTTCAACTCCATTTACAGAGTAATTAGGAATTGGTTGCCCATCATTTGCGGCAAAATCAGCATCATCTAATTTTTTTTAACAAAACAGTAAAACACCAGCATGAACTACAAGCATAGAAATACCTTCTAGAAAATCATATTCGACAAATCATTTAGTAAATAATCATAAAAAAATCAACTGAAAACACAACTTCCATAACATAATAGCATGATACCAAACCAACATCGTATAACAAATCATATTAGCAGGATCGCCAAATTCAAATTAATACAATCAAAAAAATGCTATCAGATCGAAAAGACATCATAATATACGAAGATAACCAGCGCAGCATGATAATATACGTGGATTACCAGACCAACATCATAATATACGTCGAAAATCATAGTTGACGGCTCATCGAATTCAAATTCATACCTAAAACTACTATCCGATCGCTAAGATTAAAAGAATTACCTTCAATATGAACATTGTCATTCGAACTATCGCTCGAATCTGGAGAAGATGCATCCATTGCAGAATCCATTAAAAATGAATTGTTCGACAACTTATGGAAACCCGTTTGATTGACAAAATTGCGTTAAACCCTAATCGACTTGTTAAAATTTGAATTTGAAGATATTTCTTATCGAATGCAAAATCTTCTCGGTATAACAGGAGTTGCCATAACAAACTGATAAGGCAAAATGACGTATACACCCTTCCGCTTGAATTCATTAACATGATACGTGGCAGTCACTTCTTGGAACGCACGGATCCTAGGCAAAAGGCCTGTCCGCATATGATCGCCCTTATATTTACTTATATATATATATATATATACTTATATATATATATATACTTATATATATATATATATATATACTAGTGTGCAGGCCCGTGCGATGCACGGCCGGGGGGGGGGGACTTTGGCCGACCCTAATATTATCATTATGTTTATATACGTGAAACTATTTTTAGGACTCCGGTGATTGCGAATAAACATAACAGTGTAGGTAAAGAATCTGAGATTAAGGACGGCCAAAAGTAATGTGTTTAAAACAAATCAACCTACCATTGCTAATTGACATATGTAATATCAAGTGTATAAAAGAGTCATCAAGTTAGGTGTAAGGCGCCATAATCGGAGACAACAAACAATTATAAAGTAAGATAGATTCATTTAATATTAGCAGTTTCAAAGTTTGATGGGGTGTCTAAGCACCAAATAAAATAAAACTTCAAATAACGGTTACATATCCGGGCTGAAACTGGAGTCCATCCGGTTGTCAATATCACGTGTTGCTGCCTTGGCATCCCTGTGTATGGTCCGTAGATTCCGTAACAGTGCCTGTTTGGTACGAATCGCATCATTCAGCATTGAGGCGGCATCATACCGGAAGGGAGAGGGATCAAGGCTAAGAACCGCGTCCAGTGCTTGTCTGTTTTCTGCCAGCAGCCTTTCTACAACCATTGTCACGGCTGACAGTTCAACGTTTGTCTCATTGTGGCTGGCGATGAAGAAGTTACGGACATAGTCTTCCATTTCCTAATTATAAACAACATGTGTAAAATAATAAAACAACATTACAAAGCATAGATAGAGGCGTAGACGTGTAGGTAGAGGCTGTAACTCATGAGTAGTTAATGTGTTTTTATTTCTATTATGATTCGTTAAAGTGAACGTAGATAATTGTTATAAATTGAAATTGTGTTTTATCCTAAGATGAATTTTGAGTACCACCTGATCCATACAATCATTAACTTTTTTTCAGTCAGCCGTATCCTTATATTATTGTCTCAGTTCTCACCTCCAAACACTAATCTCTCAATTCTCCCTCTTTCCTTTCCATCGCACCAATCCTTTTTATGCTTCTGCAATTGCAGTTTATTGACTATGGTTAGTAATGGATGTTGAGATGACTCTCATTCTCTCCCTCAAGCCGTTCATGCAATCAAGACTGAAAAAGCCTTGCCAATGACGGTTTCCGTAACGCCGATTGAAAATCTTTGCTGGTGTGGGTTTCCGTAACGCTGTAGATCGATACAGGAATCTGGTACGTGTCTTCTTCTCTAGGATCTATATTTTGTGATTCAGATCTCGATTTGGTTCTTTATTGTTTTTTATTTAAACCCGCCATGAATGGTTTGTTCAATACTTCTATTTGGGCATATTGCATGTTCAAATCATTTGTTGCTACTAACTGCATTATATTGCACACATGTTGCTCGACCATTTGTCTCAGCGAAATTATAATTTCATATGTGATACATCTTTAATTCAAGATGTTTATTAGATAAAATGTTGAATTGTTTGACTATTTCGGAGTTAATCTACTTACATTAGTTGAATTTATAATATTAAACACCTATCTTGAAGTTAATCTACTTATATTAGTTGAATTTATAATATTAAACACCTATCTTGAAGTTAATCTACTTACATTAGTTGACTTTATAATATTAAACACCATATCATTCAACTCAACACAGATCATTCATCCACCGATAAATCTATGGATTTTGATATGTAAGATAACGTGAGATTAAATGTGATAATTGATTAAATGTGACACCGATCAAATGGTGCATTCTTAACCAGCCAATATTTATTAATTTGTTGTTGGTAGGAAAATGTGATGAATTCCCCAAACCAGCTATATAGATGTATTAATAGGCTAAACTTGACTTGTATTAATGCTTTGCATACTCCCTAAAGACAATCAAGACATTCAATAGAGAATGATATTCACCAACGTTGATTCAAAACAGAATGTAGTATTAGTATTAGAAGTATTTGGGTTAGAAGGCAACAAATTAAAGTGACATAAAATTGTACCTGGTTATCTACACAAATTAACATATACAACAAATTCATCTAGCCAAACACCCCACTGAACCGAAGTTAAAAAAATTGATGTAGTTTTAACCATTAATTTGACAGAATTGATTATGAGTCGCGGCGACTCAGATGTTAAAATAAGGTACTAAAAGTAAAAGAATTGAGAATTATGTGTTCACTTTCTCTTCAATTTAAAATAGTGTAGTAAGTAAGAATTTTGAAGGATGTGGGTGTTTTCTTTTAAACTCAATTATATTTGGTAGTACATATTCATTGATAATGTGGCATAATAAGGTTAATATGATTGAAGTTGAAAGAATAGGAGAATGTGATATAAACATAGAAAATAGTTAAGTTTTTGACATGAATATGAATACAAAGATGGTTTACATAAAATACTGGCAACATGATCACCATTTCCATAAAACATTTGAACCACACTTGAATTTGTCATTCCCTTTGCACTCCAACTCTAGATCATCTGATATGAATGACACTTTTTGCATTATATCATTAACACAACATAGTTATACCTGAATCAAATACAAATGATATGATAATGAAACACACATTTTCAACCACTACATATATATATGGTAGTCAAATTTATAGTATTGGTCGTTATTGATAAATGGGTGTAATACGTTCGTCAGGAGAGATATGAAACTATAAGGTCGTTCTAACAAACTAAAATCATTCTTCTAATTTTCATAGTATAATTCACTTAAGAAAAGTTGTGCTATATATAGCGAATTTTGGTCATGTTGAATACATTTGGTGTGTGGTTTCAGTTTGTTAGTCTACATAACTCATAATATAAGGACCTTATTTATTTATTACGATTGATTTTTGTAAGTTAGTTAGAGTTGAAAATGAAAAAACTTTTGCTTTGCAAAAACTTTTGCTTTGCAAGATCTTGGCAGCCAGTGAAATTGTAAGGGAAGGTGCATGTTCCAAACTGAACTGTGTATGATCTTGTAAAATTTGCTCCACTTGTGGCCAGTCTCTTTTGGTCATTCAGTTCCTAATTACTATATATTACAACTGACAACAATTTTTTTGCTTATTTTATTAGGTTAATATTATTTTATTGGTTAAATCTGATTATTTTATTCAAGTGTTATTATTTTAATCATCTCACACACACCATGCATATATAATTACAAAAAAAAATTAGTTTAACGGTATAGATGTAGCATAGAAATAGTTTAAGTTTATCAGAGTAGACCAGTTTCATGAAAGCAAACCAACAAATAGTAACAGACATCAAATATGGTAGTTTCATCCGGTTGGGCACGTTCATAAGAAAGAGTCGCCATTATACAATAAAATAAAACATTCACACACTTCAAGTTTAAAAGGATCCCTTCCCATGATGTTATGAAAGATAATTTCATTGGTTTAGATTGAAAAAAGTTAAAACTCTATACCGGCCAACCCATTTGAACGCATACAATACATCAAACCAACACCATATACAAATAACTCACTATATACATTGTCAGAATTACCCGTAATCAAAGTAATATTTGTGTAAATGGCAAAAGGTGATTTTGTTGCCCCACATGAATCTTTTATACACTAACATTAATCACCTTATAACGTTCCCACATATGAATAACAATTTAAAAATACTTACATAAACCAATATCAAATGAAAATCATACCAAAAGACTCCCCAATCGTGAATTTATAGAAAATGTAATAAAAGAAAATACCTTATTTTTAAAATAGACCCAAACACCATTCCTCAAATCTTAAATAACTTTCAAAAAGGAGTCTTTACATTAGATTGAAAAAAGTTAAAACTCTATACCGGCCAACCCATTTGAACGCATACAATACATCAAACCAACACCATATACAAATAACTCACTATATACATTGTCAGAATTACCGTAATCAAAGTAATTTTGTGTAAATGGCAAAAGGTGATTTTGTTGCCCCACATGAATCTTTTATACACTAACATTAATCACCTTATAACGTTCCCACATATGAATAACATTTTAAAAATACTTGCATAAACCAATATCAGATGAAAATCATACCAAAAGACTCCCCAATCGTGAATTTATAGGAAATGTAATAAAAGAAAATACCTTATTTTTGAAATAGACCCAAACACCATTCCTCAAATCTTAAAGAACTTTCAAAATTGAGTCTTTACATAATTACATTCTACTCTCTTTCGTGTTTACCACTTCCACGCCATCTCCTCCTTCAAAAGCCATCAATCCTGAAGAGGATAATTTTTCTGCTAACTCAACCTGTATATAAAACAACAAAGCTCACTTTAAAAAAACTTTTAGCCTACCAAAGCAAAATGCGATAAAAAAGATTGCAAAATGCTTTTATAATTAGTTGTTTTTGAAAATCATTATTGGAATCCTCAATTGATGAATGCATATATGATTTAAATCCTACTTTCCTAGCCAATAAGATGATTATTCTTAGAGGCAAATAAATCAACCAAGGGTTGTATCAAATCATTACTGGAAACATCAATTGAAGGATGTATGAATTAAATCCTACTTGGCCTAGCCAATCAGATGAATGTTCTTAAAGGCAAAGAAAATAACCTAGAGTTATACCACACACACTCGACCACAATAGTAACTTACTAACTTATGAAGAAAATGAAAATATTTTTTAATTTTGCCAAGTTTTCATGCTACAATAGTTAAACATTCATACCTTTCGGATGTTCATAATTGCATATAGTAATTTTCTATTAGTAGCAAGATACATGTAAGCAGGTAAGAGTATTTTTTTTTATATGCAGGTTATTTTGATCAGAAGAAAAATTTGGAATCCACAATTAGACTAATATTGAATCTTTATGACATAACTTGCTTGATTTTTGTAGTAATAGTTATATTTGTAACTATACATTTTCTTTTTATCAAGATTTTGACAGCCTTTTCTAATCAATTCTGGACTTCCGATTTATTCTCAATGTTAGTTTGAAGTTTAAGCTTTTAAAATTGTAATAGTAAGCAAAATAAAACTTAAGCAAATCATGTCCTGTTAGTTGTTAATTTTTCTACTTATAAACTAAAGACCATTCTAAAGTTCTTTTTAGGTCTTTTATAGCAAAAAAGTTTTATTTTTATGTGTTTTCCAGTGAAAAACATTCTATTTTATGAGTTTGTGTTACACTTTGTCCACAAATGGATAATTTAAGTAATTTTTTAAATCGACCCGCTATGGCCCGCACCCGTTGTGACCCGCACCCGTCTTGACCCCCACCAGTTTTGACCCGTAACCATTTTGACCCATTCTGACCCGCACCCGTTCTGACCCACATTGCTTCACATTATAGAGGTATGGTCATTTCATAATATTCTAATGTGGCTAAACTTTTTGTAGGTTTGTATGTTTGCCTCTGTCTCATACGGGATTCTTTGGCTTGGTAAGTACTTCCTACTTATTGTTAGGTGTTGTGTTTTCAAATATATTATATATATATATATATATATATATATATATATATATATAGGGTTAGGTTCAAATGAGACTTTTTTCTTTTGAGAACTTTTGAGAACTAAATCTCCACCACTAATTTCAGGTGGGGACCACTATAATTCATGGGGGGGTTTTCCATATATATAAACTAGTGGCTAAGATTAGTTCTTTTTAGTTCTCAAACCCAATTGGTTCTCAAATGATCTTCTCCCTATATATATATATATATATATATATATATATTTACAAATTGCAACTTAATTTGTGAGGGGAGTTACTATTACGTTGCAACCATTTAGTAAATTACACATGGATGTTATAGGCTTTGTGCCATTTGACCATGTTATTATTATTATTATTATTATTTTGGCTAGCTAGGGTTAAAAAAAGGTAATTGTTTTGCTCTGTTTCTCCGCTTCCATCGCCGACTTACGGTGTAGAAGAAAGAACAACTTTTTTCTTCTCTGCCTATTCATCGCTTGCCTATTCTTTCTCCTCTGCGCCAATTGTTTAAAGTAATCACCGGTGTTTTCTACTTCACTTTCAAAGCCATCGCTCTAACTACGGAAGACGATTTCTGATTCTCGACTTGCGATTGTGATTTCTCGCTTTGCTCTTCGAGGTATAATTGTCGATGTTTGTTCTAGGGTTCTGTAAATTTTGGGTACTTACTCTCGGTTCTTTCGTTTCATTTATTCGTTGTTGTCCTTCTTCCTTCGTCGTTTTAATGTTTGTATGCTAGGATTTCGCTTCTCTTATTGCTCTGTCACTGTGAATTTAGGTCTTTTTTCCTATAAAACCAGTTGTTATGAGTGTTTAAACTTTGTTGTTGTCAATTGATAGACTACAATTATCCATGTGATACTTATATGGTTATATCAATATGTACTTTGCTGAAAGATCAGTTTGTGTGGCAAGAACAATAGTAGCCTCTCACCCGATCAATTTATTGATAGACATAGTTGGTCTATTGACATAGCTATTAGGTTAACCTACAGAAAATGTGATTGCTTAGCACTGATCATCGTAGCCAGTCATGGCTATGGCTTAGCAGCATTAGTTCTTAAATTACCTTTAGCAAAAACGGTTAAAGCCTTTATGCAAAACTTTAGAACACATTATTTCTATGATAATATGTTATATGAACTTGGCTGCTATGTTCTTTTAGGGGTTAGCGTTTTCTATGGTCCTAATCCTTTTGCTTTACTCATCAGATTAAGTTTATCTGAATGCTTATTGTGATTAAGAAGATAAATTGTTTTAGAGGTTACCAAGTCTGCCAAGTGGATCTTTGTCTCTAAATCTCCTATTAATTGTTAAGTACATAGATATTAAAAGGTCAACCACTCTTACGCCATGTAGGGATTCGGTCATTGTATGGGTCAAAATAATTATTTGTAGTAGAGACAGGTAAAGGTGAAATAAAAGGTATTTTTATCATATATGAGCTAAGAGTAATCTGAATAATTGCATAATGGTTTTGTACTTGACTGATCAAAGTTTTTTATTAGGATTTTATATAAAAAACATTGATGCAGATTTATGTTTGCAGGTTGGGACTTCCGCTCTGCACGTAACATGTTTTCATAAGGCTATTTGCAAAAGGTTAGTTCGTTTGTTTTTAATACTTATTTGTATTGCATGATTTTTTAGACTTATTTCATTCATTAATTTTACTTTTCAGTGCTCCCAATAAGTTTAGAAAGGTAACTAATACAAAAAAAACGAACCTACAGTCATAAAAGGCATCATTAAACTAAGTGTAAATTGAAGCCATGACAAAAATGATCTAATGTATCTCATATATGGTTGCACATACGATAAAGTAAATTAAATGACTTGCAATAAAGGTTAAAAGAATCGCAAATAAAGGTGGATTCGGAATTAGTTTTATGATAACTTGCAATCAATAACACTGATGAGTAGAACATGCCTTTATATATGTTGAATTGTTTGAACCAAGAGCATAACCATTTTCTATATTTCATTGTCTTACTTGTACAAAAGAATGTCATGGATTTAAATAAATTAATATTTTTTTTACCGGGATGAAACTTGTTTCTATACCAATCCATCTCTCGCAGCCTCAAATAGATGATGGTGAAGGTCATTGGTAGTAGCCACGAAGGAAGAACCTGCGAATAAAAAGGGAGGAAGAGGGGGGGGGGAGAATTAATACGATCACATGAGAAATAAGCTCAAACACAAAAAATGTAAGGGGTCAAACATTAGCTTTCGACGTTACATTTTATTCACGTCGGACAAATCCACAAAAGTCTAACGAATCATAGATGACTCGGCGTTACATTTTCTTCACGTCAGAATCAAGGTCATGATCCTCGATTATTAGCCTCCGGTGGTACATTTTTTTCCCACCGGAAGCAAGGATATGGTCCTTAACAAAGAGTAAATAGCAACAAAACTAAAATTGAATAAAAAGTTAACTTACATGATTTAGGAGATGGCGGGTGTGGGGAAGGAGGGGGTAAGCAAATGAGGTTTGGATGGGTTTATATAGGATTAGAAAATTGTAATCATTAATATGAGATTTATTGATTAGGAGTTGCAAGAACCCGATGGGTTTTTATTTATTGATTATTATTTATTCTTAAATGATGTTTATTATGTTTATTAATAACCATATTTATTTTTATGATGTTTTTATGATGATAGAATTTGAGTAGTCATCATTTTAACTAATTTAATAATCATAACCAATTGAATGAAAGTTGAGAATGTGATTAGCCCTCATGTTTATTAACTAATTTAATAACCAATTGAATTATTGTTTACGGATTAATTATTACTATGATGATGATGATGATGATGATGATGATACATCAACATGTATAATGCTTTTAATTAAACATCATGCTTAACCATGCAATTCATTATGCTTTGTTTGTTGTACATCGTATTTATGATTTCACATTTATGAAGATGCAAAATAGTGCCATTGCTTAACTTTTATATATATATATAGATGTTTAGTAAATATATTCCAACAGGCTAATCATGTATAGGAGTGTCATTATTTATTAACAAAATGAAATACCTTTTCGACATATCTTGGTTTCTGTATTTTTCAATAAAACTTTATTTATGTCATTTTTACTGTCTGGATCATTCGAAAATGAGCTATAGCCATTGGTCTTTCACGGATGGCCAAATAAACTTTTCGGTATTGACAATAGATTGTTTTGTCAAAGAGTAACTGTTGTTTTTACTCCAGGGATTTGGTTCAAATCTCTATTTTAGTCCAATAGTTTAAAAACTGTCATTTCAGTTCAATAGTTTAGATTTTTATCTCAATTTCAGTACAACTCATTAACATGCATCAATTCTCTCTCTCTCTCTTTCTCTCTCTCTCTCCTTCTCTCTCTCTCACTCCCTTTCCTTCTCCCTCTCCCTCTCCCTCTCCCCCTTCCTCTCCTATCCCTCTCTATCTCTCTCTATCTCTCTACACTTAAGTCAACAACCAAAAAAATAATTGAAAACCAAAATCATATATATTTTTTGAACGACATTAAACTTCAACTAGGCCATCCGGGGGCGAACACCTGGCAAAAAAAATCATATAAAACACCAAATCTCTCTCTCTATCCATCTATCTATCTATCTATCTATCTCTCTCTCTCTCTCTCTCTCTCACGTCTGCTCCCCAACCCCACCCAGGTCTTCTCCGCGTTGCACGAGAATTAGAAGCTAATTAAGTATTTAACGAGCGTAAGCCTACGAAGGAGCTTGGGTAGATGAAGCCATGACAGAGATAGGTGGAGGATGGCGGCGATTGGTGAAGGTTGTTGAAAAGAGATATTTGTAGTGAGGAAGGAGTTGTCGATTAATCAACCCTCACATAGGTACACTTTCGACTTAAACACATCATATGTGTAAGTAGATGTGTTTTTGCCCACCCACTCGATACAATATTAAATTATGATAACAAAAGTTAGAATCACGTTACCTTATAAGCTTGTGCAATAATACTGGAACGTATCGGATCAAAGGTTCGCTTTCACAATCATGAGCATCTAAGGTTTGAATTTAAGTATATTTCTCACCCAATACTTAAATCTCTCAAACCAATGCTCTGATACCAACTTGTAACGTCCTGACTTTAAAAGACCTATTTTCAACGCGTGCGGAATTACGGTCCCAGATTTTATAAAAATTCAACATGACTTGCCTTAAAAGTACAACTTCTTTACTAACAACCTAATAAACTCACTCTTTATATGATGAAAACATACTAATAATCTCACCAAAGTTCATAACCAGTGATTAAACTTTAGTTCAACGACAACTAACCAAAATGACCCAATACCAAGTCCTTACAAAGCATTGGTAACTAGTAACTTAAGACGTGGTAATTACAACATCATGAGTTTTACAATTGTCTTGATTACCCGATCCGAGACTCCTTCCACTCCTTATTTGTAAGGGAATAATTTGTGTCTTGTGTATTAAATTATCTATTGACAGACTATTTTGAAGGCCTATGCATTAGAATAGGTGAAAAATAGTTGGGTTATTATTATATTGGGTCATTGGGCCATTTTAGATGTGTTTGGACTCAATTAGAAAGTGTTTAGAGGAAGTTTAGTGGGCCTAGGTGTTCAAATACGGGAATTAGAGGGAAATTAGGGTTTTTAGGATGGTTTGTTCTCCAAGTTGAAGAATCTCTATATAAAGGAAACCCTCCCCACGTTTTGAGGGTTGTTGATTCTCTTTGGTTGTGAAGGTGTTGAATCTGAATTCCTCCATTCGGATTCCTTGTGTTTGTTGCAATCAAGTTTAATCAATCAAGTGCATAGTCTTCGATCGGTTTGTGTTTTTTCTATATTTACTTTCAATCGTTATTCAGTCATCATTATTGTTTAATCTTGAATCACCTTTAATCACCGGATTCCGCACGGTGTTCATCGGTTTGGATATCGCGTGAGGGTTTGATTTGATCCTTATAATTGGTATCAGAGCCAAGAAACTTCATTTCGAGGCTCTCGCGATATCGGATTCAAGAAATTTGTGAACTAACGATTTGAGTTTTAGTTTTTTTCAGTCGTTTAATCAGCTCGAAAAGAAGGAAGAAAAAGTGTGTTTTGCAGGTTTTCGAAGCAAGTGGGAGGTTCTGAATCGAAGAACAAAGCTTCCCAATTGAACAGTGGCCTCGACCCGAGTTTTCGATCGGATTCTATAGCTTTTCGGTCCATCATAACAGACTTTCGGATCGGGTCACAGCTTTTCGATCGAAAACTCCTTTTCGACTCGTCAATCGACCAGACTTGCCGAAGCTCTGCACGATCGGAAACCCAGCTCTCCGATCTAAGAGACTTTCCGACCCAGACTTTTCGATCAGTTGAGGACCTTTTCGATCGACCTCTGTGGCTAGTCCTAGGTTCCCGGTTCGATCGAAAACTGTGATTTACGGCTTGTCACAGCTCTCCAACTAACCGTTACTCTGCCGATCAAAAAGTCCACTTTACGATCCATTCAGCTTTTCGATCGAAAACCTTCATTTCAATCGAAAACCCAGCTTTTCGACCCTACACTACTTTCTGATCGAAAACCCTCTTTTCGATCAAAAACCTCCTTTCCAAACCTAACTTTCCGATCCAGTGACACTTTTCGATCCAAATCTCATTTTGCGGCAAAAACACTATTTCGCGCAGTTTCACTAAAACGGACATAACTTGGGCCTCCTTTAGAGTTAGAAGCTCTAATACATGCCCAAACGACCGTCTCGACGAGCCCCAAAACAATCCCCACCTAACGGCCAGGGGAGCTCGTTTGGACCCTCAAAGTCTACTCCGAAGGCCTCCGTTTTTCAGTTTGAAGTTTTTGACACTATTATTTGAATAGTGATTTTCCCATTTTTACAAGATTTGCGCTAGAAGTTCAACCAAAGAAGATCACGGCACACGTTCTACCAGGTACCACTGAATCTACCAACAACAATGAGATATGTTCAAACCCCAAGTGCAATTCATTAATTAAAAAATGGGAACGTAAGTTCACTAATGAGAGTTTCAACCATGAGTCAAGTGCTAGAGATATTAGGGAATTTAAAGACCAGGCTAGAGTATACAAAGAGAAACTAGAGGCCGTTAAATTAGATGTTAAGAGCCTTCAAAATCAACTGAGTTACAAGACTGCCTATCTTAGGGTAGCAAATACTAAGGTAGAAGAGCTAACTAAAGAAGTGGAAGAACTAAAAGCTAAACTAGGCACAACCCAATCCACATTAGAGCGTTTTGAAAATTTCAGAAACAAATGTTGAAAGCTAATTCTGTATTCTATAACACAGAAGTTAGAATGAGGCATGTAAAAGACAACTCTGGTTTAGGTTTTGGTACCGAACAAAAGGATGAGATGTCACAACCCCAATTTTCACTAACGGAGCTTTACTGTGTGGGACGTGAGCAAACCAGGATCCCAGTCCGTTAGTTACACCAAACAACCAATAAATATCAAAAGATTTTTATTATATTACAATACAATATAAATTCAGAGTTTTAGAAAATGCGGAAGCATAAACAAAAGGTTTAGTAGTTACATGAAACATTGTTATTTGAAATAACGTAAGTTGCATAGAAAACCATAACAGGGTTTTAAGGGCTTATGCATACATACTCATGATACTTGAACACCTGCGACTTGAGAGAAACATGTTTAAAGGAAGTGTCAACAAAAAGGTTGGTGAGTTCAAATAAGTACATATCTAAAACTAGTATAGACATGTAGTACGAATTCAACAGTTTTATTCGAAGTTCAGATATGTATATTACAAGTACAATCCATATCGTAGGTAGCAATCATAAGTTCATGTCACTAAAACGTTCGCAACCGAAGCTGACTGTTAAAGTGTAGGAATTCATCCTTACGTGTTTTTGCTTTCCCCGTGTCTACTCGATCACAGTAAGTTTAGGCTGACATTGTCCTCAGTCCGACCGCCAGTCGGGGGGTGCATCTCGTGCCCGCTGAGTGGGGCTTGTCAGACCCTAGTAGTACTACCCAATATCACCTCGCTATTTACTACTAACGGTTCGGTATAGTAAGGACTTGAAAGATAAAGGCATTTTATGTGAACATGTGATATATACTGGATTTCTACTTTAATCATACATCAAAAGTTGTCGTGTTATCACCCTAACCCGAGTGTAACGTGTTTGTGTGTGTTATCGTCCAAACCTGGACGTAACGTAAGAGGTTGTGTAACAAACATTAGGGTGCACAACAATTCCAGATAAGTAACACGTCAAGTAGCAATTAACGGTCTTGTGTAATCTACCAAGAACCTAATGAACATATATGCATAAGTGAGCGTTCAATCGGAATGTCTAGGTCTAGACCAACGTTGAGAATTAATAATGTTATAAGATGACAGATGCCACGATGAATATCACTAAGTCCTAAACAGGTGGAGGATGGCGCATAGCCGAAAACATGACGATCGCGAACGTCGAATATATATATATATATAAAATATCCGTCCGTGAAATTGAATGATGAAATATGTGTATATAAATATACATAGCCAAATATATAATTATATCAATAACGAGAACCCAATATACACTTTATATAGTTATATTTTTATATAAATAGGTATCTAACATTCAGAATGTTTATATCGTAAGATACAACAAAATATATTATTCGTGAACGCATATTCCGTCAATTACCCAAAACATTCATTTTATATCTTTAAACACGTAAATATACACATTTTTATATTTATGTCCAAAATACACATTTTATTATTTAAATCGAGTCACCAACTAGTATATATGTATATATTCTGATGAAAGTTTGTGTTATTTAAAAAAGGGTTTACTATCAACATAAATATTCCTACAAGGGTTCCACTTATCCATAATATCGTTGAGAATGATCGTTTGGTGGTTTCCATGTCAAACCCTATCCAAAAACACAAAACATAAAAAAAAGAAAATGGAGGTCACTGAGTTTCAAACTCGTGACCTCTACCTTACTGATCAGCGCACTAGCCATCGGGCTAATGACAGAGTTTGGTTACAGGTTCGAAAAGTTATTTTTTTAACAATGTGGTGGACCTGGAACCGGACCACCGAACAAGGTAGAAAAATGTGGGGTTTGTCAGGATTGGAACCTGCACCCCATCGTTACAACAGAAAACCCCAACCACCCGGGCACTTTAACGTTTGTTAATGGAATCAACAACAAAATATATAATCAATCCGGGTCGGTTGTCATCTTCTTTCTTGAAAAGAAACCTAATCACCCGACCACCATTGATGGATACAGAAGGTTTACAGAAGCTTGCATGGACGATCAAATAAACCATGGATACAATAAATGATATAACGGGGGTTTTAGGTTTACCATATATCCAAAACGAACTTCGAACAGATCATCGACGATGAACACGATCGGAGACCCGTACGCAAACTTTGACATCAAAGATGGTCTCCTATCCCTTTGCTGCTACTGTTGTGCTCGTGGCTAATGTGATGTGAATTCCGATGGTTATGCCAGCCGGCTAGATGTTGGTGCAATAGCATCAAATACGAAAATCAGAGGTGATCGAAGTCCTGGGGGCGGTGTTATCGAAATAGAGGTCCAGAGGAGGTCCAGGGGTGTTCTTTCAGTGAAAGGGAATCCAAATGAGTAGGAGTTATAAGGTCGGACAACATTAAATCATGTTTGGTCCAATGACCAAACACACCCTCAAATTTAGGAGTTTGACATACTAGACCCATGGTGTTTTAAATAAAAGAAGCCAGGTTTCGGAAATTACCAACAAGTCCCTCGAAGTTTATAAATCTCTAACAAATTCCAACGGAATTAACGGAACTAACCCGGATGACGAGTAAACGATTATATATCAAGATATGATTAACGCGAGACGTTTATAAGATATAAAAATTGCTTCTTTCACATAAGCTCACGAATAATAATCCATAATTATTTATTTTAACTTCACAATAAATCATGGATTTATACGTTCAAAAATTTATATGAACTCACAAAACGCTACATATAATTATGTGAATGTATATACATATAGCACATGAAATCATAAGTTTAATTGTCGCATAAAATGACAAAACGTTCACATAAAATCGTAAAGTATGATTTATATACAATCATGGAATATCGAACGTCTAGACTTAAGTGCATGCCCGCATAGTGATGTTTGCACAAAGCCCTAGATAATAAAGTCAACACAAGTCAATCTCATAAATGTTCACACACTTTTATATCAGTTTAGGTTTAGGTTAATTCAGGAAAGGACCTGAAAAGTCGGGTTGTCACATACATGACATGTAACGTTAACTATTTCCAGGTTAACTAAGATAACGGAAGTTATTAACGGAGTTAACCGGGAAATTACCAGTTGTCATCATCCCAAAGTTAAAAGAATTTTTGTCATGAAAATTAAGGTAACGTTAGAGGTAGTGCTGACTCATTGACTGGAATGAAGGAAAAAGGGAAAGAAAAAAAATTCCATTTATGACATCATCCCCAAGTTGAAAAGAAATTTCATCCCGAAATTTTATCAGTGTCAACTGTTACAAGAATCGATCTTGACAGTAATATATCAAAAGAATCCAGGTTTCGTACTCCAAGAAGAGTGATGGTGTTAGGACAAGTTTCTGTGTGTGGTCGTTACTGTACGAATAGAATAGATTGAATGTATAGGGTTTATTGTATGTGAGAGGGTCAACATACTAACCAGCGTATCAGTTGATACGCTGGGTGGTCCGCCCGTATCATCTGATACGGAGTCTATGTGGTACGCTGACCATCCAACCTATAAATAGGTGTTAGTATGTTGATCATCTCCAAGTTTGGTCATTACTCTTTGTGAGTAGAGAGAGAAGAGGTTCTGTCCAAACCTCCTCCAGAGCTTAATTGATGTATACTCTCTCGGTATTGTAATCATTTGACTATAATTGAATGACAAACTTCCGTCTCTATCATTCTATGATCTGGAAACGATCCGTATATGGTTTTACAACTGATACCACTTGTAAAACACAATACGGATCTTGCTAGTGCATTATTACAATTGGATTCGGACACACAAGGTAAACACAATACGGATCTTGTAAAACACAATATGGTTTTACAACTGGTCACAGCTTGTAAACAGAGAGTACACAGAGTATTCAGGTTACACTTTGTAAAACACACACTTAAGAAAGCTCAAACCTCACTCACCCTCTCTGAATCAAACTGAAACCTATATATAGAGACTGGGCCAGCGGACCAACTTACCAGCGTATCAGGTGGTCCGGCGGATCACCTGATCCGCCACTGATCCGCTGGATACATAAAACACAAACTTATACATTACATACTCAAAACATCAAGATCTAGCACTAGACAACACAAAATGCTCTAACAAACTCCCCCTTGTCTTGTGCTAGTCTTCAGAAGCTTTTGATTCTGTCTTCTTCCAATCACGTCTTCTGTTATTTCCAGCATGAATCCCACCACCAAAACAAACATTTATCACTTTCTGAAATTGCATTGCTTGATCACGACATTCAGGTTTGTAGAGAATCTTGCTAGAATGTAGCTTTTCAATATCATTCTTTGATAAGTTTATCAACGACATCGGATCATAGATTCTTACAACCTTGTTGTCTTCTTGAATCACAATAACAGCTTCACCAGACACCTCATCATAATACCACCACCTCAAAGTCTTGATGAAATCTTGTTCAAGCCTTTTGAGAGGTATTTTCTTGAGCTGAATCGGCTTCTTATATTTCAGAATCACTACTGGTCTGCCTGTGATATGATGGATATCTGTTGGATGCTCAGAGTAAGTTGGTCTTTGTGGAGTCAAAAACCTAAATCTTCCTTGACATTCTTCGATTAACTTCTCCTTAAACACAGCAGCCAACATATTTCCTCCAGGATTCAAAAATGGACTTCTAGCCAAGTCTCTCACATCACAAACATGTAATGTATTGAACCTTGTAGCATTCTTCAGATATACAATCCCGAACTCCCTCTTGATAGCATAGCATTTGAGTTCAGAATCGTACATCCAGCTGATAATCTTTCCAGAAGCTTGTCTTCCTTTTCTATCAAAAAACCTTTTCTGATCCACAGGTTTTGAAGACTTTTCAACTTGAACTGGAACTGGAAGTTTCTTAGCCCTTTGATCTTTTAACCAAGCTTCAAATAACAGCTTCTTTTCTTCTTCTTCAGACATATTAACAGATTCAGATGCTTCAGGTTGATCTGATGATTTCTCTGTTTCAACCTTATCCTCACTGTCTTTCCCAAAGAAATTAAAACCTTCAGAATAGTCGTTATCAGAAAAATTCCCATACATCGTTGGATCATTGGGATATTCTTCTGCCGTCATATCTTCCACTTCCACATGATCATCTTCAAATACCACATCTTCTTCTGAATCATCTTCCTGATATGGCTCAGCAACTGGCACATTCTCAACATCATCCACATTTAGAGCAAAAATAGCTGCCAGCTGCTCTTTTGTGAAAGGATTAACCAACTCTCCCTCTTTCATTTCAACCCTCGATATCGGAGTTACATCATATATTTCTTTGTCTGTAGACTCCCCCTGAGATGCCGTGGCTGTACCAGCAGCAGCAGATGATGTAGCTGCCGCATCAGTACCAGTACCAAAACCACCAGCACCACCTTCAGGATTATCATGATCATCGTTTAAAAACTTCATCACATCCTCTTCTTCTCTGCACGTTTCTTCAGGATTTGGCCTTTTCTCCCCCTGAGCAGCTAAAGCTGTAAGCACGTGCTTAAGCTGCTCACCCATAGACAGAGACAATTGCTTTAACTGAGCAATTTCCCGATCTTTTGCCTCATCCTGAGCTTTTAATCGAGCAAGTTCCTTTGTATGAGATTGATCTCTAGCAACCAATTCTTTACACAAATTTTTCAGCCCATAAATCTCTTCAGCCTGCACCTTGTTTGTATGTTCTACTCTCTCAAATCGAGCTTGAAACAATGCAAGCTTCAAATCAACAGAAGAAATTGTGGAAGTAGTTGAAGACGTGGAAGCAGAACCAGTAGTTGACGGTCTTGTGATAGTTAACTTTCTGATTGGAGGTTGTTGGGAACTTTGAACATCAGCTGTTTTGGTGGTTGGTTGACTTGGAATTGAAGACGACGTAGTCACCTTTTGCTTCTTGCTGGGAGGACTTTGCCCAGATTTTCGCGCATCAGCAAGAAATGAACCAGGCTTCACTCCTTTATATCCTACAGCCACACTTTTCATACGTTTGCCAGAAGCAACTGCAGGAGCTTTGCCTTTATCTAAAGACTTTGACTTAGCCACAGGCTCCTCCATACTAGGAGTATAAGATGGATCATTATCAGTATCTTCAGCCTGTTTGGTTCTATTCTCAAAAACAGAGGTATCTTGATTCTGAGATTTCAAATAAGCAATATGAGCCTTAGAACCTCTCTTGACTGGTATCCCCCTAGTATTGTGAAAAATTGTAACATATTCACTAAGATCTGAGTCAGTTTCAGACGAACTACCAATAACATCATCACCCTCATCTGGAATATTCACCCGGTCAGATTCATTGACAGCTTCAGTAGTTACTTGCTCTGGATTTTGTTCTTGAACTACAGGATGTTGTAAGACAGGTTCTTGCACAACAGGTTCTTGTACTACAGGCTCTTGATTTACAGGTTGCTCACCATCATCATCTTCTGCAACCTCAGTTGGAAATCCATGATCATTGTAATGTAGTTCATCATCAGAACTATCAGAATGTTTTGCAGCACCATTATCTGGAGCCACATAAGCCGGATTAGCAAGATGACCAATCAACCTCTTATTTGGTGGAGGAATGGCATTTCCCTTTCTCTTGTAGTACACAGGGATCTTGCCAACAACTATTCTATTCATATGCTTCATATCTATGATAGCAACAGCGT
>JBCNJP010000017.1:22512861-22535786 GCA_039602395.1 Deinandra increscens subsp. villosa
GAGTTTTGTTTAAAAGTTGTCCCTCGCTGATTTATTAAGCCATAATCATTAGCTCGGGTAAATGAGCCACTATTTGTATTGATAGATCTATTGGTTGTGACAACCCGCCCTTGATCAGTCGCGCTGGTCTTGTTCCGGATTGGGGTAATATAAATAGAAAGGGGCGTGTGGACGTTTTGGTTTGATTATGGACTCATAGATTAGATCACAAACGTGAATCTAGCTAATTTACGTAAATATCATTATAAGAAAAATTTGCATGATAATTATATCAATTGTGTTTAAATAATGTCCATTGGGATGTTGGATTAATTATTCCGGGAGCATGGCTCGCCGAGTGTTTTCTTTAAAAACTCTATGGAACTCACCAGCTTTATGCTGACTGTTTATTTTGGGCATATTTTCAGGGTAAGGAACTTTGTCATGGATGATGGGCAATTGTTGGCCAGACTTGCGTTATGTTGGCTTGTTATGGGACCGCTTGAGTTAATGATGTTATGAATTTGAATAAAACTTGTGTTTATAATGTTCGACCAATTGTTGAAATGAATTAACTAATGTCTTTTGAAAACATCGATTTCTGACTCAAGTTAAAACAACCAACCAATTTAAACAAACGTATAGTCTGATAAAAATGGGTATCAACTTCAGTTACCACCACCGAATTTGTTTTCCGCTGTGATTTCGGGGTGTTACAGAAGTTGGTATCAGAGCCAACGGTTGTAGTGAACTAGTAAAACTAGTCTACAACTTAGAAAATATGCCAAAACATGCCATCCATGAGGTAAAAATTTATTGTACCATTTTTAAGTTTATTTCGTGATTATACTAAGTAGATTCGTACGGATGTTCCCGTGTCACCGATGTCTGACACAGTACCGATTCATATTGTTGACGCCGAGGGTGGGTCCCCGTTACTTACGTTAACACCTTTATTGGGACCAACCTTTGCATGTCAATGTCCGGGTAACCAACATAATGGTTGGTTGTTCGAGGGTGACGATGAGTTGATAGAGGAGCCAAAAGCGGCTGTAACATCAGAAGAGTTGGTGCCGATTTTTTTGGGTTCTGGAATTGCCACCGATGGTGCCGGTCCAACCGGACAATCGCTATCGTTTGGTCTACTCGCGGAAATGGCGTAAGGTTTCTTCGACTGAGGTTGCTGTTGATTCAGAGGTTGTTGGTATGGGTACTTTAGTGATTGCTAGTGGTATTGCGGAGCCTGAGCCCGGGAGGGCAAGGGTCGAGCGTTGGGACGAGATGACTCGTTAGATAGTTAGTTTTGTTATGGGAGGTGGAGTTACTTCCACTTTTGAACGTAGTGAGTCTTCGGGATCCGCGTCTAGTGGATCCTTGGATTTTTGGGTCTTTGGTGACCCGTTGTGTTGAGTTTTAGCACCAGATCTCTTCCGTCAAGGGAAAGATGCGTGAACATGATGGATGGATTAGCGATGCTAATCATATGATGAGTATTGTCAGTGATCAGCAGATATTTGATTCTGAGGTTGTGTGACAGGTGATTGAGTTGAAGCAGAGTGCTGATAGTCGGCAGGTCAGCCAAGACCTGATACATTCAGGAGTGATTCGGTGGAAAATATGGATACCGTCACATTGGTGGATGTCGATTTTGCACCAAATGTAACCGTTATGGGCATGATACTCCATATTATTGGAACAAGTCAAGAGAAGGGACTGCAAATCTCAGACAAAGTCACTACGAGTGCGGAGCTACTAATCATTTTAAAAGAGATTGCCCTAAATTAAAGAATCAAAATGCTAAAGGAAGGGCATTTGAGATAAACGCTAAGGAAGCTCGCCAAGAGCCGTCTATTGTTATCGGTATGTTTCTCATAAACAATAACTATGCTTTTATTCTGTTTGACACGGGTTCCGACATGAGTTCCGTGTCAAAGGATTTTGAGCCATTGCTTGCTTTAAAAGTTAGTAAGTTAAATAAGAAGTATGTTATTGAAATTGCTAATGGAGAGAAAATAGAGGCTAGTACCATAGTTAGAGGGTTCGATATTATGATTGAAAATCATCCCTTTAGTGCTGACCTTCTACATGTTACCCTTGTAAGGTTTGATATTGTAATTAGTATGGATTGGTTATCAAAGAATCATGCAAAAGTGAAATGTTTCAATAAGATTATTCGCCTTCCAACTGCAAACGGAGAAATATTAACCATCTGTGGAGAAAAGAGTAATCCCACAGTGAAAATCATGAACGTCATAAAGGCTCGTAAGTATTTGCAGAAAGGTCTTCCGTCGTTCTTGGTAAAAGCTGTAGATGTGAGGTCTGAAGAAAGAAAGATTCAGGACATTCCAGTACTAAAGGATTATCTAGAAGTCTTCCCAGAAGATTTACCTGGCCTACCCTTTATACGACAAGTAGAATTTCGAATCGATTTGGTACCCAGAGCAGCCCCTATTGCTCCATCACCCTATGGATTAGCGCTATCTGAATTACAAGAAATATCCAAGTAGTTACAAGAACTTCTTGATAAAAGGATTTATACGACCAAGTTTCTCACCTTGGGGAGCGCAATTTTGTTTGTTAAAAAGAAAGATGGGTCCTTTCGCATGTGTATCAATTACCGAGAATTGAATAAGATTATCATCAAGAATCGATACGCTTTACCGAGAATCACTGATATGTTCGATCAACTCCAGGGATCTAGTTTCTATTTGAAGATAGATCTTAAATCTGGATATCATCAGTTTCTTGTAGTAGAGGAGGACGTTTCGAAGACAGCTTTTCGAACGCGTTATGGTCATACAAGTTTTTAGTCATGCCATTTGGATTGACGAATGCGTCCGCTGTGTTTATGGATCTTATGAATAGGGTATGCAAACCTTATTTAGATAAATTTATTTATTTAAGGAGCAAGGAGGACCACGAGTAGCATTTGAAGCAGATTCTTTTGAGACGCTAAAAAACGAGAAGTTTTATGCTAAGTTCTCAAAGTGTGAATTTTGGATACGGGAAGTCCAATTTCTGGGTCATGTCCTTAATGAGAGTGGCATACATATGAATCCTGCAAAGACTGAAGCAATTAAGAGCGGGAGTGTGCCAAAGTCACCAACTGAAGTCCGTCAATTTTTGGGGTTAGCTGGCTACTATAGGAGATTTATTGATAATTTATCCCGAATAGCTCAACCACTAACCCAATCGACTAAAAAAAGATAGGAAGTTTGAATAGACGAAAAAGCAAGAAGACGCCTTTTAGTGTCTGAAGCAGAAGTTGTGTAGTGCTCCGATTTTATCTCTTCGAGAAGGAACCGATGGGTTTGTGGTTTATTGCGATGCATCTAGGTTGGGTTTTGGGTATGTTTTAATGCAAAGGGATAAGGTTATCGCCTACGCATCCAAACAACTCAAGGTGCATGAAAAGAATTATACCACTCATGATCTGTAGTTAGGAGTCGTTGTTTTTACATTACAGATATGGAGGCATTATCCATATGGCACGAAATACAATTTTTACTGACCATAAGAGCCTCCAGCATATCTTTGATCTAAAGGAGCTCAATATGCGGCAACGTCCATGGGTGGAACTATTAAACAATTATGATTATGATATACACTATCACCCAGACAAAGCTAATAGTAGCCGACACATTGAGCCGAAAGGAGCGAGACACGCCAAGACGAGTGCGAGCAATTGAAATGACGATCCAGTCAAGTTTTACCTCGCACATCCGTATATCAGAGCAGGAAACGCTCAAAGTTGTTAATTTGAGGAATAAAGATCTTCGTGGAATGATCAAGGATTTGGCATTAACCAATGATGTTAGAAATTTTATGGGTCGTATCTGGGTACCAATTTTGGGCAAACTACGTGAGTTGATTTTGGATGAAGCTCACAAGTCCAAGTATTCCATCCACCCAGGATCAGATAAAATGTATAAAGACGTCAAGGAATATTATTGGTGGCCAAATATGAAGCGTGACATAGCGACTTATGAGAGTAAGTGTTCCACATGTGCCAAAGTTAAGGCGGAACACCAAAAGCCGTCTGGTCTATTGAAACAACCAGAGATTCCGCAATGGAAGTGGGAAGGAATCGCTATGGATTTCATCACAGAAGTACCCCGAACATCTCGTAATCATGATGCTATTTGGGTAATTACTGATCAGTTAACAAAATTTGCTTATTTTCTCCCAGTTAAAGAGCCCAACTCAATGGAAAAGCTCGCCAATTCATACATCAAGGAAATAGTAGCTCGTCATGGAGTGCCAGTTTCTATTATCTCAGACAGGAATGCACATTTCACGTTGAGATTTTGGCAGTCCCTGCATGAGAAACTGTGCACTAACTTGGATTTAAGCACCACATATCACCCTCAAACTGATAAAAATAAAAGGACCATACAGACGTTGGAAGACATGCTTCAAGCTTGTGTGACCATCTTTGGTGGAAATTGGGACACTCATTTGCCGTTAGCAGAGTTTTCATATAACAACAGTTACCATCCTAGCATTAAGGCTGCACCTTTTGAAGCTTTGTACAACAGAAAGTGTCGGTCACCTCTTTGTTGAGCCAAAATTGGAGAGAAGGAATTAACGGATGTGGAGATCATCCAAGAAACGACTGATAAAGTTCCGAAAATCAAGAGTCACTTGGAAACTGCCAGAGCAAGGCAGAAGAGTATGCTGACGTCCGAAGAAAACCCTTAGAATTTAAGGTTGGGGATAAAGTGTTATTGAAGGTTTCACCTTGGAAGGCTGTTACTAGATTCGGTAAGCAAGGGAAGCTCAGTCCCCGATTTATAGGACCAATTGAGATTTGGAATCGAGTGGGTCCAGTTGCTTATCATCTGAAGTTGCCAGATAAATTTAGTGGTGTTCACGATGTGTTCCACGTGTCTAACTTGAGGAAGGGTCTTTCTGATGAGACACTGGTTATACCGTCTAAGGTGGTATGAATCAATAATAAATTACATTTTGTTGAAGAACCAGTTGAAATTGAAGATTGGAAAGTCCAGAAACTCAGACGAAGTAAAATTAAGCTGGTTAAAGTTAGATGGAACTCAAAATGAGGACATATACCTGGGAACGAGCTGATCAGATGAATAAGAAATACCCTCACCTATTTTTGCTAGATAAAAAAAATCAAAAATTTCGGGACGAAATTCCCTAAAGGAGGGGAGACTGTGACACCTAGCGTTTTCAGGTTAGAATATTCGTACCATAAGTCACGAATTTAGTATATATAATCACGGTGCTAGTAGACAAATATAAGATTTGGTCTAAATAAACTAGCATTTTATGAAATGGTATTTTATAAAAGTATTTTAATAGCAAACGTTGGTGAACAACTAAATTACTAGTTAAACGGGTAGGTAACTATTAGTATAAATACTGTCTATATATATATGTGGGTATATCAAGTAATATAAAATTTTGTTACGTGACTATCATTGCGAGCGTAATTTAATTTTATGAATTATCATATAATTATTTTTGTGTTTCGTGTCCGAAAGTTTACTGAGATTTACCAGTTATACCTCGTTTTGTCAGTAATTTACCAGCTAAATACCCAATACCATAGTCATATGGTGTATGACTACTACTTTACACAAATAAAATAAATTTAAATATATATAATCTTGCCACCTAGCAAAGCTATTGAATACACACCAACCTAATCTACACACTCTAGGTATATAAGGTGTAAGCTTATGCTACATACAAATCATGACTTCCTCCTTCTCTTTCATTTCACACGTCTCTTTCTCTCTCTCTACATAAACACTTGAAAACCCATCAAAAGCTCATAATTTTCTTATATCTGAACTAAGATTCAAGTAAAAATGGTGGATTTTTAGCTCTACGAATTCAAGGAAAAGTAGGATTCATCATCAATCATCATCTTCATCAACAATCTAAGTAAAATTCACTCTCTCTCTCTCTCTCTCTCTAAAACTTCATGAGTTCTTTGTACTTTGACCCTCCTATAAATGATTGATGATGATTCCTTAATCACCCAAATAAATATTTTGATGCAATGTGGGTGTGAGATGTGTATGTCGTGAGTTGTGGGTGGGTATTTAGTATGCATGTATAAGTTTTATATGTATGTATACATAATAGATGATTATGATTCATATGAATACAAAAAAAAAAGATTATTTAATCAAGATAATAGGTTGCGATCATAATTTATTTTCATATGATTGCGGGTTTTTACAAGAAAAACATATGTATATATACATATATATATATACATCGTAGATGTATGTATCTATAATACATGTTTGTGTATAAAAAGTTTTATGTGAATATGAAAGTGGGTTTTCATGAATTGAACCAAAAGGTATGCATACTTATATAAATGTCATATATGCATATATATGAGTTATTTGAAAAGTAAAAGTTTATAAATAAATATATATATATATACATGCATACACATGTCGTGAATATGTATGTGTGTATGGATGAAAATATTGAAAAGAAATCCACACTCATGTGTGTGTACATGCATACATACATGGGTTTATATTTTCCATGCAATGATTAAACTTTTAAAGTGTGGAAATGGGTTTAAAATAATAATCTTTAGCATGTAAAAATTAAATTTTTGTCTCAACTAAATAAAAACTATAGTATTTAATGAAAATGCAAGGTTTGACATTTGATAAATTGGTATTTTTTTTAAACAGAAAAGTGTATATATGTTTTATGAGAAGTAAATATTAAAAGTTTTTATGAAATTATTCATGGGTTTCCAAATACAAACTATACGATAGAACGGCCATCAAACTAGCAATTTTCGGCTTAAAACTATTATTATTTACATGAACAGAAGAAGAAAAATATTTAACCTTAGAAATATAATTTTCTTTTAGGTATATAATTATGAAATAATAGTTACAAGATTAGCTAGTAACTGAGTTGTGGTCACTAACGGGTTGCTATTTAAAGCGGAAAATATTTTAAGGAATCATCGTCATGTCTTGTAAGTTGGAGGATCAACTTTTGTTTAACACTTGAGTTAGTCCTAAATGTCCTTTGAATGTCCCCCTAAATGTCTTGTAATAGGGCATCTTTAGGACGGTTGTGTTCAGATAATATCCGGATTATCACTGTGAGTTTCCATAGCCCCTCTTTTATATTTTTACTGTTTTGGGGGAAAATATGCCAATGTTAAATTTTATTGATATAATTAGAAATGGCATGATCTTATAGATGATGTGTGATGATCTTGAGTTTTGTTTAAAAGTTGTCCCTCGCTGATTTATTAAGCCATAATCATTAGCTCGGGTAAATGAGCCACTGTTTGTATTGATAGATCTATTGGGTGTGACAACCCTCCCCTGATCAGTCGCGCTGGTCTTGTTCCCGATTGGGGTAATATAAATAGAAAGGGGCGTGTGGACAATTTGGTTTGATTATGGGCTCATAGATTAGATCACAAACGTGAATCTAGCTAATTTACGTAAATATCATTATAAGAAAAATTTGCATGATAATTATATCAATTGTGTTTAAATAATGTCCATTGGGATGTTGGATTAATTATTCCGGGAGCATGGCTCGCTGAGTGTTTTCTTTAAAAACTCTATGGAACTCACCAGCTTTATGCTGACTGTTTATTTTTGGCATATTTTCAGGGTAAGGAACTTTGTCATGGATGATGGGAAAGTGTTGGCCAGACTTGCGTTATGTTGGCTTGTTATGGGACCGCTTGAGTTAATGATGTTATGAATTTGAATAAAACTTGTGTTTATAATGTTCGAACAATTGTTGAAATGAATTAACTAATGTCTTTTGAAAACATCGATTTCTGACTCAAGTTAAAACAACCAACCAATTTAAACAAACGTATAGTCTGATAAAAATGGGTATCAACTTCAGTTACCACCACCGAATTTGTTTTCCGCTGCGATTTCGGGGTGTTACATAATCTCTATCTACAACTTGCGAAAATTTGGGGGCAATTGTTATACCCTAAATCTTCGGCTGGAAATCTAGGGTACAGGTATAGACCAGGGGCAGGTATGACCCAGGAATCGTATGACCCTGAATTTAGCAGGTAATGTTCGGTAACCCTGAATGTGTCAATAGTAAAGTGATGACCCAGGATGACGACTTCATATAGGGAAGTTTACATTCATTTTATTCTATGTTAATATGATCTAGAATGTGTATAATCCAGGGTTACCCTTATTTTATAGATGACCCAGCATGTGGAAATGACGCTTTATGCTAGGGCATTGTCGCTAACGGTTTGTGTGCCTATGTTTAATCAAGAACAGGTTGACGAAGTCTACTAACGGTCGCATAAAACAAGCTAAAGACTTATTTCGCACGTGGTCAAAGTCAGTTAGCTGGAAACTCGGTCAACCAACTGAAAGAAACGTTGAAGAGGAGATCCCTGGAATATCGGACAAGTTGTTGAAGATCTAGGAGTATATATAGGACACTTAGTCGTTTATTCAGCTCATTCGAGCTTTACTCATTGTAATCTCGTACTTATTTCTCTGCTTACTCATTGTACTCAAACATTTACGTGATCAATAAACTGGTAGCGTGTGTTATCGCTACCCGGGGTTTTTATGCCGGCGGTGCCTTAGAGACATCTAAGGGCTAAGGGCTTTTCCCTAGTAAAATTCTCGGTGTTCCTACTCGCATTCAGGGCTTTATTTGTGTTATTAACTCTCTCCATCGATTTCACAACTAAACTTACATTTTAACCCAGGATTCCGGCTTTAGTCCCTGGAATCCAGTTGTTGTCCCAGGATTTTTACAAACAGTTTTCGTATCTTAATCCTAGGCACCAAACCTCACAATCTTATTTGGTTCAAGTTTTACTAAATTTGCTTAAGTAATTTTTAGCCAAAACAATCATTAGTTGCAATATATGAATACATTATCACTGTCTACTAATAAACCTAAGGCTCTTATATATTTGATTAAAGGCAGGAAGTGGTATTGTGGAGGTTGGGGATTGCTAGTAAGATACTCGTTATTGAATGAGTTGAGCATGTTATGTATAGCAATCCGTAAGGTCATGGAGTGGATAGTATAGATGGGGCTCATGAAATTGGGAGAGAAAAAGGGTAGTATTTTTCTAGCCGGTGTACGGAAGGGCCTACGTAAGGTAGTGAAACTGGCCATATCGGGATGCCTGGATGAGAAGGATCTGTTTGACAGTCGACAATACCTCCTACCCTAAGGTGTACTTGATAACCACAAGTGACCAGAGATTCTTTAGGCTGCTCCAGGGTAGCAGATAAAGAATGAGGCATAGCAAGACGTTGCTAGTGCAAGGATTATTGAATTTAATTAACTAGGAAGGCTTATGGGTTTGATGTTCTTGTTTGAATAGATTCCTGGTTATGTGTTAATTCTGATGTGTTGTATAATTCTGTTATGTTTTATACTTGTTAAAAGTTTACTAATAGGGTCAAGAAGACCCGAGAGAACTTGATTTGTCTTGCAGATCAAGGAGTTTTTAGAAACTTAGAACTCACCAGCGTAAGCTGACTTTTTAATTATGTATGTCAGGTGATGGTGAGACTTCTATAAGTAAGGATAGGACTTTGGTGATAAAGAAATGAATGGGAAAACTATCAAGAAGAAGCTTGTTGGACCGCTGGCATAGACCTAGATTGTTAAAGTTTATGTAATATCTAGTTTACTGTTGTAACTTGGCATACGAATAAAGTTTTTAAAATTTCCACTGCATTAGTATCTCTGTTATACCATGTGTTCTTGTGTAAATCCGACACGTGACCCCTCCTGGAGCCAAGTCTGGGAGTAGGTGTCACAAGTTGGTATCAGAGCCTTGGTTTAAGAGATTTAGGTACTAATACGGTATCTAGACTTAAACTAGGACTCTGGGAAGACAAAGTAAACTAAGATAAGAGGTATAGGTGCCAGCCAGGATAGTTATGCCCAAAAGAATGAGGTTGCATTAGGAACATAATAAGTAGGACTTAGGGTATAGGAGTATGGAAGGTACCGAATTGCAATTAGCTACTGCAATTTGATATTGACTTTATGAATATATCCTAAGTACTATCTATTGTGTGGCCGAATGTGGAGTAAGTCATTTGACGGTAAGATACTTGGTCAATGACCTGAGAGAACTCTTTGAAAGAGGATTTAGAAACCGGTTTTGATATAGAGTGACCGGTAAAAGTAGAAAAGAAAAGTGTGGACACTAGGAAGGAGTGTGTGGAATGTAACTGGGTTTTTGAACGCATCATAACTATATAATTGTATGACGTCTGCACTTATCTAATTGTTATGCCTTCAAAATTCAGATACTCGACTCACACGAATTCTGACATGTCTGTAGGAATATGGTAAGAAACGGACAAGGAGATAGGAGGGTCGGTAGACCACTGGGTTCTGGAAGACCAGCGCGTGCGAATCCTGAACCCGAGAACAATACGGGAGCTAATGCATTCACTGATGAGAAAAGGGTGACTATGGCCGCCGAGGTAACTCAAGTATTTCAAGCGGAATTACCTAACCTGATAGCTCAACTCCAAGGAGCTGTCGGTGGAGGTGCCGGAGAAGCCGGAGGAGCTGCAGGGGGAGAAGGTGATGCTAACGCAAATGAAGGGAATGTAGTTCCAGGAGGCCGAGGATGTTCTTTTAAATCTTTTAGTGGATGTAGGCCTCCATCTTTTGAAGGAAAAAGGGATGCAAGTTTGACTGTTCGATGGATTCAAGAAATGGAAGCCGTCATTGGCATTAGTGAATGTCGTGCGAATCAAGCTGTGAAGTATGCAGCTCATTTCTTTGTTGGTGAAGCGTTGTTTTGGTGGGACTCAATCTTTCAGGCTCGAACTGAGGAAGCCATTGTAGCTATGCGATGGAATGATTTAAAGGATCTAGTGATTAGTAAGTTTTGCCCAAAAAGTGAGCTAGAGAAGATGGAAATCCACTTTCTAAAGTTTGAAGCGGGAAACTTAACTCACCAGGAATTCACTAGTAAGTTTGACGAGATGTCAAGATTGGTGCCAAGGTTGGTAACACCTGAGGAGGAAAAGGTGAAAAGGTACGTGCAGGCTCTTCCTGCAGCAGTGAGAAAGATAGTGAAGTCTCATGCTCCTAAGACGTACCAAGAGGAGATTGACCTTAGCTCCACACTTTATGAAGAAGAATATGGTGATGAAGGCAGACCAGGCGAATCAAAGAGGAAGTGGTTAGAAGTGGAAGGAAGTTCGAAGAAGGGTGGCAGATATCACCGTAAGAAACCTAAGTATAATTCTAAAGGCATGCGATCTAACTGTCCTAAGTGTGGTAAGAATCATTCGGGAGAGTGTAGGCTCGGAGAAAATAAGTGTTATTCCTGTGGACAGGAAGGTCACTTTAGCAGCCGTTGCCCAAGTCAGAAGAAGTGCTATGAATGTGGAGATATAGGGCACATTAGACCTGATTGTCCTAAGTTGGTGCAAAAACCGAAACCCTTAAGGACAATTAAAGCTCCAAAGGCCAGGGGTAGAGCATATACCCACTACTACAAAAAAGGGCTTTCTTGACGCTTTTTGCGCGTCAAGAAAGGGCCCAGATGACGCGCAAAAAAGCGTCAAGGAAGGCAGGGTCAAGAATCTTCTTGACGCGCAAAATGCGCGTCATCCCGTTCTTGACGCGCGAACGATGACGCGCATTTTATGACGCGCATTGCGCGTCATAAAATTCGCGTCAAGGAAGCCCCCGTCATAAATCTGCTTATGACACGCATCTTTGCGCGTCATGGATTTTAAAAAAAATTAAAAAAAAATATTTTTAATAGAATCACAAATTTCTACATTAAATGATAACTACCCTAATAATACAAAACAAAATTACACTTGTAGAAAAATAATACATTTCATATGTATAGCAAACATTAGGGAGTTAACATGAGTTTACCTATCATGATCAATAACCTATAAATAATAAATCTAACACTATCATTTTTCCTTAACATTTTTACAACACTCATGTCTCTTCCATAAGCATTCTTGGCATCATTTTCCTGGTCAGCATGTACAGATTTCACCATCACTTCTCACTTTCTCAAAATCAATCTAACATAAAGAAAACATAAATAAGAAGGCATTTATGATAAAGAGTTATAATGTGTATGACATATTTACCAAAAGGTCAGAAGCTATATAATTATAAATAGAACCTAAAGTGACTAGTTTCTAAGTAATTTGGACATTCTAGTTTATAAAGTCATGCCATATTATTCATTCAGTCACCTGATAACCGGCCCAACCAGCAGGTACATATTGTTGGCCCAAACTTGTGAATTGTGAATAACACAGGTACAAAAACAACTATCATTGAAAGAAAATCCACACTTCCATTCATACTCCTAACTTACATTTAAAAAAAATTCAATGCAATATAAACAAAATAAATAACTACTAACTATTTAACTAAGACCTATGATATAGACACACCAGATGCGTGAATAAAACTGATAACTACCTCACCACTAAGACCCTTTTATTGACCTGTTGACCCATATTGCAAACAACTATGACTCAGATACATAACCAGATTTAAACCCGTCAAGATTAAGCATACACATATGCTGGGATGGTATCCACATGGATTTTCTTTTGAATTATTATATGCTTCACGTTGCTCATCGTAAAAATTGTCTTTTACCAATTTAGTTAAACAGTTAAACTTGATTAAACAGCTTCATTGTGTTGAAGGACTTGCGTTTTTTGTTGATTTTGACTTTGTTGATCATCTTTGAATGATGGATAATCACATGGTGATTATTTACTAGCTACAGCTACTTGAAGTCTTGAACCATTTTATATCTTCTAGACTTATATGAAATGATTATTTAATTTTTACAACTTATTTATGGATAATTGCTGGATTTGAGAGTTGGTTGTATCAGAAGGCTGAGTATTGGTTGAGACTTGATAGGTTATACTGGATTATTGCAAATCTGGTCATGCAAAGAAGAATACAACAGCAAGCAACATGCCAGTTTAAACGTTCATTCTTCACGTAATCAAACAGCAGGTCATGAGAATACAACAGCAGGTTATAAATAAAAATTCGATGGATAGCAGCAATAAAGCATGTTAAAAGAATAAGAACAACAGCAAAATAAGCATATACCAGAATTGCTAGCTAGTCATAGAAATGCTAACCTTTGAGTTGACCCATTTGAGTTTACTCGTCTTCTTGGATCCACTTTGTACATTGTACAAGGCAATTGCCCTACAAAAAAACTTGTAAGTATTGTTGCACAGCCCAAAGAAACCCACATCAAGCGTCTTCGAATACTGTATACGAAGGTCATTAAAATATTAAAACACATAACAACAATCATGATAAAACACAAAAACCAGGTCACCTAAGCTGACATAGGAATAACTATTTTTCCTGTGATCTGTGGCTTATCATCATCATCATCAGGAGTTATGGAACTAGTTTCTTAAAGGTTATGGATAGGAATAGGAAGGTAATTTTTCATTTATCTTATAATCAGTTTACAACTCTTTATAATACAAATCTGATTATTTTTAGGATGAAAAGAAAAAGCTCAACATTGGCCATATCAATAGATTCTACATGCTCTTAAAGCTCATCCAACATATCTACAAAGGAAACATAGCATCATAATAAACACCCTTCCCTTCCTTAGTGAAGTAAAAAATAAATGCCAGTATTACACTACTCTCATATTATTTATCATACCTTGAAGATCTATTGCAGTTACACCTTGTTCTTGGAGGATGTTATCAGGAGTTTGCATAACCAAAAGCACTTCTGAAAGTGATGGGTCTGCCTCTATGGCAGCATTAAGATCATTGATTGACTCGCTATAACGCTTCACCTTTATAAAATAAAAAAACTCTTTCAAACAATTCGGCAGTATCACCTGCATAACCATAGACATAAGAACAATGCAGTACACACTTTCAGTCAAAGAAGAAACAAAAAAACAAACAAAATGCATATGACAGCTGACAAAAATCAACTCAACCACCATCTTTCAACCCCCAAAACTTTGATTTCCCTAAATATTGGTTTGTGCAAACTCAAGAGCACTGTACAGTGTACGTAGTAAGTTAGATGTGAGACCTAATGTTGAACATGACAATTTGTACAGTTCAGAAAATGCTAAGACCTAATGTGAGACCTAATGTTAAACATGACAATTTGCAAAATCGAGAGCATTGTACAGTTCAGAAAATGCTTTCACAATTTCATGGCCAATTTTAGTTCTCATGTATTATTTAAGCATTTGAACAGAATTAGTTACAACATATACCAGGGTATTAATTGAATGGAGCAACAAATTTGGATCTGAAATAAATCAATTGCGGTGAGTTGAATTAAATGGAGCAGGTTTGTGGAATTATGGTTCGATAACATCTTGTAATTCAAAATCTAGGGCAAAACTGGATCGAACATATGATTTATCGATTGTAGCTAAAATTGAAGCAATAGTTGCTTGAAATTTGGGGAAAACCGTCTCAGAATGAAATTTATTGACAGAAAAGGATTACCGTGGCTATATATGGCTTGAACGCTGCTGACGAAGAAGAAAATTCGAATCGTAGCTCTATGCAAGCTTTGAGCTCATCGATGTCTTCATCGGTGACGTTCTTGTTCTGGCGACGATGGAGGTAGTGTTTGTCTGGCTACTAGGAGTTGTGTTTGTAGAGAGAAGAGACGGAGTTAGGGTTTCTTTGATGGATTGGTCACCCTGACCCTTGAGGACGGGGTTTCACGGTAGCGACGGGGTGAGGCGGCTGCTACCTCTTTCGATTGGTTGATTTTGAGTGAGGGCAACAGAGAAGATGGAGAGCAAACCGATAGGGGAAAATAGGGTTTGTTTTGAAACGGAGATTAGAGGAGATGGAGAGGAACCGATCGATAGGGGAAAATAGGGTTTGTTTTGAAAAGGGTTTGTAGTCGGCGTGTTTTAGCGTGATGGAAGGGATAGATAGAGCGGTAAAATTTTCAGATGGGCGGGAAAAATAAAAAAACATAAAACGACGGTTTGAATATGACGCGCGTCTGTTTAGTGTACTCCGTGTTTTTCTTTTTTTAATTTATGACATAATTTTTTTGACACGCAAAATTGCGCGTCAACTAGCCTAAAGATTTTACAATTCTTGACAGTTTTTTTATGACACGTGTTTTTGCGCGTCATTAAAAACCGTGTGTCATCGTTCGCGCGTCAAGAAAGGCCCTGTTTCTAGTAGTGACCCTGACTGCTGCTGAGGCCAAGTCAACGCTAGATGTCGTATCAGGTACGTTTCTCGTTAATGATGTACCTGCTTCCGTGTTATTTGACTCTGGTGCTAGTAGGAGCTTTGTATCACATAGTTTTTGTGTGTTACTTGATAGACCAACTGTTAGGACTAAGATACCTTTTGAGGTTGAGACTGCCTTAGGAAAACACGTTATGATTACTGAGGTAATGGAAAATTGCCTGATAGAGTTAGAAGGAATCAAACTACCTGTAAGGTTATTTCCTATGACTTTAGGTGGTTTCGATATTGTACTAGGAATGGATTGGCTCGCAGAAAATGACGCTCAGATTATTTGTAATCAGAAGAAGGTGCAACTTCGTGTGCCAACTGGAGAAGTCATATCCGTATACGGGGATCGTGACCGCTCTGCAGTAAAAATCATTTCCATGATTAAGGCACGAAAGTTTATGAGTCAAGGATGTAAGTCGTACTTAGCTTATGCTATTGACTCGAGAATGAAGCCGAAGGAACTAAAGGACGTGCCGGTGGTGTGCCAGTTCCCGGATGTATTTCCGGAAGACCTGCCAGGCATTCCTCCTGATAGAGAGATAACATTCAGGATTGACTTGGTGCCGGGGGCGAAGCCCGTAGCAAAGACACCTTATCGATTAGCTCCTTCGGAGATGAAAGAATTAATGTCACAACTACAAGAGTTACTTGACAAAGGCTTCATAAGGCCGAGTATCTCGCCATGGGGTGCTCCAGTGCTTTTCGTGAAGAAGAAGGACGGAAGCTTAAGAATGTGTATTGACTATAGAGAATTAAATAAGCTGACAATAAAGAACAAGTACCCGTTGCCTAGGATAGACGATTTATTCGATCAGCTTCAAGGAGCGAGTTGGTTTTCTAAGATCGATCTACGATCAGGTTATCATCAGCTTAAGGTTAGAGATGAGGATATTCCGAAGACAGCTTTTCGGACACGCTATGGTCACTATGAGTTTTTAGTAATGTCGTTTGGGTTGACTAATGCCCCTGCAGCATTCATGGATCTCATGAATAGAGTGTGTCGACCTATGTTGGACCGATTCGTGATTGTGTTCATAGACGATATTCTAATTTACTCCAGGACTGAGACAGACCATGCGATGCACTTAAAAGAAGTGTTGGAGACTTTAAGGAAGGAAAAGCTGTATGCGAAGTTTTCAAAATGTGCGTTCTGGCTAAGGGAAGTCCAGTTCCTTGGTCACGTAATTAACGCAGATGGTATCCTAGTGGATCCATCTAAGATAGAAACGGTAATGAGCTGGAAACCTCCTAAGACACCCTCGGAGATTCGTAGTTTCTTAGGTCTAGCAGGTTATTACCGTAGGTTCATACAAAATTTCTCGAAGATCGCAACGCCACTGACTAAGTTGACCAAGAAAGATGTCAAGTTTTTGTGGGGTCCTAGTCAGCAGAGTGCGTTCGATGAATTAAAAACCAGGTTGACGCAGGCTCCGGTGTTGTCCTTACCGGATGGGCCTGATGACTTGGTAGTATACTCAGATGCTTCTTATCAAGGGTTGGGTTGTGTGTTGATGCAGCGGGGCAAGGTAATTGCCTATGCATCTCGACAGCTAAAACCCCATGAGACAAACTATCCAACCCATGATTTAGAGTTAGCCGCGGTAGTGTTTGCACTCAAAATATGGAGGCACTATTTGTACGGAGTTAAGTGCACTATCTACACTGACCATAAGAGCCTAAAATATTTCTTTGAGCAAAAAGATCTTAACATGAGGCAGCGTAGATGGTTAGAGTTGATTAAAGACTATGATTGTGAGATTATGTATCACCCTGGTAAAGCCAACGTAGTGGCTGATGCTCTAAGCAGAAAGGAGAATCATCCTTCTTTTCGGGTGAAATCATATAAGTTAGTAATCACTCCTGACTTTCTTATCCAACTTCGTAAGGACCAATATGAAGCCCTTAAGGATGAGAATATCAAGAAAGAAAGAATGGTCGGCCAAGCAGGAAGCTTGGAAGAAAATGAGTATGGTGTTAAGACCAGGTATGGTCGAATGTGGATACCACTTACTGGTGGGATTCGCGATAAGATATTGGATGAGGCACATAAGTCACGCTACTCGATTCATCCTGGTACGACCAAGATGTACCAAGACCTAAAAAGAGACTATTGGTGGCCAGGCATGAAGTTTAATGTTATGCAATACGTGAGCAAGTGCTTGACTTGTGCAAAAGTCAAGGCGGAACATCAGAAGCCTTACGGGAGACTTCAGCCTTTAGAAATTCCTGAGTGGAAGTGGGAACACATCACGATGGACTTCATAACTAAGCTACCTCGCACAGCTAAAGGTTATGACACCATCTGGGTGATTGTGGACAGGCTAACCAAGAGTGCTCACTTCTTGCCTATTTGTGAGACGATTTCTTCTGAAGAGTTAGCTAGTTTGTTCATTAATGAGATCATCTCTAAACACGGGGTGCCAGTGTCTATTGTCTCCGACAGGGACACTCGGTTCACTTCGCGATTTTGGAGGAAATTCCATAAGAATATGGGATCGAGATTGCACATTAGTACGGCATATCATCCCCAAACGGATGGGCAAAGTGAAAGAACAATTCAGACTCTGGAGGATATGTTGCGTGCTTGCATAATAGACTTTGGAGGAAGTTGGGATAGTCACCTACCACTAGCAGAATTCTCCTACAACAACAGTTATCATGCTAGTATTGGCATGCCTCCTTATGAGATGTTGTACGGTAGAAAATGTCGAACTCCAGTATGTTGGGGTGAAGTTGGCCAACGAGAATTGGGAAGTAAGGAAATAGTCCAAAATATGGCTCGAGATCTTGATGTGGTCAAGGCACGGTTAAAGGCGGCGCAAGATCGACAAAAGTCATATGCGGATAAAAGGAGAAGGCCAATTGAGTTCCAAGTGGGAGACTTTGTGTTGCTAAAAGTTTCTCCTTGGAAGGGTATCATTCGGTTTCGTAAGAGGGGCAAGTTAGGCCCAAGGTATGTAGGACCTTTTAAGATTGTAGAACGTGTAGGTGAGGTTGCCTATCGGTTAGATCTACCTGAGGAATTGTCTGGAATTCACCCAACATTCCATGTTTCTTATCTAAGAAAGTGTGTATATGATGAATCAGAAATAGTGCCTTTAGATGAAATTGAGGTAGACGAAAAGTTATCATATGTGGAAAGGCCAGTTGCGATTTTAGATCGCAGTGAAAAGAAGCTCCGAAACAAGACCATTCCGATGGTCAGGGTGCAGTGGATGCACAGAAAAGGTTCTGAATCTACATGGGAACGAGAAGATGAAATGAGAGAATCTCACCCTGAGCTGTTTACGCTTTGAGCAAGTTTCGAGGACGAAACTTATTTAAGGGGGGGGGGAGAGTTGTAACATCCCAAGATTCAGATAAACTCGTAAGTGGTAGTTAATATAATAACTATGCTTATCATATGTATTTGGAATCTTAGTGAATGCATATTTATATGATATATGTGCTAGATATAAGTTATATGTGTATATGCATGATAATATAAGTGAATACGTAGTTGCAAAGATAAGAAATGGATAAATATGTGATAATATATGTGATTAGGATAGTATAAATACAGGAGAAATATTCATTTGATGAATATATATGTGGAAATACGTGTTTGGATAGTTATACGTGTGGAAAATGCATGATTAAATAGTTAACAAGTAAATAAAAGGGTAGAAAGTGTAATTTATGTAATTATACAAATATATATGTGTATATATATTATTATATGTGACCCGAACCTTCGGGAATGTTAAAAATATGTTTAGGAAGGTTGTAAGACATAAAATGATAGTTACATCAAAAGATAGGGGCTTAATATGGAAAAGATAAAAGTTGGAGGACTAAAACTGTAATTCTTTGAAAGATTATGAACGTATGTATTTATATATACTATCATAAGTATTCCGAGACTTAAAAAGTATTATAATAATGTCTTAAAATGATTCGGAACATAATATGATGTGTATTGTAAAGTTTGAGGGGCCAGAACGCAAAATAGCAAAAGATATATATAAAAATATAAGTATAAATATATACGTATGTATACGTATATCATCGAGAGTGTCCCGAGCCTTAGAAACTTTATTAAACATGTTTTATAATAGTTCGGTGCATAAAATAACAGTTCGGTAAAAGTTCAGGGGTCAAAAATGTAAAATAAACCACAGGGACTGAAACTGTCATTTGCTGAAACTTGGCTCGCGGTACGCGAGGGTCTAGGACCCTCCCTGCGCGATACGCGACACCCTCTGACGCAGAATCTACACCTGGTTCGTTTTCAGCCGCGTTTTTTGAACTTGGAGCTCACGTTTGGCCATGCCACGTGTTGTTTTGGCTTGCTTAATCACTAGGGTACGTGTAGGACTCTTAGGCGCAGCCTGTGACTATAAATAACACCTTCAATTCGATCAAACAAACCACGAATTCACCATTTCTTCATCTAAAAACCCTCTAAAAACCCTAGAAAACGCAGAAGATTCATCGATCAAATTCTCTCAAACGGTAAGGAGTTAAAGGCCGAATTTCTGCAGTCAAGCATCATTAGGTAAGGTCTAAAATAACCTCTTTCAGTTTTGGCTAAATCGATCTCTAAGTATGCTTTCTAAAACTATGCAAAAATTAGGGTTCTTGAGCTTGTTTTGTCAAAATCGGGTGATCGGGTGGGAGTTAGGCTCTGAATTTTTGTAGGTAATCCTAATTTGATGTGTTTTAAGAAAGCCCTAAGTTTATTTCAGAATTGGTAAAGGTTTGGTATGAGTTTTGAAAACGGGTCAAAATTAGGGTTTTCTATGACATGGTTTTGCTAAAATTGAATGATCGGGCTTGATTTAAGGTTCCATCTTTTGAAGGATATCATAAAATGGTCATTAATAACAGAATGCCCTAAGTTTATTTTGTATGAGAAAATGAGTTTTGATGTTAATTTGGGAATTATGTCAAAATTAGGGTTTTGGAATATGGATAATTGTCAAGTATTGGAATGACCATAAAGTATTGGGATGTTGATTTTTGGTATTAGTAGCATGTTTACATATATATTAAATATATATGAGTTCAAATTTTGATAATTAATAATTAAGCTACTCGGTGCAACGATTGTAGTAATTCCGCCTCATGGTCGTCAATGACGCCTACACGGCCGGTAACGATCGTCACCAAATTCCAAACCCCGTGACTATTCCTCATAGTAATTCCGCCAAAATGATCGGTCATGAGGAAACACGAGCGGTAAACGTTAAGGAGCAAAGACTTGAAAAAGATATAACAAAATATGTAAAAGGGGGGGGCAAAATGGTCATTTTGACTATTAAGTGTATTAACCAATAAAGAGTTGGGTTTTGGATAATGGGATAAGTCTTAAATGTGATTTGTAACCTTTAGGATGTCTTGATAGGGACATTACATTAAAGGCATTAAGAAACTGATTCACGAGAACTTAACCCAAGAATAATAGCTTCGCAAAGCTAAGGTGAGTTCTATGAGCCCACTTTAAATGTTTTAAATGTCTTAAACGTTTTTGGGCTGGCATACATATTGTGTTATGAAAAGTGTTTCCAAATGCTTATAAGTGTTGTTAAGTGTTATTGTTCATTTGGATTGACTATGTGATATTATGCATGTGAATTAAGTATGATGTGTTATGTGCTATACTCTGCTTTGATATTAAATGTCCAAGTGATGAGGGAATTGTTAATAGACGTATAGTGAGTATGTAGGTATATACGAGAACTAATGATACATTTGCTTTATATATTATGTGGTGGATACGCCGCTGGTACTTCCTATATATAAGCATAATAATATTAGTTACCCGGTATATCAGTAGTGTATAAACTCTAGTGGTAAATTGGGAAATGATCATTAGTTGCAATATATGAATACATTATCACTGTCTACTAATAAACCTAAGGCTCTTAGATATTTGATTAAAGGCAGGTAGTGGTATTGTGGAGGTTGGGGATTGCTAGTGTGACACCTGGCGTTAACGCGTACTGTTTCGAGCAAACATAAACACCACGTACATAACTTTTGAACAAACTTACATGCATGCATTACATCTGGTTAGAGTGGTTAGATGTGTCACTCATCACACGAACATTCACACACGAGTCGGTCTGAACGTTGGTGACTAATTAACAAAACATTAATCAAACAAACATAACTTATGCTATTTGCAATTACGTGATTTTAGGTGACCTTCTATGATAATGTGTTATGTGAGTACGATATCATGCTATTCTTTATATGTTTGAGGAGTTCTTAAATTATAAACTTTATTTAGAAAGCGTACTCCAAACGCGTGTAAGCTACATGATTTATAAATTAGCGGGATTGCGAACTTTATAAATAAAACAAAATTCGGTCCCATATACCCTTAATAAAAGTTCCGATTTTTCTTTAAAAGAGATGGAATTATCTCTAGATTTGTTTTGGGTGAGCCTTGGATAATCACCAAGTTCAAATATTAAACAAATAAATTCATCCTAAGCAAACTCCTAAACCTCCTCTCGAATTCTCTACATTCACGTATAATTAGCCTAACCTCTTCCCTATTTTTCTCCATTGCTCACTGATGGAGCAAATAGCCCCATTCCTCTCCGTCACCTGCGATGCTTCCCTCATCCTCTGCCATACCTAACGCCCTCCGCTGCTCCACGAAGAACCAACGATCATTCAGCCGCTACACAACTTCGCAGCATCAAGTCGGCGCCGAGGAACCACACTTGTTGGAGACGATCGAATGTAGCCTCTCCCCTTTTCTTTTTCTTCGATCACAGCACCTCTATAGACTGATTCACTCAAGATAAGAGGTAACCAAGGCTGTTATACAACCTAGGCAAGTCAAGGCAGCCCCTAGAAGCAACCAAAGAACAACCGAAGGTGATTCGTAGGAGGTCATCTGTTTACAATTTCGGTTTCAAACTCTTTTCGAGCTCCCTAAGGTGAGTTCTCTAACATTTTTCTCTCTAAGTATCTCCTTGAGAGAGAAAAGCATGCTACAAACATTTTGGTAATATAATTATATAGCTGATCACGTATGTGCGAACATAACACATATTTAAAGTCCTTACATTTTCGGACCGTTAGTTTATGAGAAAGTGAGGTTATATTGAGTAGTACTACTGGGTTTGACAAACCCCACCCGCGTTAGTCGCTCTAACTCGACTGGATGTCGAACGGGTGTAACATTAGCCTAGACAGTATCATCATCGTCCGTGTTAGACGATGGTGGGAAGGCATTACAAACACAAACAGTCACGCTTCGGTTACGAACTACATAGTGATAGCAATATTGGCCTAGCTAGCTACAAGTACAATTATGATTGCATTGGTACAAACATTGTTGCAAACATTTATTTTTACATTGTGTATTTATGAACTCGCCAGCTTTGCGCTGACCCACATAGCATATCTTTCACGGGTATCTAGGTCCAGAGCATGATTAGGATGCATGCTTTTCACTGGGTCAATAAACGGGTTTTCAAATCATCAATGGTTTTTCTTTCCGTATGGTTTTGGGGTGTGTGTTTTGCACCACATGTTTACTTATCTTTATTTACGCTTCCACATGTGTTTAAAACTGTTTTCTTGCATGGTTTAGTATGGCTAATGACTCAGGTCCTGGTTTGTCACACGCCTCGCGGTTATACTCCCTAGGTGGATTTTGAGGGTGTG
>JBCNJP010000017.1:22536286-22559163 GCA_039602395.1 Deinandra increscens subsp. villosa
AGTGTGACATCCGAGAATTCCAAGGTTAACTTCCGTTAGACAATCTCCGTTAGTTACGTTATAAGTGTTAACTTAGTAACTAATGCTTAACTAGGCCGAATACGTCCACGACCTTTGGTTGATCACCGAACCCGTCCACATGTGTTTATTTATTTATTTATTTTATTACCGCTATGTGGAATTATGTGCAACGTGATTTAAATGCATCAAAAGCATGACTATTTGTTTACTTGTTGAATTATGTGACAAATCGCTTAAATTGTGTATTTATGTATTTATTATTATTAGCATGACAAATTGCTTAAATGTGTATATATGTGATAAATTGTCAAATTGTCTAGCTTAGTAATTAAGTGTATGCATACATGTTAATCATGGGCTAATGATGGACTAATCATTAGGGCCCAAATCCCAATGAAAGCCCACCAAAGCCTAGGTATTTAAATGAAATAAAAACCCTAAATGGTCATTTTTGCATACATCACCACAAAACACACACACACACTCCCATTCTCTCTTGAATCATTTCTGGTCAGCCCTGAACCACCAAGGATCACCGAGATCTCAGCCTCGAACCATCATCCATCGAGCTTGGAAAACCCAACCGTGAGTCCCATGAACCTTTTTATGCCTTTCTTATGTGTTTTACTTTAAAGCATGACCAAATCTCCATGAAATCGTGTATGTTTCTGATATGATGCTTAGGAATGTTAGATCTAGCATAAAGACTGAAACTTTACGTGTAAAATCATGCCATAATGAAGATCCATGCTAGTTAGGTCATTTTATGCTTAAAAGTGTTCTTGGAGATTTGATGATAAAAATCCATGTTTAAGGTGTTAAATTTGCTTGTTTAATGTTGGTAAATGATTATGCATGCTAGATACTGAATTATATGAAGTATGGAAGCCATCAGAATGATTTTTTGTCAAATTTACGAGTTTTCTGCGACCAGCGAAACTGACAGATTCGTTAGGCGAAACTGTAGTTTCGCAAACTGTTTGAATCTTCATCCAGCGACACTATACAGCGAAAATATAGTGTCGCCTGTGAAACTAAGTGTATTGCTCGAACGAAACTACCGAGCGAAACAACCATAGACTCCTGAACGAAAGTTCAAATCAGTTTCGAGCGAAACTAGATAGCGAAACTGTGCCATCAGTTTCGAGCGAAACTATCTAGTGAAACTGTGCCTTATATGAACGAAAGTTCAAACCAGTTTCGGGCGAATCTAGCCAGCGAAACTGTGTCATCGGGTATACCCTAGCGAAAGTGCTGCCCGTGCACATAGCGAAACTGTGTAGCGAAACTGTGCCCAGACCAAAACCCAAACTTGTGCAACTTATTTGAATGTTATGCCATGACTTACGTGATTATGCAATAATGAAACATGCTTTGATTTCTGAGTAATGTGAACCCTCGTTTATGATCAACCATCGGTGTCGTGTGTCGGTATGTCGAGTCGTAGTTCCAACGTGCTATGTTATGGACCATAGTGACGTAGTTAAAGTTTAGACACAACCTAACACCTAAGACCTTAATGTGATTATTAGGTCTTCGTTAGCAATCATAATTGGATTATTTGAAGTGTAAGCTGAGCAACCTAAGGTGAGTTTCACTAACCCTTTAATCGTGAGCCCGTTTGGGTCACAACGAATTTACTTAACGGAAAACAACGCTGACATTTTGAGGTATTGCCAAATGGAATATCTGTTATGGAAGTTGGAGTGTTTTATGGGAACACTTGCAACTGTCCATCCTTGGGGTTTCAAATGAAATCCGCAACCAACTATTTAATACTTAAACTCATTTGGGATTTCAAATGAAATCCGGAACAACCATTTTGATACTTAAACTCTTTTCAGGATTTCAAATGAAATCCAGAATAAACGGTTTTAATATGACTAGTGTAGGTTAAAGTCTAAACCAAATGATATCACATGATTTCTAAGGATGCTTTGAAACTTAAAAGTCCTCAACAATTTAGTACCATCAATTTGCGAAGCGAGGGGATGTTGGGTAGATCTACTGAGGGTTTGACAAACCCTGCTCCGCGGTACACAAATGTGTAGCCAACCGGCTGGAGGCCGAATGGAGTTCAATATCAGCCTATCTTAGTTGTGGGTCCCATGAGGAACACAATTGGAGGCACAAACCATCGGCAAATGCCGAACTCTGTTACGTCAGCTTTGGTACGAACTTCCTTAGTGCATGGAAACCGGATTAGCTACCCGCGATATCGGTTGACCGCTTTAATCTTTACTTAACTAGTGCATATTCGATAACTCAACACTTGGCAATTGTTTTGCAAAACTATTACTTATTTATATGTTGATACATGCGCTTATGAGACCGGGCCGTTGCATGACATGCCCACTGTGAACTCACCAACCGTTAGGTTGACACTTGTGTGGTTTTCACTTTTGCAGATCGCTGAGGAGTATCCATCGGAGGTTGGCATGGCACCCGAAGTTACCTATTTCATTTTGAACTTAATTTGGGAATTGAATAACAATTTATGTTTTGTAATTCAAGCACGTGGTTAGTGCTAAGATACTCATGTTTTTCTTTCCGCTGCAAACTCTTAAACTGTTTTATGATGAATGTTTGGACTTTACTCTGATTCGTTTAGTATTTGTAACTAATGGTTGTGGTCCTGGTTTGCTCGCACCCCTTAACGGTATAAACTCCGTTAGTGGTTAATTTGGGGGTGTGACAGACAGACCATGCAATGCACTTAAAAGAAGTGTTGGAGACTTTAAGGAAGGAAAAGCTGTATGCGAAGTTTTCAAAATGTGCGTTCTGGCTAAGGGAAGTCCAGTTCCTTGGTCACGTAATTAACGCAGATGGTATCCTAGTGGATCCATCTAAGATAGAAACGGTAATGAGCTAGAAACCTCCCAAGACACCCTCGGAGATTCGTAGTTTCTTAGGTCTAGCAGGTTATTACCGTAGGTTCATACAAAATTTCTCGAAGATCGCAACGCCACTAACTAAGTTGACCAAGAAAGATGTCAAGTTTTTGTGGGGCTCCTAGTCAGCAGAGTGCGTTCGATGAATTAAAAACCAGATTGACGCAGGCTCCGGTGTTGTCCTTACCGGATGGGCCTGATGACTTGGTAGTATACTCAGATGCTTCTTACCAAGGGTTGTGTTGTGTGTTGATGCAACGGGGAAAGGTTATTGCTTATGCATCTCGACAGCTAAAACCCCATGAGACAAACTATCCAACCCATGATTTAGAGTTGGTCGCGGTAGTGTTTGCACTCAAAATATGGAGGCACTATTTGTATGGAGTTAAGTGCACTATCTACACTGACCATAAGAGCCTAAAATATTTCTTTGAGCAAAAAGATCTTAACATGAGGCAGCGTAGATGGTTGGAGTTGATTAAAGACTATGATTGTGAGATTATGTATCACCCTGGTAAAGCCAATGTAGTGGTTGATGCTCTAAGCAGAAAGGAGAATCATCCTTCTTTTTGGGTGAAATCATATAAGTTAGTAATCACTCCTGACTTTCTTATCCAACTTCGTAAGGACCAATATGAAGCTCTTAAGGATGAGAATGTCAAGAAAGAAAGAATGGTCGTCCAAGCAGGAAGCTTGGAAGAAAATAAGTATGGTGTTAAGACCAGGTATGGTCGAATGTGGATACCACTTACTGGTGGGATTCGCGATAAGATATTAGATGAGGCACATAAGTCACGCTACTCGATTCATCCTGGTACGACCAAGATGTACCAATACCTAAAAAGAGACTATTGGTGGCCAGGCATGAAGTTTAATGTTATGCAATACGTGAGCAAGTGGTGGGATTCACGATAAGATATTAGATGAGGCACATAAGTCACGCTACTCGATTCATCCTGGTACGACCAAGATGTACCAATACCTAAAAAGAGACTATTGGTGGCCAGGCATGAAGTTTAATGTTATGCAATACGTGAGCAAGTGCTTGACTTGTGCAAAAGTCAAGGCGGAACATCAGAAGCCTTACGGGAGACTTCAGCCTTTAGAAATTCCTGAGTGGAAGTGGGAACACATCACGATGGACTTCATAACTAAGCTACCTCGCATAGCTAAAGGTTATGACACCATCTGGGTGATTGTGGACAGGCTAACCAAGAGTGCTCACTTCTTGCCTATTTGTGAGACGATTTCTTCTGAAGAGTTAGCTAGTTTGTTCATTAATGAGATCATCTCTAAACACGGGGTGCCAGTGTCTATTGTCTCCGATAGGGACACTCGGTTCACTTCGCGATTTTGGAGGAAATTCCATAAGAATATGGGATCGAGATTGCACATTAGTACGGCATATCATCCCCAAACAGATGGGCAAAGTGAAAGAACGATTCAGACACTGGAGGATATGTTGCGTGCTTGCATAATAGACTTTGGAGGAAGTTGGGATAGTCACCTACCACTAGCTGAATTCTCCTACAACAACAGTTATCATGCTAGTATTGGCATGCCTCCTTATGAGATGTTGTACGGAAGGAAATGTCGAACTCCAGTGTGTTGGGGTGAAGTTGGCCAACGAGAATTGGGAAGTAAGGAAGTAGTCCAAAATATGGCTCGAGATCTTGATGTGGTCAAGGCACGGTTAAAGGCGGCACAAGATCGACGAAAGTCATATGCAGATAAAAGGAGAAGGCCAATTGAGTTCCAAGTGGGAGACCTTGTGTTTCTAAAAGTTTCTCTTTGGAAGGGTGTTATTCGGTTTCGAAAGAGAGGCAAGTTAGGCCCAAGGTATGTAGGACCTTTTAAGATTGTAGAACGGGTAGGTGAGGTTGCCTATCGGTTGGATCTACCTGAGGAATTGTTTGGGATTCACCCAACATTCCATGTATCTTATCTAAGAAAGTGTGTATATGATGAATCAGAAATAGTGCCTTTAGATGAAATTGAGGTAGACGAAAAGTTATCATATGTGGAAAGGCCAGTTGCGATTTTAGATCGCAGTGAAAAGAAGCTCCGAAACAAGACCATTCTGATGGTCAGGGTGCAGTGGATGCACAGAAAAGGTTCTGAATCTACTTGGGAACGAGAAGATGAAATGAGAGAATCTCACCCTGAGCTGTTTACGCTTTGAGCAAGTTTCGAGAACGAAACTTATTTAAGGGGGGAAGAGTTGTAACATCCCAAGATTCAGATAAACTCGTAAGTGGTAGTTAATATAATAACTATGCTTATGATATGTATTTGGAATCTTAGTGAATGCATATTTATATGATATATGTGCTTGATATAAGCTATATGTGTATATGCATGATAATATAAGTGAATACGTAGTTGCAAAGATAAGAAATGGATAAATATGTGATAATATATGTGATTAGGATAGTATAAATACAGGAGAAATATTCATTTGATGAATATTTATGTGGAAATACGTGTTTGGATAGTTATACGTATGGAAAATGCATACAAATATATATGTGTATATATTATTATATGTGACCCGAACCTTCGGGAATGTTAGAAATATGTTTAGGAAGGTTGTAAGACATAAAATGATAGTTACATCAAAAGATAGGGGCTTAATATGGAAAAGATAAAAGTTGGAGGACTAAAACTGTAATTCTTTGAAAGATATGAACGTATGTATATATAGGGTTAGGATCCTGCGAAAACACATCTTTTTGTGAAAACTACGAAAACACATATTAAAACTCACGTAACTTTTTCATACGTTAACGATTTTTCATAAAATTTGCGCCAAAAGTCTTATAATTACGTTATCTTTAAATCTGGAGCAAATATGTGATGCACATGTGCATCATATAATTAAAAAAAATTATAAAATGCTATTTTTTTCTTTAAATCTAAAGATAACACAACTATAAGATTTAGGGTGCAATTTCTTTTTAAACTATTAATGTATATCACATGTATGAGCGTTTTTTGTGGTATGATGCACATGTGCATCAATCAATAAAAACGCAAAAAAATGATGAAAATATATGACATATGGTGCGACTAAGAAAAAAAAATATTAACTCATACTAAAAGTATGAGTTTTTTTTTGTGATGCACATGTGCACCACACAAAAAAATATTTTAAAAAAAAATAAATAAAGCGTCAAGTTTTTTAAAACTTTTATAGGATTAAAGATAATATAATTTTAAGACTTTTGGTGCAAATATTTTTAAAAAATATTAACGTATGAAAAAGTTATGTAGGTTTTAAGATTTGTTTACGCAGTTCTCACAAAAAAATGGTGTTTTCGCAGGATCCTTCCCCTGTATATATATACTATCATAAGTATTCCGAGACTTAAAAAGTATTATAATAATGTCTTAAAATGATTCGGAACATAATATGATGTGTATTGTAAAGTTTGAGTGGCCAAAGGTGTAAATATTGAAAAATATATATAAATATATATAAAAATATATATGTATGTATACGTATATCATCGAGAGTGTCCCGAGCCTTAGAAACTTTATTAAACATGTTTTATAATAGTTCGATGCATAGAAATAACAGTTCGGTAAAAGTTCAGGGGTCAAATATGTAAAATAAACCACAGGGACTGAAACTGTCATTTGCTGAAACTTGGCTCGCGGTACGCGAGGGTCTAGGACCTTCCATGCGCGATACGCGACACCCTCTGACGCATAATCTACACCTGGTTCGTTTTCAGCCGCGTTTTTTGAACTTGGAGCTCACGTTTGGCCATGCCACGTGTTGTTTTGGCTTGCTTAATCACTAGGGTACGTGTAGGACTCTTAGGCGCAGCCTGTGACTATAAATAACACCTTCAATTCGATCAAATAAACCACGAATTCACCATTTCTTCATCTAAAAACCCTCTAAAAACCCTAGAAAACGCAGAAGATTCATCGATCAAATTCTCTCAAACGGTGAGGAGTTAAAGGCGAATTTTGCAGTCAAGCATCATTAGGTAAGGTCTAAAATAACCTCTTTCAGTTTTGGCTAAATCGATCTCTAAGTATGCTTTCTAAAACTATGCAAAAATTAGGGTTCTTGAGCTTGTTTTGTCAAAATCGGGTGATCGGGTGGGAGTTAGGCTCTGAATTTTTGTAGGTAATCCTAATTTGATGTGTTTTAAGAAAGCCCTAAGCTTTATTTCAGAATTGGTAAAGGATTGGTATGAGTTTTGAAAACGGGTCAAAATTAGGGTTTTTATGACGTTGTTCTGCCCAAATCAAGTAAACGGCTTTGAATTAAGCTTTGCCATTTTAAAGGATATTATAAAATGTCATAATGAATAATACCCTAAGACGGTTTTGTATAAAAATGAGTTTTGCTATAGAAACGAGAAAAATGGGTAATTAGGGTTTCGGAATATGGATATTTAATATAAAATAATCCGGAGGGAATAGGGACTTGAATTTTGGTATGGTAACATGTTTACATATATATTAAATATATATGAGTTCAAATTTTGATAATTAATAATTAAACTACTCGGTGCAACGATTGTAGTAATTCCGCCTCATGGTCGTCAATGACGCCTACACGGCCGGTAACGATCGTCACCAAATTCCAAACCCCGTGACTATTCCTCATAGTAATTCTGCCAAAATGATCGGTCATGAGGAAACACGAGCGGTAAACGTTAAGGAGCAAAGACTTGAAAAAGATATAACAAAATATGTAAAGGGGGGGGCAAAATGGTCATTTTGACTATTAAGGGTATTAACCAATAAAGAGTTGGGTTTTGGATAATGGGGTAAGTCTTAAATCTGATTTGTAACCTTTAGGATGTCTTGATAGGGACATTACGTTAAAGGCATTAAGAAACTGATTCACGAGAACTTAACCCAAGAATAATAGCTTCGCAAAGCTAAGGTGAGTTCTATGAGCCCACTTTTAAATGTTTTAAATGTCTTAATCGTTTTTTGGGCTGGCATACATATTGTGTTATGAAAAGTGTTTCCAAATGCTTATAAGTGTTGTTAAGTGTTATTGTTCATTTGGATTGACTATGTGATATTATGCATGTGAATTAAGTATGATGTGTTATGTGTTATACTCTGCTTTGATATTAAATGTTCAAGTGATGAGGGATTGTTAATAGGCGTATAGTGAGTATGTAGGTATATACGAGAACTAATGATACATTTGCTTTATATATTATGTGGTGGATACGCCGCTGGTACTTCCTATATATAAGCATAATAATATTAGTTACCCGGTATATCAGTAGTGTATAAACTCTAGTGGTAAATTGGGAAATGATCATTAGTTGCAATATATGAATACCTTATCACTGTCTACTAATAAACCTAAGGCTCTTAGATATTTGATTAAAGGCAGGAAGTGGTATTGTGGAGGTTGGGGATTGCTAGTAAGATACTCGTTATTGAATGAGTTGAACATGTTAAGTATAGCAATCCGTAAGGTCATGGAGTGGATAGTACAGATGGGGCTCATGAAATAGGGAGACAAAAAGGGTAGTATTTCTCTAGCCGGTGTACGGAAGGGCCTACGTAAGGTAGTGAGACTGGCCATATCGGGATGCCTGGATGGGAAGGATCTGTTTGACAGTCGACAATACTATCCTACCCTAAGGTGTACTTGATAACCACAAGTGACCAGAGATTCTTTAGGTTGCTCCGGGGTAGCAGATAAAGAATGAGGCATAGCAAGATATTGCTAGTGCAAGGAATATTGAATTTAATTAACTAGGAAGGTTTATGGGTTTAATGTTCCTGTTTGAATAGATTCCTGGTTATGTGTAAATTCTGATGTGTTGTATAATTCTGTTATGTTTTATACTTATTAAAAGTTTACTAATGCGGTCAAGAAGACCGGGAGAACTTGATTTGTCTTGCAGATCAATAAAGAGTATTTAGAAACTTAGAACTCACCAACGTAAGCTGATTTTTTTTAAGTATGTATGTCAGGTAATGGTGAGACTTCTGGAAGTTAGGATAGGACTTTGGTGATAAGGATATGAATGGGCAAACAATCAAGAGGAAGCTTGTTGGACCGCTGGCACAGACCTAGATAGTTAAAGTTTATATAATATCTAGTTTACTGTTGTACTTGGCAATTATATATATAAAAGTTTTTAATATTTCCGCTGCATTAGTATCTCTGATATACCATGTGTTCTTATGTAAATCCGACACGTGACCCCTCTTGGAGCCAAGTCTGGGAGTGGGCGTCACAATTCTTCATCAATCTGATTTCAGTTATTGATCATCATCAGTCGCTCTAGAATCTTGCGTCTCTCTCTCGATTTATAGGTTTGTAGAAGTCTTCTTTCATTCTTTTGGTTATGGCTTTGTTTTGATTATTACATAATCTGTAAATTCATTTGTTTAAGGCAGGGGTTTAGTTTTGTAGCTTGTTGTACTTTGGGTCTTTGGTTATGCCTGTTTCTGTTTTATGATATGAGTACACCTAATTTATTACAGTGAGTTTTATTAGTGAGATTTATCATTGAGAGTGAGTTTTATTAGTGAGATTTATCATTGAGTTTAAACTCTGGGTTTTAACTTGCAATGAGTTTTTTAAACTTGATTTGAGTACGCCTTTCTAGTTTCTTTTTTGATTTGTGTATGTTAAGAATTTATTTTCAAATTGTGTCTGTTATAAGAATGAATGTAGTCATTTGGTTTTCTTAAAGTTCAAACAATCCGCATCGATTTTAAATTAAAAAAAAACTGACATATATCTGTGAGTTTTAATAGAGTTCATTCCATTAACCTGAACTTTATATATAAAGCTCTTATATGATGTAACCATTGTGTTATACATTACTAGGCTAGAGTTAGTTCTTTGTTTGTAATCGCAATTTATTCCCCTAGTTAAGCTTGTTATTTCAATCGTTAGTTTATTCTGCAAAACTGAGTTGTAATTATTAATGCTTATAAAAATTATAATTGTTGTGTGTGTCACAAAAAGGATTATTCAACCCTTTTTTTCTCAAGCTCTTGATCTTTTTTCTCTACATACAAAGAGTGCTTATGCTCCTTATCCTAAAATAGTATAAGAATTGGGGTTTGAATTACTATTTTTTTTACTTCATTTTCAGTAATAATGTTGTTAGTAATTGGCCTATGAGATATTGGCTAAACCTTACATGAAATAATCTTCAATGGATGTAAGTTGGGATGGGTCAGAATGGGTTTTTTAGCTTGGAACAAGTAATTTCTCAATGTGGGTCAAAAACAGTTTGGGCAAGGCAGACAGTTGTATCACTTTTTTTCGTTAATTAATTAATTCGCTAATACTTTTACAAAACGTTGAAAATTACAAACGTTAGGATAAAGTGATTTAGGAGATTGGGGGATTGTATGTATTAAAAATACGCTTTATGCAACTTCTCAACATGTTTGACCCGCCTTGCCCATCTGACCGGTTTTGTTTTAGCTTGTACTTGTTCATTTGGCCCATTTTGGATATTACATAACCCAAATCCAAAATTGACCTGTTTAAAGTAAACATATTGAAATTTAAAGATTTTTTTGGTGATGTTAAAGTTGTTGGGTCACTATACCTGGTATAACCCTTAAGATGACAGTTTTTAGACACATATATTTATGTAGCTTCTAACTTTTGTTTTGGTTATTTTTGCAGGAATGCCCACAAGTGTGAAGTGTTTACATAATAAATAGACACCCCAGTGGTGAGTGATGGAACTATTTTAATTATTTTATATTCAGGAGAGATGAAAATGATGTCGCTTGGTCTGGAGACAATAGTTGACCAATTAATCAGATGGTTACTTAACCTATTTTCAGGGTATGATAAGATCCATTAAGCCTTTATGCAAATTTTATTTTAGTTTTAGTGGCTATAACTTCAGTAATATTTCAAATTTGTGAAGTATATATGGTTTAATAAGTATTGCATCTTTTACACCGTGGCAAAATTAATACTGATAGTTGATGATTTTGTACTTGTTATTTGATCAGCAGGCAACCAAAGATATTGATTGTTATGTACTATCCGGTTTGATATGCATCAAACAATGCTCCAAGGAATGCTAATACATGGTGATTATTACAAAGCATAGGCACCGGAATCATTGAAAAAGTATGTTTCTATTTTATATATAATTGAACTACTATCAGTAACACTTGTAAGGACAACTAATTAACTAGTAGGATCAGCTGGAACACCATTTTTGAGCATGCTAAACTATTGAATTTTAAAAGAAAATTAGTTTTAAATAATCCCAAGTTTTGATAATTGGTCGCCAATAATCCCAATTTTAAAAATAGCCTCCAGTGGTCCCACCTTTCATTCTTTTGGTTTCTAGTGGTCCCGACGTTAAATTGACTAACTCCGTTAAGTTTGAAGATGGCGTGGCATATGAGTTGGAATTTAAAGGAATCATAAAGAAGATGACGTGGCATATGCCACGTCATCTTCAAACTTAACGGAGTTAGTCAAGTTAACGTCAGGACCACTAGAAACCAAAAGATTGAAAGGTGGGACCACTGGAGGCTATTTTTAAAGTTGGGATTATTGGTGACCAATTATCAAAACTTGAGATTATTTAAAACCAACTTTCCAATTTTAAAACTTACTATTTAACTCACTGTTCACTTTTAAAACTCACCGTTGAGTTTTAAAACTCATAAAAACTCAGCAATGAGTTTTATAATTTTCAGATAGTTTTATAGAACATAAATTTTTACAGTTTATAGTGAGTTCTAAAAAACGGTGAGCTTTAAAAAACGGTGAGTTTTAAAAAATGGTGAGCTATAAAAAATGAGTTTTAAAAACAATAGTGAGTTTTAAACTCAATAGTGTCTTTTATAATTTTCAGTGAGTTCTAAAAAGTAAGTTTTATAATTTGTAGTGAGTTTTAAAAACAGTTAGTTTTAAACACAACCGTGAGTTTTAAACTCAATAGTGAGTTTTATAATTTGCTTGTGAGTTTTAAACTCAAACTTTCTGAATAATGAAGCCATAGAATAAGATTTGAAACATAAAAAATATGACGACAAAGAAGCCCCTATTGTTTGTAACGATTACATGTGCATGCTAATGTCAGGTCACTCTCCCTGAAAACAACCTTAAAAAAAGTAAACAATAAGTACAAGATTTTAAAAGAACTGCAGCATAAAAACAATTATTCTAGCATAAATAAAGAACTACAACATAAAACAATTATTCCAGCATAAAGAATGTGACAATTTCCCAGCACAATTTTTAAAAACAATTATTCCAGCATAAAAAAAAGAAATATACCTCAGACAATCCTTTGTATGGTGACTTAAACTCCTTTATTGTTAATTTCAAAAAATCCTCAACTGTTGTTGTATTCAAACTTAAACAATCATTGACACCGGCCCTTATTTCTTCTTGAACGTCATAAAAATTACTCTAGTATAAATCTTATCAACATGCCTTTCAAGAATTGAACCCGTCTTAAAATCTGGTGTTGTGTAACGAGTATCATGATCATTCTTCCTATGTTGATATCTCTGGCACTCAATTGCGGTTTCAAAACTGCTAAAAACTTCTACAAGTGTGTTATTCACATTGGAAAACGCGTCAAAGAAATGATTCTCACTTTCAGATCTAGATGTTGTTAGAATCAACCCTGATATGTGTCGTGCCGATAAAATGCAGGAATCCAATCTTCCCGCATGTTATACATGTCATTAAACCACCGGTTCTCAGTCAATTTGAACCTAACCTTTATATTATGCCATCGTTCCTCAAATTCAGTAATATTAATTGGATCAGTCCACACTATGTTACAAAGCTTGCGTTTGAATTATTTGTTTTCGGAACAATCGTTTACTAACCTGCAAACATAAAAAGAAAAAAATATAAAACACAAAAGGAAAAAACATTTACTCAAAAAGACCAAACATAAAAAAAAATATAAGATATAAAAACCTTAGACCCAAGCTTCTTCATAATATGCAACATGCACAACCTGTGTCTAACATTTGGAAATACATCAGCGATGGCACATTTCATGCCAGCATCCTGATCAGTAACATTTACTTTGGGATCAGACCCCATGCTGCTCTGGAAATTTCGAAGAAGCCAAGTGTAGCTTTCAGTTTTCTCTGATCCCAGCAGAGCAGCAGGAAAAGTAATATTGTAGTTATGATTGTCAATGCCGGTAAATGGAACAAATACCATCTGATATCTACAAGTAAAAATGTAATTGCTCATTTCTGCAATATATTTTAAAAAATGGAATAATTATGCCAGCATAAAAAGTATCTGTATATATAAATTACCTGTTTGAATGATACGTGGCATCAAAAGCAACTACATCCCCAAAAACAAGGAAATTTCTTTTCATTGCCTCATCAGCCCAAAACAAACCAGTAAGATTACCATCAGTATCAACAGTGTAGTCACATGAAAATTCAGAGCAAAATTCTTTCTTCCTAAACAAATGTTTGACAACCATATTAGCATCAAACTCTGAAATGAATGTATTCATGTCCCTTTTAAAATTCTTACAATCAACAGCTATTACACCTACATCCTCAAATCCACCATGCATCTAACGCATAATGTGAAACCTCCAAACTGGACCAATATTCAACTTTGATAAATCTTATAATGTCTGCTGTTGGGTAAAAGTCAAATGCCTTGAGGAATTTAGCAAGTAAACATCACTTCATCTACAAATTTGTGGTTGTGCTCCTCAACAAACGAATGAACTTTGTATCTTCCACAATCTGTAATTTTCAAGTTCAATTGGGCACAATATTGCGTCCTTTTTTAAGGTCATTTACGTTTATCTTTTGATATCTTTTCAGCACTAGCACTATCGATAAACGTATCAATGGGGTGGAACTTTTTATGACCTTCTTTAGAGCATACAAAAAACTTTGATATAACAATTCCTTTTGCCTTCCTATCACCTCCTCTACGAACTTCAAAACCTCCTAACTTTGCATAATTTTTGTAAAATCAAATGCTTCATCTACATTATCAAAAACCATACCAATCTCAGGTTTAGCAGACTGTGCCACAACAGGTGAATAAAATTTCTTCCCAGGTGTTGGAGATACACGTTCAACTCCATTTACAGAGTAATTAGGAATTGGTTGCCCATCATTGGCACAAAAATCAGCATCATCAAAAAAAAATAACAAATAGTAAGATACCAGCATGAACTACCAGCATAGCAATACCTTCTAAAAAATCATATTCGACAAATCATTTAGTATATAATCATAAAAAAAATCAACTGAAAACACAACTTCCATAACAGAACAACATGATACCAGACCAACATCGTATAGAAAATCATATTAGCAGGATCGCCAAATTCAAATTAATACAATAAAAAAACTACCATCAGATCGAAAAGACATCAGAATATACGACGATAACCAGACCAACATGATAATAAACGTGGATTACCAGACCAGCATCATAATATACGTCGAAAATCATAGTTGTCGGCTCATCATATTCAAATTCATACCTAAAACTACTATTCCATCGCTAAAATTAAAAAAAATTACCTTCAATATGAACATTGTCATTCGAACTATCGCTCGAATCTGGAGAAGAAGCATCCATTGCAGAATCCATTAAAAAATGAATTGATCGACAACTTATGGAAACCCGATTGATCGACAAAATTGTGTTAAACCCTAAACGACTTGTTGAAATTTGAATTTGAAGAAACTGCTTATCGAATGCAAAATCTTCCCGATATAACAGGAGTTGCCATAACAAACTAATAAGGCAAAATGACGTACACACCCTTCCGCTTGAATTCATTAACATGATACGTGGTAGTCTTTTCTTGGTGCACACGGATCTTAGGCAAAAAACATGTCCGCATTTGATCGCCCTTATATATATATATATATATATATATATATATATATATATATATATATATATATATATATGGGTTAGGTTCGAATGAGAACTTTTTGTTTTGAGAACTTTTGAGAACTAAATCTCAACCACAAATTTCAGGGGGGACCACTATAATTCATGGGAGGGGGGATACATGTAAATAAACTTGTGGCTCAAATTAGTTCTTTTTAGTTCTCAAATCAAATTGGTTCTCAAATGATCCTCTCCCTATATATATATATATATATATATATATATATATATATATATATATATATATATATAGGTTTAGGGTAAAATACATCCAGCAAAAACGCTACTTCCATTGTGGATTGATCTGAGGCGTCCATTAAGATCATCCAACAGCCAGGATCTATGGTGTTTTCGCCTATTGTGTTTTTTTCCACCGAAAACGTCATAGGCGAAAACACCATAGATCTTGGCTGTTGGATGATCTTGATGGACGCCCAGATCAATCCGCAGTGGATGTAGCGTTTTTGCTAGACGTAGGATAACTCGACTCTATATATATAAATATATATATATATATATATATATATATATTTATATATATATATGGATTTTCTAACATGTGCCCTAAGGCACACATAAAATACAATTTATGCATCTGGTTTTCATGGAAATCACCAAAACCACCACCTATTTAGTAAAAACTAGAACCTAGCACCTGCTGGTTGAGTTGTCCACCTTTCCTTCTCGCCACGTTTCCATGTTTGACGGCACTTTGCCATCTCTTCATCTCGCTCACCCCTTCAAGCTCTCAGACTACACACATCCCATCTATTCATCCCTATCACCACCCGCTAGTGAATTAGTGGTCTAAGGCCACTCAACCATCATCTCCGACCACCACCACTGTGAAACATACCTCACCATCTTCGTCTTCTTCATTCAATCACCCCAACTCAAAAATAAAACCCTAGAATCCAAATTGCTCTGGTTACCGATGGGGTCACGTCCGCGTTCGATTGCTTTGCTGCCGATGTCCTTTGGGAGGCTTTTCAAGAATCATAGGATTCTGATTGCTCGCAGCCGTTGTATTATGCGCCGCCAACGACGGCTGATCGGTATCTATGATAGGTTTCAGTTCATATTGATTGGCCCCCATTTGATGAGTTAATTGCTTTTGGAATAATCTCTGATTTGTAGTTTTTACAAACCCAAATTATTCATCTCCGATTTCTTGGCGATGTCTTTTGTGTTGGTCGGAGAATTTTGAAATATGGGTGTTTCACTGAGCCTAGATTTTTAATTTGGCACGTGTTTTCTAGATTCTACAAACCTAAATTCCTTAGTACTGCGCGTTTTCATTTGCAGATGTAATCTAAGTTCAACCGATAACAAGAGAGAAGCTTGTTCATATGGTAAGATTTTACATTTTTTCCCAAATGTAGGTTAGTATAATAATGTCTCCAAATAAATTGAGGATGAAAAGGTAATTCACAAGGTTGAAGACAAAAATTTTGTGAATGCAATTTGTTAGTTTCTAATACTCGAGTGGCTGAAGATGAGGGTATGTATTGTAAACATCTCTTAAACCAATAATTATTGTTTTACTCATTAAATTTATGGAAAATTGGCCTATATTAATCCAGTTATTCGTTATTGGCCGATAATAATCCCAGTTATTCCATAATAATCTCAGTTAATAATATGTTGGCCTGTATTGATCATCCGTTAAGTTGTGACTAACGGTGTTAAATATTTACTGACTGGACGTCCTAGTAGGACCTACGTGGCATTTATTTAAAAAAAAAACTTTTAGTAAAATAAAAAAAACCCAATTAAGTGACAAAGTAAAGTCAGCAATTTCCATACTTGTGAAGAACACATCGACGTTTTAATTCCCCCAAATTGAGTTCAACTGTTTAAGACCTAATTTGAATATCCCATTACAGTTTACCATCAGATAATATAAATTAAAATGTTGTACGATGTTGTATTCTACACATTCATTTAAACATCTGAGTATTAGGAGCCTAAAAGGATTATATTTTTGTGTTGTGTTATCTTTCATGTTCACACCTTTATTCTCCTTTTTATGATGACTTAGGTGACTCCTCTCATGTTTATGAGCACTCTGATTGTGTGAAGATTACTTTGAGTTTAATATGCTTCTTCATGTGGTTTTCATTTTTTATTGTGGTGCCTTCTATATTATTGAATTGTTGCTGCATATGCTTGAACTACGAACTAATTGCGACTCCTAGACTTCCATGTGTATAGTAGAATGAAGTTGTTTAGGACAATTATTCATCCCAAAACAAGTACCTGACTTGGCGGCTCTCTAAAGGTGGGAAGAACGCAGGGGCGGATTTACTTGGTGTCCAGCGGGGGGCGAGAAACCCGCTGAGATTTACGAGAGTAGTACAAAAGTTACAGTTTTTTTGTGTAGGCCCCTTTGAAAAATGTTTGACAGGCCCCTATGACACTGATTAACTAAGCAAGAGGAAGTGAAGAAGAAAAATAAACTGAATTTTTTTTGTTCTTTAATGGAGGAAATGGAGGAAGAAGCTATGATGGGGAAGAAGAAGAGGAGAGAGACGTAAGAAAAATAAAAGTAAATTGTGTCAGTGTCTTATTTTAACAATATTCAAATAACCCCCTTCATTTATAGTCAATTATAAGCAAATCTTTAAATTTGACTTAAATTTAAATTAAAAACCTACCAGATAGCTTCTCAAATATTTATATTAGGTAGTAACTAAAATAATTAAAATGCTAGATGATAATCATAACTAATTAAAATATAACTAGAACAAATTAAATTGAATGTCATCAAACGAGTAACTTGATGGGTTAAAATGATATATATGTTAGATGTTTTTAGATGTTTTGATTTCGTTTATTAAAAATCAAATTAAATTGAGTATACCAGTAATATGTTTTATTATTAGCTTACTCAATATATTTATAATTCTTTATTGTCTTCTATGAGGTTTGAGTTTGATCAAAAAATATTTCTAAAGTCCATTATATTATTAAGTAAATAATATGATCCGTTTTAAGACATAACTAAGTAAATTAGTATGAATTGTTTTCTTGGAGCCATTTAACCCGAATTATTTTTACTCAAACTATTTGACCCGACTTGATTTTGAGTCGACTCATTTTTTGCCCCCGCTCATAACAAACTCTGAATCCGCCACTGAAAGAACGTGATGTGCGAAGATTACTTTTAGTTTAATAGATCTTGCTACTCCTACAAAAATTCCTTTGCCACATGTATATTTGCAAACAGTTACTTCTTAAAACTATGGAATGAAAAATCATATAAATAATATTATTTTTAAAGTTATGGACCCTAATTACCATAAAGTGAAATAAGGATATGGATGGAAGTGATCTTAGATTAATACTATACTTTCAAATTTAGTACATACAACTGCTTTATTGTGTGGGTTCTAGATCAGTTCACTAAATTGTCTTATGTTTTGTCCTATGGGTTGGATTTAACAATTTGGAAGACACAACCAGGAGGTTCTATGAGATTAATGATTTATGGATTTCCAGCATTCAAGATTGCGAAATAAGGTAAGTTTGATTCATTCAATTAAACAATTACAAAATGACTTGTGCTCCAAGAAATAGTTTATACCCATGTACAGATGGAACTACTTCGTATTTTTCAAGGATTTTAAGGTAGATCACATATAGTGTTCATGTGATATAAATATTTATATCATCCATATGAAAACATCGCGGTACATTTAGCTGTTTGAACATTGTTATCTACATACTTACAATTTTATTGTTTACCTTTGGGTTTTTTTTAGGAAAAAGACGAAAATAGCCCATTTGATCAAGTTTGGGACGAAAATAGCCCCATGAAATTTTTTTCCCAACTTTTAGCCCTACCTTAACGGTCGCTAACGACCTCCATTTAAACCCAAAACGGCCGTTCCTGATGACCAACCACGGTGCGACATGTGTCCACCACGGTCGTTAATACGTTGGAAAGGTCGTCGACGACCGTCGTTTTCCGTCAAACGACCGCCGACTACGTGTGTGGTCGGCAACGACCACGGTCGTTTGATGGAAAACGACAGTCGTCGACGACCTTTCCAACATATTAACGACCGTGGTGGACACATGTCGCACAGTGGTTGGTCATCAGGAACGGTCGTTTTGGGTTTAAATGGAGGTTGTTAGCGACCGTTAAGGTAGGGCTAAAAATTGGGAAAAAAAATTCATGGGGCTATTTTCGTCCCAAACTTGGTCAAATGGGCTATTTTCGTCTTTTTCTCTTTTTTATTCATTGTATCATATATTAATACAAGTTGGTCGACCCGCGCTTCGCGACGGAGTCGGGTCGTTTTAGAAAATCAGTTAGCCGAACGATTAAAGATAAGACCTGTGTGATAATCGACGGTGAGAATGACAACACATACATGTATAGAAAAATAAACTCTATTTTTTTTAGCAAATTGATACCTATTCAATTAAATATAATGTCTACTATAACATTAGACAAATCGAGGACCTCCTAAAACCTTTTAAAACCCACGAAATTTTCAGCAAATAAAACCAAAAAATGTCATGAAAGTTAACACAAAAGAATGAGATTTAGAGCAAAAATGGTGTAGTTCAATGTGTAGCATCTGGCCCAAAATGTTATTTGTCTAAAGAGGTTTTTAAAGTATTTAATGTAATTTTTCTCGGAGGCTCAGATTTTATAAAATAAAAAAAAATATCATATCAGAAACTTCTAAGTTACTCTAGCGGTTTATGAAATCTGTGAATATTTATTAAAGTGTATTCATAAGCAGGACCATTTACATGAAGTCAAGTGTAACTCACTATGGTTATTGAACATGAGTAAAACATACACACCTATATTCACATGAGTGAAACAACCTGAAATACAGTGAACTAATTATTAGCAGACCAATGCAAAAGTTAATTAACACCAAAGAAATCAAAACTATAAACAGAGTAAAAAAAACAAACAATAGATGGGCGGTAAAAAAATTATATAAACCTTACTAAGACCCAACAACACGAACACATCTGCGGAGATTAATCTTTTACCTGTTACAGCCACGAAATAAAGAAATGTTAGATAAGTAAGTTGATTTCATTATTACACAAACAGATAAGTGAAACTCAGACGATTCAAAAACCACAACCCACCAAAAAGGTACAACCAAACTACACCTGCACATAAACCATGGCCTCTGACCTTAGTAGATGCAAATAATCACCGAACTGAAGAGAATCCGTTGGAACATAAAGCGCAAACATTGACCACACCAAAATCACACAAAGAACACAAAAAATAAAAATAAAAAAAATACCCTAAACCAAGATGACATACGATACACATCCGAAAAGAATTAGCAACAATCACACCAAACTAAACACTCTAAACAATTGTAATAAACTATAAACACAACACATTAATCAAATACCTTACATACTCCCATAGTCAGCCACTAAATAAGCGAAACAACACACTCTAAGCCGAATTTAAGGACAGACATGCGTTAACCTTAAAAAGCCTCACCGAAATTCATGAATCGACAACCACAACATACCAATGAAAATATGCCAATAGCATAGCATAAAAAAAGGACCCCAAAAATGGATGCAGAAGTAGGAAAGAAAACGCAGGGGCCAACAATTAACACAGATTAAGCAACATGTTGGAATGGTGTTTAAATTATTGTATGCATATATTGATATCAGGACTGAACAGTTATATTTCTTATTAGAATAACAACCCATGCACTTTGAAAGCTATTGATTCACGAAAGAAGTTATTAATAGTAGAAGAAGAAAGAAAGACACTCACCAAGACAGGACGGACAGAAATGGCACGATCCAGATACCTTAAAACCTGTAAATATATATCATGAAAATTAAAAACAAAGATGAAAATTAAAAACAAAGTTGTGAGCTCTTTACGGCATAGCCCAATGTTATAACTATATAAAAAGATGCCAAAATTTCACTTTAAAGTTTTGTGACTAATTCACCTATATTTCAAAATTATGGAGTGTGTAGGTCTCTAAATTCCAGTGGCTTTATTAGACCGATTACACTATTTCAAACAACCTTAGTAATCTTTATTGGTTGGGTCTAGCTGAAAATCGGCTCACTGGAAGTATACATGTTTCCACATTCCTGGTCTTGATAGGATGACCACTGCTAGACATTTGTATGTTTGTTCTTTTTCAGTACAAATCACTTGGTAAAAATCTTTAGTTAGCATTCTGTTAACTTATGTCTGCTTTCAGCCATTTTGAAGGAACATGCTCTCGGGTCCTTTCACTCAAATAGACAATTGGATTATAAAGCTAAACAAACCAAATTTACATACCTACCCCTCAACCCAAAGAGGACTGCTGTAAATAACCAAAAAAGAAATCAAAATCTGAAGATAAAAACAAAAAAAAGACTCAAAATTTGAAAATAAATGATACAATGTGTTGCTACCAGCTTCAAAATAACAAAACTAACCTCAGTTAGCGGTCTGATTGGCGAGTTCACGACTTCCCCATTTCATTCCACGGTACCAAAAAATAACTTTCCTTCTATGAATGACAACAACCCTATATCAGAATAAGTAGAATTTGACGAAAGGAATGCAAGAAATGGAGAAGCAGAGGAAACCAAAATCAGCAAAACCCACAAACATGTACAAAATGGTCGAACAATATATCGCAATCATATAAAGCATTAGAAAAAGGGCTTGCACAAAGCATAATAACCAAATAAATAACCTATCTTCAATATGAACTCAACTACATTCTAAGCAACTAAATAATTTCAGCCATTTCCAATTAACCTGCTTGAACATTCCAATTTACGAAGAACAACTAACTAAGTCATACATATATAAACCCTAGCGATGAACCAAACCCGCTCATACTTAACTTAGCAAACAAACAGAGGAGAGAATTCAGACCTAAATTTAAAATTGCAATTTAAGGCAAACCTTTAACAGCAAGAACAATAGATCCCATAATTAAATACACAATGGAATTAAGAGAGCGAAGAAGTATGGTCAGGACGCTAGAAAAAAACACGACCGATCATTTCTTCTCAACTGGAAGGCTTCGATCCAACTCTGATCAAAATCCTAAAACTGAATCTGAAATACCTGCAGAGGCCAACACAAAAATAAAATTAAAAGAAATGAGAAATATGTACTCCATCTGAGGTCGATGGTATCAATATGAATAAATTAGGTCAAAATCAAAAGAAAAAGTAATTGTGCTAAATCAACTACAAATCAACATTTCTCATCACCTACTAATTACTATTGTAAGATAAATGAGGTAGAACCTGTGAATCGGTGAAATTAGGGCAGAGCAAGAAGGTTGCGAGAATCTCAACATAAATTTCAATCGAGGAGAAGAGAATATCAAACACCGGCGCTGACGAAGATGAAGCAAATTAGAAGGAGGTCTTGATCTGAGAACGGCCGCCACTTCCAGAGAAGACGAAGATGGAGCCGATCATGAGAGATGCATGCCATGCGAAAGTTGTGATTAAAATTAGGTCAACCCGCGCTTCGCCGCGAAGTCGGTCCGTTTTAAAAAGTCGGTTAGCCAAACCATGAGAGATGCATGCCATGCGAAAGTTGTGGCGTGAATGCATATAAATTTAGTTCTAACAAAGAAGAAAAATGTAAAAATATAGCAAGTCATAAAGAGTTTATTTTGCATATGCCGTAAAAAATGTGACCGAGTCTTCTTCGTAGAATCTGGATATCTTCAACGATCGGATAGAAAGTAGAATCTGGATATCTTCAACGGATGGCGCCAATGTAGAATCTGGATATCTTCAACGATCGGATAGAAAGTCTAGAACGGATAGAAGAGGATATTAGACTACAAGGATGATTGAAATGAGGCGATGAACGTCTTCTTCGTCGGAATCTGCACAAGTAACAAACCGTTGTTCTTGGAGCGCAGGACAGGGTGTCCTGCGACCAAGCTCCGGCGTGAGAATCAGTATGGATTCCGATGGGGCTTCTAGTGCATACAGATTTAGCGATGACTCCTATTTGTGAACTTCATAACACACCATTCTAAGGCTAAAAACACAGCCTACATTAGAAACAA
>JBCNJP010000017.1:22559663-22579487 GCA_039602395.1 Deinandra increscens subsp. villosa
AGCCCCTTTCTCTAGACACCCAAAGAAATTTTCTGGACACCGCAACATACGACATGTATAGCACGATACAGGTCGTATTACACTCTCTCAGCATTAATTACAACTCACGGACCAACCTGTATAGCACGATACAGGCCGTATACGCTGACTACTAATGATTACTAATGATTGCAACAAATGATGACACTACTAATGATTGAACTTATACTACCTGTATAATACAATACAGGTCGTTTGATACCTCGTACCACTACCAGAACCAATGATGATTGGATTTTTTTTGTCTGCAACTTATACGACCTGGATTACAGCATACAAGTCGTTTGTTATGTGTAGAAACGGGGTGTCCCGGGTGGTCGAAGTGGCATGGCCAAGGACGAGTCACCAAGGCACCGGGCCGATCCACTGTGTGGGAGAGATGTGGCGAGCCTCCGAGCCGGGCTAGGAAGATCCGTCTCTCCCGGGTCTTGTCTTGTACCTGCAACATGAAGGGAACCCGTTAGAAGGGGACCAGAGACCGGGGTCTCTGGACCACCCTCCGACGGTCAAGTCAGTAAGACTGTATGTATATAGTATGTATATATGTATATGTATGTATGTGGTAGCATGTGGGATGAAGGGGATCATCCAAGTAGGATGAAGGAGATTGGCTGAGCAGGATGAAGGGGAATGCTGGAGGAAGCACGGCCATGTAGGCCAGGGGGGTAGCACGGCCATGTAGGCCTGAAGGTAGTGCGGCCATGTAGCATGGCCAGGTAGGCCAGAAGGTAGTGCGGCCATGTAGCATGGCCAGGTAGGCCAGAAGGTAGTGCGGCCATGTAGCATGGCCAGGTAGGCCAGAAGGTAGTGCGGCCATGTAGCATGGCCAGGTAGGCCAGAAGGTAGTGCGGCCATGTAGCATGACCTGTAGGCCAGAAGGTAGTGCGGCCATGTAGCATGGCCATGTAGGCCAGAAGGTAGTGCGGCGCTGTAGGCTGGACCAGACCAAGTAGGAAGGACCAGCCCAAGTAGGAAGGACCAGGAACCCTTTCAAGGAGGGAGTGAGCCTCCTTATATAGGGAAGGTGATGGGCCAGATTGGGCCTGTTGGGCCAAACCTGGTATGGACCATCAAAGAGTGAAGTAGTGGGCTGTATTGGGCCGGACTATATAAAAGCCCTTAGCCCATGTAGTTAGCCCGATACGGACCCACGTCATCAGCCCCCCAGTCTAGTATGGTATAGTCCTAACTATACCATGCTAGACTTATCTTGTAGCTCCAATCGTCTTGCTTTCTTTTTCTGCGTTGAACCCTGCACAAAATGTTAGTACTTTACCTTTTTTCCTTGTTCCTGGAGACTTGTTCTGAATGTGCTTGCTTGGATGCATGTGTTCTTGCATTGTTTGGATCTTTGATGAGGGACCGATGTTCATCGTGGTGGTTTGGGTGTAATATGTGTACAAGGTGTGATGGTTGTTGGTTATGCGTCGTTTGTATAGGATATATGGTAGGAGGGGTTATTAGGGTTTGTAAGTTTTGGAGGTTGTGATTCGGCGCTTGGCCGAGACCATTGTAAGTTGTCGGAGGATGGGTGGTTCGGTCGCGTGACCTACGTCCACAATGTATGGATGTGTAGTCCATTATGTATATATGGTGGTTCGAGCCTAAGACCCAGGACCACCTGTTAAGTAGTGGATGTGTCGTCCACTTGTCAATTCCTTGTTACAGGAAGAATGTGTTTATACCCGGGTTCGACTATTTTCATAGTCTATGTGGTCCCGCTGTTGTCAATAACCCAAAGTGCCGAAGTGTATGAGTTCGAGCCGATGGTTCGACATGCGCAGGTCACCCACTAAGTATTGGGTGGAGGTTGTCGACTGGCTAGTCCAGTGGCTTCCCCCATGTGCCCCGGCCGTCGGTTGGCCTGTCGTTTGTTGTGTCACCGTCCGGAGTTTGGTCCCTTGTCGGTTGTGAGTAGTCACAGAGACCGCAGGGACCCTTATCCGTGCGGGAGGGACGCTGTATTGTTGAGTGTTATGGTATATTGTCGTCATGTGGGCCGAACGACATTAGCCAGCCGTCCTTGTGTGGCCCACAAGATAATAATGTAAGTAGTGGTGTGGCGTAATACCAGAACCACTTAAATAAAATAATAAGGTGGTGATCCAGTCGCACGAACGAAACCACCAGTATAATAATATAAGTAGTGGTCGGCGTAAGACCAGAACCACTGAAATAAAATGATATAGGTGATTCGGCCGTACGGCCGAAACAACAAAATAATAATGTAACTAGTGGTTCGGCGTAAGACTAGAACCACTGAACTAAAATGATAAGTGGTGATTCAGCCGTACGGCCGGAACAACCAAAATAATCATATTAGTGGTCGGCGTAAGACCGAGACCACTTAAAATAAAATACTAAGTGGTGGTGGCCGTACGGCCGGAACCACCAGAATAATAATATTAGTGGTCGGCGTAAGACCAAGACCACTTAAAATAAAATACTAAGTGGTGGTGGCCGTACGGCCGGAACCACCAAAATAATCATATAAGTAATGACTCTGCAAAATAAATTGTTAATTTGCAAGCGTAAGTATGTCAAGTGTACTAATGTGAAAAGTCATAGTTTATGGGTGTGCCATAATTAAAGACTTGTAATTGAACGTAGACGAATCAGTAGTTGGGATTTAGAATGACATAACCTGTTGATCGTTGGTCGATGTCATAAGATGCCCAATAAAAGAATGTCATGTAATTGCCTTATCCGTAATAACTAGACCGGATGGGTCGTAGCATCCAATAACGGTAATAAGACCGGTGTATGTGGTAGTTGACCACCATAACAAATAAATGTGATGTCTTCCTTCAACTCTAGAGGATATATACGATGATGTAAGAGGACATGTATCACGTCTGTGATTACAAAATGATAATAATAATAATAATCGATGTTTGATAACGTCGGGGATGAAGAATACCCGACCCGCACCGTTGATGATAATAATGTCCTCCTTCAGATTAGAAGGAGGTAATAATATTTGTATGTGTGAACTTCATACAATAATGTCCGTATGTAAAGTAGTCTTCAATAATAACAATAAGATCAACGCTGAATATTGCTCGATATGAGCGTTAACCGTTCTTCCTGATAGATAAATAAATAGAATGTATCTTTGTTGATGATAATCATAAGGGTGATGTAGAATGATGCTTGTCATTTGTGATAACCATTCTTCACGGTTAAAAATACTCTCATGTTGTGTGTGGCAACATGGAGTAGTCGTTCGGCACTCACGAGTGCTATTTTAATAATTAAATGAGTAATGAATCGCCCGTCACTTCGGAATATCTGAAGAAATAATATGTCTTCTAGTTGATTAGACGAGCCTAAATAGGGTGAAACTCTTAAGAATTTCCAAAGCGTGTAGCTGTACTGGCTGTAATGGTGTTCTACCATGCTAGTCCCCAGTTCAAAGCTGTTAACTTGTAGGTTAGAAGCATTGAACTTATAAAGATAAATTGTTAGATCATTTTTCATAAGTAGAGAAAAATATAAAACGTAATGTAAGAATATGTATATATATGTGATGCTGAAATATGTCTACTAAATGAAGTAGTAACTTCAAATTAGCTTCAAAGTAAGTGCATAAGACTTTAGGCATAATTGAATGTAAGGAAACATTCGTCACGGTATCTTAAATACCTGTAATTGTTATCCGCATCATATGTTGGTGTGTGCATATTTCTCATGTACCTTAGCATGTATAGCCAAAGAAATATCTTGAAGGAGTGTAATGTATATTTGCTATATAAGTAAGGGTTAAAATTGATAACCTTAAGTTGTGTGAGGTCTGTACATGCAAGATTATCATCATGTTTATGTATTATGTTTATCACTTGAAATAAATAAGGGAAAATCACGAAAATAACCAAGTTTGTACCCTGAAAATGCAGGTAATGACCCACCAAAAGTATTCTAACTCAAATGACCCAAGTGTTTCCAACCAATTGTGAGCCTCCACTTGTCAACTTTAACCCAATTAGTGATTGATACGTGTCCTTGGCTGACAAGAAGGCTAATGGTGGACCCCAATGTCATCCACTAAATCTTCGACACCTGGAAAAAAAATCAGAATACTAGGCTTGTTACACGAGCCAGCCCGAACCTGCCACGTGTCCTTATGAAGCCGACCATACTATACGGCTCCCCTCATGGCTTGAGGATTAATGGCTAAAGTAGTTTTCCTACTCCAACCGGCTGTTGAACAAACGGAATCCTAAAGTTTCCTTGTTTCTTCTTCGAACCACCACCGCACCCACCGGATGATCTCCCTTTTCTCAAAACGCACACATCTCCGTTGCATTCAAATTTTCCGGTCGGTGCAGATGCCTCTGAAAAGCAGTTCAAAAAACTCAACATGGAGCTGGCCATCTGTAATAATCTGTATGTATATATATATATATAGATCGTCTTGTTAATTTATGTTTCGATGCATATATATATAGAGGTAGAAAAAAGAGAGTATTAAATTGGCCTCAACGACCGCGTGTGAAGAATTCTAGTCAAAGGAGATGTGCGGCATGTGTATATTGGGTCGACGACGAATCGGTTTTATTTATTTTTTAATCAAAGAAAAATAAGGGGGGAGTTGGGGGAGGTAAGGGGGAGTTGGGGGGAGGTAAGGGGGAGTAGGGGGGTTGGAGTAGGAAAACTACTTTAGCCATTAATTCTCAAGCCATGAGCAGAGCCGTATAGTATGGTCGGCTTCATAAGGACACGTGGCAGGTTCGGGCTGGCTCGTGTAACAAGCCTAGTATTCTGATTTTTTTTCCAGGTGTCGAAGATTTATTGGATGACATTGGGGTCCACCATTAGCCTTCTTGTCAGCCAAGGACACGTATCAATCACTAATTGGGTTAAAGTTGACAAGTGGAGGCTCACAATTGGTTGGAAACACTTGGGTCATTTGAGTTAGAATACTTTTGGTGGGTCATTCCTGCATTTTTAGGGTCAAACTTGGTTATTTTCGTGATTTTCCCAATAAATAATGTGAGCCAAGGAAGGACCTGCTTATTTTCCCTCAAAGTAGTTGCCCAGTTTGTGAAATTGATAGTCAAGTTCCGAGCTTGCCGGAGAAGATAAAATGATACTAATTTTGATCGTGCGGCGCTTAAAATGTTGCCTCGGGCAGGAACCCAACATTTAACAAGTAGGAATTGGTAAGAAGACATACGTGTACAGTGCCGTCCGGCAATAGATCGAGATGGTTCGGCGGGGGTCGCCCGGATCCAATGTAACCACAGCAGGTGTGCCGGAGATGTAACCAAGCCGGTGCCGTCCGGCGCATAAGGTGGCATGATATGCCAGTATTCTTGGGGGCGACGACCGTTCGGCGGAGAAAATGAACGCTCCGGTGTTCAAAACTCGTTCGGAATAATCTGTAGTCTGGAAACCATGACGTACGGGATAATACGTCAACACCGGAATAGTTGTCTTATGTGGTTCATGTCTGTACTAAGAGTTACGCCTTCCGGATCAAAATAAACATCGGATAGCAGGTCGTATAACCACCCAAGGAGGCGACCGAACCACCATGAGGCGTCAATGGTGGGAGATAGCAACCGGAGAATAGGCACCCGTCTGAGGTGCCGCCCGGTAATAAGATCATTCGGGGACGTGTCGATTCTCGTTTAAAGATTCTCGTTTAAAGAAATAGATCGAATGTCTAATTATGTTAACTGATATGACAACTGTTGGCTGGCCGTCCGGTAATAATAACGAGGAAGGCTGTCCGGCAAGGTCCGATGAGTTGAGATGGGTACCAACAAAGAAGGCCGTCCGGCGAAATAGATAATCTCTTGTGAGAGATAATCCCGCTTCGTCAAAATAGATAGTCCGGGATATGACGTCCGTTCAGCGAGGCATGTGAGTATCCGGTCGTCCGGCATGCCCTATGTTCTGCAGCAAGTTCAAAAATAGTTTATATAATCATCGTCCAGCATTATCTATATAATCCAGAGAAGAATGTCGTCCGGCCGGCCGGCTGATGAGGTCACATCCCGTCCGGTACTTCATCTATATATGTGAGTTGAAATATTTTTTGTTAGTCAATTCAGGTCGTCCGGCCAGGTTGCCTTTTGGACAAGATGACGTCTGATCGGTGGCACCTGGACCGACAACCTACTTTGCAAAAATCGGAAAGTGGGCACTGTAACCGGAGTTCTAATTTCGGAGCAGGGTAACCGGAGCAGACATAACCGGAGCCCGTGTTGTTTGGTGGAGGTGGCGTGATACGCAGGTATAACATCTCCTTGATTCACTGGTTTATAACTTATGTGTGCTGGAGTCCTTGCCAGAGTTTCGGACATGGAGAAGCCGTTCGGGAATCATATGGAGCGTCGGAATAGTTTGTCACCTAGAATAGTTGTACTCCGGAATAATATGCCGGAGCGGAGGTTTATAATCTATAATGACCTGCATACAAATTCTTGTTCCTTCGATTGGAGGATTTCGAGGCTCCCCATTAAATCAAACAACATAAGTCAGTTAGTACCTGGTTGTGAGGCTCATATTTAAACACGTATATGTATCGTCATATCATCAGTTATAATGAAATATAATATAAATAATACATGCATACGTGCAAGATTAATATTAATGCTTTACATAGACAGTATGATTATCTAGATCAAGGTGTGAGGAGATAGCATCCACCACGTGTAACCAGGTTGTACTATAAATTTGTCCGACCCACGAACTGGTCCGAAGCGTGTGTAAATGTTTGGAGGAACAGATATATTGTCCCGAATCAAAAATGCATATAGCTTGTAAATGTCGCTGGACCTGTGGATCTTAGATAGCGACATGCTTAACAAATAATTATTAAATAGGTGAGAAGAGAAGCTAGGTATAGAATCTGTGCAAACAGAAAATCGAGTCAAGATCGAGATGTTTCGTTAGACATAAAGATTTCAGTTCTAGCTGCCGTGTAGAGAATAGAGACCACAAAGTATGTTTTCTTTGTGGTCCCACGGATGGCGCCAATGTAGAAACGGGGTGTCCCGGGTGGTCGAAGTGGCATGGCCAAGGACGATTCACCAAGGCACCGGGCCGATCCACTGTGTGGGAGAGATGTGGCGAGCCTCCGGGCCGGGCTAGGAAGGTCCGTCTCTCTCGGGTCTTGTCCTGTACCTGTAACATGAAAGGAACCCGTTAGAAGGGGACCAGAGACCGGGGTCTCTGGACCACCCTCCGACGGTCAAGTCAGTAAGACTGTGTATATAGTATGTATATATGTATATGTATGTATGTGGTAGCATGCGGGATGAAGGGGACCATCCAAGTAGGATGAAGGAGATTGGCTGAGCAGGATGAAGGGGAATGTTGGAGGAAGCACGACCATGTAGGCCAGGGGGTAGCACGGCCATGTAGCATGGCCAGTAGGCCAGAAGGTAGTGCGGTCATGTAGCATGGCCAGGTAGGCCAGAAGGTAGTGCGGCCATGTAGCATGGCCAGGTAGGCCAGAAGGTAGTGCGGCCATGTAGCATGGCCAGTAGGCCAGAAGGTAGTGCGGCCATGTAGCATGGCCAGTAGGCCAGAAGGTAGTGCGGCCATGTAGCATGGCCAGTAGGCCAGAAGGTAGTGCGGCGTTGTAGGCTGGACCAGACCAAGTAGGATGAAGGAGGAACCCTTTCAAGGAGGGAGTGAGCCTCCTTATATAGGGCAGGTGATGGGCCAGATTGGGCCTGTTGGGCCAAACCTGGTATGGACCATCAAAAGAGAGGTAGTGGGCTGTATTGGGCCGGACTATATAAAAGCCCTTAGCCCATGTAGTTAGCCCGATACGGACCCACGTCATCATTATGATTTTTAATGTTTGGTTGTAATATACATGTCCGGCGCATACGGAAAAAACGTTTATATTTTAAAAAAATTTAAGTTAAACAAATATACATATCCAAAATTGATAAAAAAAAATTTAAACATACCGTCCTGTTAGTTTTTCGACATGAAAAAAATAGGCTAATACACATGTATAAAAAAATTGACACAAAAAATTTAAAAATTATGTCCTGTTAGTTTTTCGACATGAAAACACTAAAGAAGTTAATTGAAATAAAACTAATGCTTTAAAAAAAATTTGAAGAAAAACCAGGTTTTACAGCTCGTATAGTGCTATACAGGTTGTATAGGGTTTACGAACACTCTCAGGCGTTTATCCCCAAAACATTCATATCTGACAAGACAAACATTCCCAACCTGACATTTTTCTTTAAACACCGACCCGATACAGCCTGTATTGCGATATACACATTGTATAAATTAGCATTTATTGCGTTGACCAGCTTATACAACCTGTATTGACCTATACAGGCTGTATTAACCGGTGTCCAGAACTAAATCTTCAGGTGTCTAAAGCAGTCCCCTTAAACTATATATATACATTATACATATATACGTATGTTAAAAAGTTGGAAAAATCGACAATAAGATTAGTTGGAGACGCACAATTTCATATGTATGCCTTGCTGTGGTATCTTGGGTGTTATCAATGTCCGAAGGGTACAATTGGAACTACGATTGGTCCAAGGGGGCTCACAATGAAGGAGTGTTAATTCTTGGAGCGGATAAATTATTGGGTTTGTCTAACATGTGCCCTAAGGGCACACATAAGGTGTAATAAATGCACATCGAAAACTGGAAAAGTTGTCAAGATTCTTTTTGAAATTTGAAAAAGATACCAAGATTCATCTTGAAAAATGAGGAAGGTACAAATATTCTTCTTGAAAAAATGTATTTTTTAATTTTCGAGATGTATTTATTGCATCTTTTTTAATTTTCTAAATGCATTTATTGCATCTTATGTGTGCCCTTAGGGCACATGTTAGACATCTTTTTTAATTTACTAACGTTTGGCAAATTGTAAAACATGACAATCCAGTCGGTAACCCAGCTTCATAAAAAGGAAGTGATATAGTCATTTGAGCTCCTCTCTAATTATTAGTTTATTACACAATTATTTATTTATTTTTAAATAAATAAATAAATTAACATATTATTTTATTAAATAAAAACAACAAATTATATAATTACATAAAAAACTAGTCGTAATATATTTCTTTAAATACTTCCAAATATCTAATTTAATAAATGGTCTTTCATATATCCGCTCATATTCGACAAGAGATTATTTCATAACACCCCCATCATGATCATAGTCCGGATCTCCCAACATTAACATCGTTCTTCTATATATTTTGTCAAACTTTAGAATCACCAAGAGTAATCTTCTCATTTCGCTTTTAGCTCATTCACTGGACGGTATGGGTATATGAGATCATCCTCACATCTCATATCGTACTAAAACGTTAATTCACGTATACGCCTTTCATCATATAATTATTTAACACGATCCAGTGAGTGGATCGAGTCTCGGATCGGGTAATCAAGACAATTGTAAAACTCATGATGTTGTAATTACCACCTCTTAAGTTACTAGTTGCCAATGCTTTGTAAGGACTTAGTATTGGGTCATTTTGGTTAGCTGTCGTTGAACTAAAGTTTAATCACTGGTTATGAACTCTGGTGAGATTACTAGTATGTTTTCATCGTATAAAGAGTGAGTTTAATAGGTTGTTTGTAAGGAAGTTGAAATTTTAAGGCAAGTCATGTCGAACTTTTATAAAATCTGGGACCGTAACTCTGCACGCGTCGAAAATAAGTCTTTTATAGTCAGGACGTTACAAGTTGGTATCAGAGCACTGGTTTGAGAGATTTAAGTATTGGGTGAGAAATATACTTAAACTCAAACCTTAGATGCTCATGATTGTGGAAGCAACCTTTGATCCAAGACGTTCCAGGACTATTGCACAAGCTTATAAGGTAATGTGATTCTAACTTTTGTTATCATAATTTAATATTGTATCGAGTGGGTGGGCAAACACACATCTACTTACATATATGATGTGTTTAAGTCGAAAGTGTACATATATGAGGGTTGGATCTATCGACAACTCCTTCCTCACTCCAAATATCTCTTTTCAACAACCTCCACCAATCGCCACCATCCTCCACCTATCTCTTCCATGGCTTCATCTACCCAAGCTCCTTCATAGGTTTACGCTCGTTTACTACTTAATTAGCTTATGATTCTCGTGCAACACGGAGAAGACCTGGGTGGGGTTGGGGAGCAGACATGAGAGAGATATATATATAGATAGATAGATAGATAGATAGATAGATAGATAGATAGATAGATAGATAGAGAGAGAGAGAGAGAGAGAGAGAGAGAGATTTGGTGTTTTATATGATTTTGTTTTTGCCAGGTGTTTGCCCTCGGGTGGCCTAGTTGGAAGTTTAATGTCGTTCAAAAAAAATATATATGATTTTGATTTTTAATTATTTTTTGGTTGTTGACTTAAGTGCGGAGAGGGAGAGGGAAAGAGAATGGATGGAGGTTAATGAGTTGTATTGAAATCGAGATAAAACTCTAAACTATTAAACTGAATGACAATTTTTAAACTATTGGACTAAAACAGAGATTTGAACCAAATCCCTAGAGTGAAAACAATAGTTACTCTTTGACAAAACAATCTATTGTCAATACCAAAAACTTTACTTGTCTAGCTGTGAAAGACCAATGGCTATAACTCATTTTCTGAACGATCCAGACCGTAAATACGACATAAATCAAATTTTATTGAAAAATATAGAAACCAAGACATGTCGAATAGGTATTTCATCTTGTTAACAAACTAGAGATCAACCGCGCGTTGCAGCGTTTATCTTTATATATCATAGAAATAACAGAAAAAATGATTATATTAAAAACATGGTATTTTAATATATCACAGATCCCCAGGGTATTTCTCATGTAGGCTTGTTCAAGATGTAGAAAAAGATCGAAGAATATAAGTATATAAGGTTGTGCATATCTTTAAGTAAAACACCAAAGGAAATGTACACGGAGTAGATTTATACATAAACTATATTATAACCAAAATATGTGCACCTGTATGTAGTGGCAATTTAGTAATAGATTAAAGACAAAAGCGAATTAAAAAGAACGCTTGATGTCAGAATCGAACTTGAGCATGAGCTACAACTATATAATGGCACAACCAACTGAGCTAGATAACTTTCTATTTATATTTTCATTCAGAACATATTAATATAAAAATAGAATATTTGGAAGTCTTATAACTTAGTTAATGGGAAAAGTTAATCGAGGACTGTTAAACACCTAAGTTTAAGTTTGGTGTGAAAACAGGCAAAATGACATCGTTTTAATCAAAACTAAGTTACATGTATTATTAATAAAATGTGTATAATAGTAGAGTAAAAACATACGGAAAGAGAAGTATGAAAAAAGGAAAAAAGAAAGGGAAAGGAAAAAGAAGTAAAAAAAAGAAGAAAGCGCTAGAGAATGGAATCGAACTCAAGACCATTGGCATAAAATAAAGGAGAGTAAACCACCTAGGCTAGATTGATTCATTGTATTTTTATTTGATCAAGAATGTATATATACAGAAACTGCTCAAATGGCATTTTTGTAAATCAATTGATAAGTTAACACGAGACCATAGGCAAATTTAGAATTGTATATATATACAATAATGACATTCCTATACATGAGACCATCTGCATCGGTTGGCCCTTGGTCAAGCCTGTATCCAACGTGGAGGAGCCCTTACAAAGGGCGACGATGGGGGAAGGGAAAGGGCGCCAGCGTGGAGGAGCCCTTGCTGTGCGACCCTTGTTCACGGGCGGAGAAAAAGGAGAGAGAGGTGGGACCCAAAAAAATATCATCACGTACACACAAAAATATATATACATGAACCAAAAATTTTAAAAGATCATAACTCTATCTACATGAATTGAAACCATGAAATTGATTATACCATGGCACTCGAAATCGAATGACGATTCAAACGATACGTGGTTTGAAGTTTTTCGGTGAAGATTTGAAAACCCGACTTCGAACACGGTTCGACGGAAACGAAATCAATGAACTGTGAATCCAATTTCTGTGAATGAAAATAAAATATGATTGCACTACCTAATTTGTATGAAGAAACCAAATAGAATGGAACCAATTACAATGAGAATCATTGAGTTTTTAAAGAATCACCATGGATGAGCTTCCGAAGAACATGTAAATGTGATAATCTAAGATCAACCAAACATGAACCAAAATTGGAAAAGAATGTACCAAGGATTCGAAATCTCAATATGGACTTGAATAGATCAAAACTGATGCATAAAATCAAGTCATAGCGGATAAAATTGAAGAACAGTAAACGTGATGAACAATTTGACTTTCAAAAAGTCAAAATTGAATGATTTGTATTATGTTTGAGCTCGTATGAAGTTTATATAATTAATTTATAAATTAATTATATCATTATATAAATAAAATGCATTAATATTAGATATTATATAAATAAAAATAATTAATATAGTAGATAAAAGAAATGGTGACATGGAAATAAAGAGAAGAGAAATTTGTGAGAAGGGCACTGTTGGGGCCAAAAACAGTTTGTGAGAAGGGCTAGAGAAAAGCTGATGTGGCATGGTGACTGTGCAGCCTTTGGGAAGGGCTGCTCTCACCGTTGCAGACGTCTGATTAGCCGATAAAAACATATGTTGACAACTTTTGTCACTATTGCTTTTGGGCGAACGTACATCCCATATAGGCCAAACTCAACTACACATTTGAGAAGGAGACTCATCCAAGTTTTATCGTACAATTAATCCATTTGCAAAACCTATTTTGTTTGCAAAAGAATTAAACGAAGTAATATGAAACAAAAATTGCCTCGAGAAATGTGGCTGCTCCCACATGTTTTCTCGAGACCGTCGCATTTAAATATTTGATCTTTAGTAGTGGGATTTTATAATTTATTAGATTAAATGTTTAAAGTATTTTTAACGAACTAAAACATATTTTTTTAATGACTTATAATCCATCGGGCCCGATTGCTTCACAAATTTCGTGAGGTTTCAATTAAATTGAATTTTGAATTTCACTTTTATTGTGTTTGGCTATTATTAAATGAGAGGGTTTTTTTTTTTTTTTTTTTGAACGGCTAATATTTATTTACAAATCTACACCAAATGCACCATTGCCTAGGTTTAAGCCTAGGACCTCCGAACTAAGAGGACAAACCTCTACCAAGTGGGCTAGTCCCACATTGGCAAATGAGAGGGGGTTTAAATTAGAAGTTTGGTTTCAATGAAAATGATAAAAAAAATCTCAGCCATTAGATCTTGATCTAATAAAAAAAAAAGGAGAGACAATTTGGTCTTACCAGATGGCGTTCGTGGAGAAGAGGAGTATTTTGGAGGGGTCGTTGATTATTAATGAGGTGCTTTCGTGGCTCAAGAAATCGAAATCTCAAGGTCTCTTCTTTAAGGTAGATTTTAATAAAGCTTATGACTCTTTGGATTGGAGATTTATCGATGCAATCATGGAGCAAATGGGTTTCCCCGCGAAATGGTGATTGTGGATTAAGGGCTTGCTTGAGGCGACTCGTTGTTCGGTTCTTGTGAACGGGTCTTCTACCAGAGAGTTTCAATGCTATCGGGGCATCCGGCAAGGTGATCCGATTTCTCCGTTTTTGTTTATTATTGTTATGGAAGCTTTTCACAATATGTTGGATAGAGCGGTTGCTTGTGGGTTGCTAGAGGGGTTGTGTCTTCCTAATGGGGGTCCGGTTTTATCCCATCTTTTGTTCGCCGACGATGCGATGATTATGGGGAGGTGGTCTAGTAAGAATGTGTTGAATATTTATAGGTTGCTTCGGGCTTTCTTCCTTACGTCGGGGTTGTGGGTTAATCTTGATAAGTGCGGGTTATTCGGGGTTAATGTGAATTTGGTGGAGGTGAGTGAATGGGCGGAAAAAAATTGGGTGATGTCTTGGGGTCTTCCCCTTTAAGTATTTGGGTCTTCTTGTGGGGGAGAATATGCATTTGGTTAGAAGCTGGGATCCGGTGGTGGATATTTTCCATAAAAGATTGGCTAGTTGGAAGGCTAGGAATCTTTCTTTTGGGGGAAGGTTCACCTTGGTGAAATCTGTGTTGGAGGCTGTCCCGATGTATTTCCTTTCGCTTTATAAGGCCCCAATTGCTGTTTTGAATAAGCTGGATAGTATTAGACTTAATTTCCTTTGGGGTGGTAATAGGTCGCGTAGATGTATTCACTGGGGTTGTAAGGAGACGGTGCGTAAACCCAAGAAGATCCTACTAAATTGTGGTGTAAAGTTATTGAGTCTTTATATTGGACCAGTCGCCGGGGTGGGTTGGTTCTGTGTAGGAAAGATCTGTCCGGGGTTTGGAATCGTATAGTGAGTTTGTTGGACAGATTTGAGGCTGCTGACATTAGTTTGGGTGATCTGATTGGTGAGGAGAATGGTAGAATAGTGTGGAGAGGTGATGAGTCGGGAGTGTTCTCGGTGAAATCTCTTCGTAGGTTGTTGGAAAGGAGGTTTATTGTGTCTTATCCTAACAGTTTTAGTTGGTGTAAATTGGTTCCTTTGAAAGTGAACATGTTGTTGTGGAAAGCGGGTCTTCGCAAGCTTACTACTCGGGATTCCTTGGCTAGGAGAAATATATACATGCCTTCGTTATTATGTCCGTTATGTCAGGATGTGGAGGAGTCGGTGGATCATCTTTTCACCGGGTGTAAGATTGCTACGATTTTATGGCAGCAGGTGGCCAGGTGGTGTAACATTTAGAGTATTTTTGTTTTCTCCTTTGATGATCTCGTGGATTTGCATCGTTCTGTGGAGGGCAATTCGGAGAAGAAGAAGTGGATTCATGCTTTGGTATTCACGGCGGTTTGGTGCTTATGGAACGACAATAACAAGGTGGTGTTTAATAATAAGACCATTGGTGTGGATCATATTTTGAGTAATACGATTAGTTATTGCAGGTTCTGGGTTAATCATAGAGGTGGATGTTTGTATTTAGAAAATTGTTTGTAGTTTGTTTTATGTTTGTTGCCTGAGGGCTGTGTTGTTGTTTCCTTTTGTTTTGGCATTATCCTCTTGATAGTGTCTGGTGGTGTCTGGTGTATTCTTTTTGGTGATATATAAAAGCTGTTAAAAAAAACAAAATCTTTGTTGACTTTTAATTAAGTTTTCCTATTTTTTTGAGTGTTCATAAATTTCACATACGATATTTTTTTTTAAAAAAATTACACTATAAAACGAGCATTTTTAATTTTTAAAACGCGTATAGTGTTACGATATATAAAATTAAAAAATTAGTCTTTCGATTTTTGACACAATATGACACAATAATCTGAATATTTTGACACAATATTACACAATGATCTAAACATTTTGATACAATCGAAAGATTATTTCTTTTTATTTTATATATAACAACACTGTACTTGTTTTAAAGATAAAAAATGCTCATTTTTGTGATGTGATTTTTTCTTATAAAAAATATGAAGGTTTAAAAAATAAGGGGAACTCGATAAAAAGTAAAAAATGCTCTTCTATCTTTTATTTTTCTCTCTAATTCTACATAGAAAAACTTTGGGCCATAGATCTTCATTTAATTGAAGATCTAATAGCTATTATTCCTTCTTATCCTTTTACCAAAACAAACTTCTCATAATAACCCCTCTCATTAAATATTAAATGAATATGGAATTCTAATTACCTTATATATCATTTTTTTATGCTTAGTTGTACTCTTAAAGAAGACTGCTGAGGCCATATGTATTTTTTCGATTGGGACTTTTGGCGGTGCTCTATTTCGATTGGATGTTTGTACGTGACTTAAAAGATCTTCAAAATAAGTTTTTTTTATCTCTTCATCCAATCATCTCATTCTCTCTCAATACACTCAGTCAGCTCTCTCTCTCTCTCTCTCTCTCTCTAAGTGAAGTCTCTCTCTCTCTCTCTCTCTCTCTCTCTCTAAGAGGAGATGCCTTTCTTGAGACTGGAAACCATCGTAGTCCTCCGTTACGGTGGCTCCCTTGGGCTGTAGTGACGTTGAGGAGGCCGCTGGTCGTATTTGCTCTGTTTGATAAAGTGTGCTCCGTTTTTTATGGCCGGAATCTTATTCCAACGGCCTATGCTTAGTTGTATTCTTAAAGAGTACTGTTCAGACCATACACTCAGGTCGGTTATCTCTCTCTTTAAGACCTCACACCGGTTATCTCTCCCTATCTCTCTCTCTCTCTAGGAAGAAATTGGTTTCTTGAGACTGAGAACCACCGTCGTTGCTCCGTTAACGGGGTTCGTGACATTGAAGTGACGATGGGTCGTATTTTCTCTGTTTTCGTTGGTTCTGGATGGCTTTTAAGCCTAGGGTTTTTGCTCTCTTTTGATTGCTATGATTATTTGAACAGTCAGTTGTCCTGAGCCTTCATGGCAATGCTGGTTTAATTTATGATTTGTGTGTTAGCTTGAGCCATTACGGATGTTGTGTTTTCTGATGATGATGGTACTGCTTGGGACTAAAGTCCTAATGTTTCATCTCTTCTTTTTTGCTGAGATTGAGCTTTGTTTTCTTTGCTTAAATAAAGCCCTAATAATGTGTGTTTGTTTATTGTGATTATTATGTTGGCTTCTTATGATGATTCGGTTGATAATTTGTTAGTATGGCCTGTGATGGTTTTGGAATTAGTTTCTCTGTTGGTTGGATTTAAAATACCTTTCAATATGGATTTCTCGGCCCAACTGATCCACACGAGCCATCATTCGGCTCGGCCAGACCCGACCTGACCTGATAGAATCAGAGAGAATCTAAGAGAAGAGAAAGTTTCTATCAATCAAACTAAGCTATTATTGAACCGATTAACCACTTATAACCAACTAATGATTTGTTAGCTGTAAGTTTATGACAATTGTACATGATTGGTCCCTCAACTACTACACATATACATTTTAAGATCAGACTATAGAACGGTATGTAACAAATCTTCCCAGCTAGAAATGATTCTTGTCCTAGAGAATCAAATGAAGGAAAACGTATCTTGAAATCTGACACGTCTTCCCAAGTAGCTTCAGTTACATCTAAGTTGTGCCAATGAACAAGAACTTTACTAGTAGCTTTATTTCCTTTCTTCACGTTTGTTTTGGAAACAATGTTCAACAGGAGGTGGAACACATTTGCATGTTGATCATGAGTAGCTTTGAGCAATGAAACATGAAACATGGGATGCATTTGTCAAGAACAAGGAAGGTCTAATCTGTAAGCTACAACAAGGATTAAAGATGATGAAATGGAGAGTTATCATGTGGGAATTTTGTGCTAGAGGTGAACGAAAATATGATAACCACAAGAAAGTTCCTTGGGCCAAAACCAAATATATAGTGGGCTCAAATTTAACTAATTACATGTGGGCTACGGGTTGGAAATTGGAATTTAAAAGGAAGGACTAAGGCTGTGTTTGGCGCACTAGCTGAAAAGCTAGCTGCTAGCTTATAAACTAGCTGTTAGCTGATAAGCTAGCTGACAAGCTAGCTGCTAGCTGATAAATTATAAGCTAGCTGATAAAAAATAACGTTTGGTAAAAACTAGCTGATAAACTAGCTTAAAAATATAAAATGACATAAAAGTACATGTCATAAATGTAAATAAAGATATTTATTTATAAGTTAGGGAAGGTAAAATTAGAAATATTATAAAAGCTAGTTGAAAAGCTAGTTGAAAAGCTACTCCAACTAGCTTTTCAAAAGCTAGCTTATAAGCTAGCTTATAAGCTATCTTTTTGACGTTACCAAACGGGGATTTTAAAAAAGCTAGCGTATTAAAAAACCCCGTTTGGTAACGTTAAAAAGCTAGCTTATAAGCTAGCTTATAAGCTAGCTTATAAGCTAGCTTATAAACTAGCTTATAAGCTAGCTTATAAGCTAGCTTATGGCGCGCCAAACACAGCCTAAAGCAGTTGAAGGGTTAAGATACGCACGCAGCAAGGCTGACGGCAGAAGGGAGCAGTCCCTTTGGCTTTGGGACTTTATGGTCGACCGAGTAAAAGAGAAGGAGACCGGATTAGGTTTTAGCTTGTTTCTTCTCTTTTCTTCATCATCATTTAATTTTATTTGGTGTGTTAGGTACTTTGTTTGATTCTTTTGACGAATAGTTTGTTAGTGATTGTGACAACCCGTCCGAATCAGGTCAAACCTCTCTCCGTTGACTTTCGTTGACTTTTAAATTACGTAATAGTTATGTGATTTACTGCTTTAATACATGATTAACCGTGATAGTTAAATGATTAATCGACTTCGATTCCACATTAAACCAAATATATACGTACGTAAAATAATGCGTCTTTCGTATATTAACGGTGGAATTTCAATAATAAGAAAATAAATATAAAATTTGACATTTTATATTTTATCAAACCGTTATACAATGATAAAACGTTTTACGAACTTCAAACAAGTGTTACGTTGTCAAGACTTAGCCAATATCCAAGACGTTTAGCCTATTGGGCCCGGTAAGCCCATTAAGCCCAAATTAACTCCGATTGACCCGAAAATTTAACCAAATACTCGTATCCACTAGTCGAGTAAAACCCCAAACTCAGAAACCCGACCCGAGGTCCGAAACCCATTGGGCCGAACCCGGCCCAATTCCTCTTTCCTTTTTCTCCTTCGCGGCCCAACCCACGAACCGGCCCAAACCAACTGGGCTTCGGCCCAGGCCCACTCACGAGCCCGACTGGGCTTCGGCCCAACCCCATTTCCGAACCGAATGGGCTTCGGCCCATTCTCCTAATTGAACTCGATTGGGCTTCGGCCCAATTGTAAAACAAAATAATTATTTTGTTTAAGCCCACTAGTTTTTTTTTTATAAAAGTTAATCCCATTTCTTTAACCCACTAATATTTTCATAAAACTTGGGTTAATGACATTTACAAAAATAAAAATCACCATTCACTTGGATAAAATATAATGGGATTATATTTTAAAAAGTTATGATTTTTATAAACTCCTAACACCTCTTTATTTTATAAAAGCTCCTAGAATTTTTATAAAACTTATAAAATTAGTAGCCTACTCAAGAGGATTAGTTGGTTAATTGTGGTGTTGACAACACCATATTAACCAAAGGTTAAAAACTAACCTTTTTGGTATAAAAAGAGATCAAGACCCCCCCATGTCTCCTTGCACCACAACACCCCAACACACTTCTCCTCCCCTCCCTCCTCTCTTGTCGGCCGAGAACCCCCAGCCCCCACCGCCGGACCACCGACCGGCCACCGTCCGCCGCCCTGCTCCGCCGCCGGACCGCCGCCACCCACCTCCCTTTTCTCGGTTTTCTTCTCACATCTTTGTGAGTATTCTAAACCCCTCTTCTTCTATATTTTCTATCATGTTTCACCACCCAAATGAAAACCCCAAGTCTTGACAACTAACCATCATGACCTAAATCTAAAAACTCTTATGTTTGAATGCTTGGTTTGCAAGAACAACTAACACAACTCTTTCTCTTAACCTCCATTCTTTTAAGATCATTTGGTGAAACACATTGTGAACCCTTTTGGATAGTAGCATATGTGCACCTTGATCATACTTATGAGATCCAAGGATTTCATAGTTAGTTGCTTGCAAACCCAAGCCCCTTCATATTAATGAAAAGATAGAATATAAAACTTGCATATTAAGTTGATCATCAAAGATCTCTCTTCTTAAACCCCCATTCTTCTTATGATCTTTAAACATTCTCATGGTGTTCTTGGAACTTAAAGTAGCCAAGAGAATGGGGTGAAACACTTGAAGAAATCTATGGAAAGTATTCAAGTGCACCTAAGATCATCATGATCACTTATATGCAAAACTTCTTAAACATGAATTAAAAAGACTAAATAATATTACT
>JBCNJP010000017.1:22579987-22626776 GCA_039602395.1 Deinandra increscens subsp. villosa
CTAAGCCAATGGGTATTGAAGTGTTTCCGATGATAAATCCGAAGAAGAAGTTGTCGGATAAGGTGCCGTTCGGTGAAAAGTTTGGAGAGTTTGCGGAGATAGTGAGAGAGGAGGTTCCAGTTAACAGAAATGCATCTGTAGAAGAAGAACAGAATATGCCTCCTCCTCAGAAGAAAGTGGTTGACCTTCCTGATGATTCTGACTGGGAAGAGTTTGATTTGAATGATGTGAGGATTGGGGCACTCAATTTTGAAGGTGATGAGGCTATCAACTATGATACTTATCTGGATGACATTGGCATTGAGGAAGAAGAGACAGAGACGACTGAGGTTCCACTGACAAGAAAACGGAAAGCCACTGGGGATCCTCCCCTCGGTGCTTCTGTTACAGAAGAATTTACTGAGACTGAGTCAACTGCTACACCACACCACAGAGAAGGCCCTAGTGACCCAAGGAGAAGAAGATTGGATTCTCATGTGCCACCAGTCACAAGTTCAAGTGCTGGTCAGTCTTCTTCTCAACCCACAGCCCAAGACAAGGGGAAAGCTGTAGAAACCCCTGAGTTCAGATTGGAGAAGGAACTCAGAGAAGAGATAGAAGATTTGAAAGCCCAAAATGCAACACAAAGTGAAGTCATTGGTGATTTAATTGATATACAGAAGGTCCATAATACTGAATTGGAGAATCAGAAGAAGATAAACAGAGAATTTTCCAGGCAATTTAGAGAACTTCATAAGCTAATCAGGCAGCTTAGTTCAGATAAATCAATCAGATCAAGCATTGGGCAAGGAGATAAATGTGAAGGAGGTTCAGGTGCAGGTGATTCATCACAATCACCAGTATTTGATTTTGAAGCTGATATTCCTGAAGAAACTCAACCAGTTTTGCTTGAAGTCTCAAGTGAAGATAAAGATACCAGGGATAGAGATTATATGACAGTTCCAACTTCTGATTTTGATGGAGGTTGGGAGTCACAGACATTTGCCTATCCTCCTGAGAGGTATCTAATCCAGCTGGGAGAACACTACCATGATAAACAAGGGATTACTGCAGCTGTGAAAACATGGATGTTTGATGGAGAAAAGAACATGTTTGTTGTAAGAAGAAGGGTCAGTATCCTTTGGAGTACTACAAGAGCTGGACACAGTTTTACTCCTGGACGAATGTGGATCTGACTATGTTATACCAGGCTCCATTCTCAAATCCGTCAAACGATGAGCAAGCCAAGTACTTCTACAAGAAACTTGAAAAAGCAGTAAGGAGCAAGTTCAATAGGTTTGAGGATTTTCCTCACAAGAAGTCGTATGTGAAGAAGTACAGGGGTGTTTTTAAATGGGATGGTAAGAAAAGTATTCCAGGGAAGGAGAGTGAAAGGCCTAAGAAGTTCACAAATGTCTTGTATCCCCCTACAAACAAGACAAAAACGATACCTCTTCCAATGAGACACCCTGAAGATTGCCTGCATGATTTCCAGACCTGGGCTTATAGTGATTACTCCGGTGAAGCCAAGATTCTCTGCAAGTTAAAGACTATTGATGTCATGGAAGTTCATGATCTGATGAGATTCCACAAGAAAGACATTATGGTTTTAGCAAAGCATCAGATTGAGTGTAATCAAGACACTGAAGAATATGCAAAGTGTTACACTCGGGCAGTAGCTGAGATTGTGGCCAAGGAACTATGGTACGATTCAGCAACAGTAAATATGTCAAAGAAGTTCCGGATGTGAAGACAGTCTAATGCTAAAGCCTAGGGGAAGATTGTAGAGACCTAGAAAATGAGGCTTTTGCATTAGATTATTTTGGGTTTGTTTACTACTTGTGGGCTAGTATATAAATGTAATAGGGCTAACTTTTGTAGGTTTAAAGTGGGTTTGGGTCCGAATTGTTTAGGTGGGCTTGGGGATTTCGAAAATCTCTAAGGAGATTGACTTGTTTACCAAGTCAATCTCACCTATATATAGTCTCATCCTATTTGGTTTTAGGGTTGCTAGTATTTTGGTGTTTGTTTGGTGGTGATATCGAAATTCCTCTAGGATTTCGATCAAGGTGTAGCAAGCAATCAGTAATCAATCTAAAGTGTGTTCTTCGAATTGGTTTGTGTTTAGTATTTATTGTTTTTAGCACTTTTCGATCACTGTCTTTCATTGTTTTCTTGAATCAACTAGTTAAACCGGATTCCGCACGGTTTCACTAGTCTAGATATCGCGTGAGGGTTTAAATTGATCCTTACAAGCCTGTCGCCTACACTTATGACCGAAAGAAGATTGTGATGAAGAAGTGGCCAATGCAACAAACCGTCCACATTCATTTGAAGACAACCACTACTAGAATTCATAACAGACTTACCATTTCTATCCATGACAACCAAAAAAATACTAAAAACAATAACAATAACAGCTTAAAAATTAAATTTGAAAAACAAACCTGCAATGAAACAAACTAGTAAACCAAGCAAACCTGTAGAAACAAAAACATATCATAACATTAGCGATCAACATAAATCAAACATGGATGTATGTCTGTCTTATGGTTCAATTATTAAACCATATAAGAGAAATCATCATTCAGAGGTTGCTAGATGCAGATATATTATACTAGAAGATAGCTCAAACTCCAAGTGTTTTTGAACAATTTCAACATCAAAAATCTACTTCAACGTAATTGACGAATCACTTCACCATCAAAAACTACTTCTACCATCTTAGTAGAGGTCGAAATGTGGAATTTCAACCCCTATACCTATGTACAGATCAATGCAGGTTATTTTTATCTGACTGGTCAAACAGGTTTAAGCGTAAATTTAGGAAGAAAAAGAAAACAATACAACCGGGTCAAATGAGTCAAAGATCGTCCATAGTTAATGTATGAAACGCTAACTGTTTACTTAAAATCCAAATAAAGCTCAGACTGATCGAGTCCAACCTGTCTCAACCTAGTTATAAATATGGATCAATTTTAAACAAGCCCATATTGGCATGGTACTCAACATGCCATTTTTGTAGCTCCTACAGAATCTAATTTTTATATCCCTGACTTGTTACTGGAATAAACACTTCAGTTTAATCGTACATTTATCATGATTGTTGGTAGTGCATATTTATTTACCCTGTAAAGATTGCCCCCTTAGGCTATCCGTAGTCATAACCCCCTTCACCTGGGGCTTTTCACCTACGCGGCAGTCTAGTCAGCAAGGGTAGGTATAACCAAAAGTGGTGTAGCCAAAACCTCCCATAACCCCTCTTTCCAATCATTACTCAATCATTATTTTTTTTAAAATTAGAATAGAATCAAAACAACAGCTTTTATTTAAATAAAGAAAATTACATAAATAAAATTAAAAAAAGCTAGTCATCGTTTGGAACGTCATCGTCATCATCGTCCTCATCGTGATCATCACCATCATCGGCTTCTTGGGCGACATTCCCAAATGGAAGACCCGGTCATGTATGCTCCACCAAATCTGCCATTAGTGCGTTATGTTATTCTCTAAACGCATGCTCGCCGAATTTTCCAAACGTTCTTCCATGTGTACATATGGCATATGTTCCTTGTTCGGGAACAATAATATGAATAAATCGCTTTCCCTTTCTCTTCCTGACCATATTGTGGATGTTGAGTGTTTTGATCGATCTCCATTCATGTGGGGGATTGTTGAAAATTTTTGGTGAAGATGAGTTTTTCACTAATTTTGGACAACAATAATTATATTTAATATATGTGTTATATAATATTATGCGTTTGGGTTCAAATTTTCCAGAGTTTCACAATGAACCAAAACCATGTCCAAAATTGAACTATGATGAATGTAATATTGATGCTCGAATTTTCTATGGTTGGAATATGTAGTTGCTACCATTACTTCACACTTAGAAATATGTAACATTCTCTTGTTTAATTCTAAACCAATATGGATATTTTGTTTTTGTATGTCCTTGTTTAAGTTGAGATTTCATATGAATTAAATAGATGTTTGAATTATATGAATTAAAAGGGAGTTTTGAGTAATTATTGTAGTGATGTTATGTTTTGACGCAAAGGATAAAATGAAGTTTTGAGCCATTATTGTTGAGATGTTATGTCTTGACTCATAAACAAGAGAGAACATTTGGTTCATTTGTTTTAGACAAAAAAAAAAGAAAAACAAAAAGAAAAACTTGAAAACTCCAATACTCCATGAGAGAGTAGAGAGTCAAGTAACTATTATGAAATGAGTACTCTCATGAACAAGAGATTGTGTATCTCTTGTTCTTCATTCCACCATATTTTTTTATCAATTCTAAGCACCTACTTTGACTCGGTTGAATCTCGGGTGCAAACCATCTTCGATTGTACATGACAACAGTTCCAATTGTTGTGCCATGATAGACAGATGGGTGCTCGCATAAAGATCCACAAACTGTTTTAAGGGCCCCCATTTTTTACCAGATCCTCAACCACCGTTAACCCTTTTGTTTGTTCATTATGATAAGCGGAGTTGAACATGAAGAGTGAAGACCTCAAGACCAATTGACTAGGACGACCATGAAGGCTCAAGATCGGAGTTCAATACTCAGTCATCATTAATTCATTAGAGTAAATTTACGTCTTTTATAACGTTTATTTCCATTTATTTTTATTTTGTATTACGCTATCAGTGCTACAATTTCTCCATGTAAAGTAAAGAGAGTATCATTATAAATATTTTATAAATATTTTATTGAATATCTTGATTAAAAAGTGATCCAAATCCATAGACATAGAATTAACCTTTGTGGATTTCTTATTCTTCTTTGTTCGTCAAATATGAAATATCCATGGGTGTGAGTCTGGGGTGTTTAAAGCATATATCAGAAAGAAAGAGATGAGGAGATAATGGAGAGAGAACGAAAACATTACCTTTGGCGATGGTTGAGGGCGGTCGGGCAACGAAGACGGTAATGTTAGTGTGGTGGTGGTAGTGCTACAATTGTGGGAGTGTGGTTGTAACATCCCACATTGGTGGGGAGGTGAACTAAACACTCATTTATAAGGGTGTGGATACCTCCCCACCAAGACGCGTTTTAAAACCGTGAAGGGTGGATGTCTGAGGGCATGTCGGCTGCCAAAGCGGACAATATCTTGGTTGCGAGGGGCATGAGCTGTTACAGATGGTATCAGAGCCAGTCGTCAGACAGTGTGCCAGTGAGGACATTAGTCCTCTAAGGGGGAAGGATTGTAACATCCCACATTGGTGGGGAGGTGAACTAAACACTCCTTTATAAGGGTGTGGATACCTCCCCCACCAACACGCGTTTTAAAACCGTGAGGGGCGGATGTCTGAAGGCATGCCGGCTGCCAAAGCGGACAATATCTTGGTTGCGACGGGCATGAGCTGTTACATATGGTATCAAAGCCAGTCGTCGAACAGTGTGCCAGCGAGGACGTTAGTCCCCTAAGGGGGGAGGATTGTAACATCCCACATTGGTGGGGGGTGAACTAACACTCCTTTATAAGGGTGTGGATACCTCCCCCACCACCAGGACGCGTTTTAAAACCGTGAGGGGCGGATGTCTGAGGGCATGACGGCTATCAAAGCGGATAATATCTTGGTTGCGATGGGCATGAGCTGTTATAGTGGTGGTGGTAGTGCAGTAGGAATATAATGGTTGCATGAGGAGCTGATGAATTTAATTGGGGCTGACTACTTCGTTAAGTTTTTTTAGTATAAAGGGCATTCTGGTCATTTTCCACATGCTTAACATAAATACGCAACGTCCATCCAACCTAGTAGGGGTGTTCAACTGTGATAATTCGGCCCTTCGGGTGGGACCCGAACCTCATAAACGGATAAAACTGATGAAACCGGCAAAACCGAGAGTCACGTTATAGGCGTAGTATGTCAATTAAGGTATTAGAAGAGTCTAGTAGCCTTAAAACACTTCACAAATATACCCGAATCACCAGCTAAGGCCCCTAAATGACCGCTCAGTGATAAAGGAGGCACAAGTTCATGTCTCGAAACATTGGTGATTAATTGAAAATCGGTGAATATTATGAATTATGTGAAAACCGGTATGTGAATTTAATTGCTTAATTGAAAATTGTTATATGGCATGTTGATACTTGATTTTATTGGATTTGATGTGATAAAAATGATGGTGAATTGAAAATGGGAGAAAACGTCAAAAACCGTGACCAAAAACGCGAAAAACTGACAAAATGGGTTGCGGTCAACAAAAGTCAAAAGGGCTGCCAGAAGGGAGGTTCTAGGCGTATGGCTTAGAACTATTGAGGCTGCAAGTGATACGCTTGGAACCCAGTTTTCAGCAAACCCTAATTTTTCCACTATTTAAGCATCATTAGCCACCCCCACTCACTCTCATCAGCTCTAAACGACTACACAACCCCATTTACGTCTCTTATCATCTTCATACTCATTCACCATCAAGATTTAAGCTTTCCTTCAAGATTCTAGCCCCGATTACATCCTTTCTCATCCTACATTATTCGGTATGTGTTTTCTTGTGGTTTGCTTGTGTTTAAGTTGTCAAGATTCATACTTTATGATAGATCTAGGTCTGATCTATAATGGTTTGATGATATCAAGTGTAGATCTAGTGTTTAGCATGATAAAGATTGCATCTTTTGATAAAAATTGTAGCTTTTATGCATGATGTTGTGATTTGAGCTAGATCTAGGGTTTTTTTTATGGAAAATCATGCATGCATGTGAATAAAGGTTGATGATTTGTGCTAGATCTATGTTGTAATGTCTAGATAATGATAGATCTAGGGTTGATGATGCATAAAGTGATTGACTTTGCGTGAGATCTATGATGAAAACATGATTTTTGGTTGCCATGCATGCAATATCTTGAATAAAGACATGTGATTGTTGTTAGATCCACTATGTGAGTATGCAATCTAGGTTATTTGATGCATGATGAAGTATATAGTTGTAAACTTGATGATCAATAGCATGCGGTTAATTTTATAAAAATTATTTACGTAAAAATATGGTGAAAATGGCCTATTAGGTCAAGGTAACATTCATGTATGTGCTTGGAAGTTTATGACCTGATTTGAAACATGCTAAGTGATAATCTATGTGGCTTGCATAAGTTGATAATGGTGTATGATCATGGGATTGATCCGTAGGAAGTAAATATATATTTATCGGTAAATAAATAAATTAGGCAAATGCATGATTATTAACATGAAGTTACTTGCCTATGTGTTTACATGTGATAAGTCAAATGGTTATAAGTTATACGTGTATACAAGTCCTAAGTCTCCTACCTCGGTTGGGATGGCAAGACTTTGTGCGGTTTCCCCGTTGATCGTACATCGTATATGCGGAATAATGTCGTAAGTAATTGTGACGCATTATGTTTAACAAGGTACAATATATTTTTTATGTGAAACATGTTAGGTTATGTGTAGAAAACCTAAATTCAATCACCAATGTGTAATCGAGTCCACCTGTCGGTTGTCCGCGCATGGTCGGATGGTTGGTCAAACTTAGTCAACACTCACACGGTTATGTGTCATAGGTGAAGTCTAGGAAGTCTTCCTTACTTCTCGGTGGTTGGTTGGTTTGGAATAGCTTACTTGCACCCTAAGGTGAGTTCATACCCCTCTTTTTATTGTTTTAAAGCTTTTTGGGGGAGAAGACATACGGTAACTTTACTTTTACGATTCGATTGGATGTTGTATACCAAATTATTTTATAAACCATGGAGGAAACGCTTGCGTTAAGTCCTTCCACAAGGTGAACCATGAATAGTTTGTAACGGGGAATTATAAGATAGATCTACTGGCTTGACAAACCCCACTCGACTGCAGGGCGGGTGTTATATTGTCTCTAGCGCAGTCAAACTTGCAAACAGTTTGGCTGAAAGGCATGCGTTGTTGTCAGTAATGGTGTCACGAATCCTATGGGGTTATAAAAATTCTTCTGGGTTCGCTACCCACGGGTATATAAATCTGCTGCTTTTCAGGGTGGTCCCTGCTTAGGTTATGCTCTTCGGGGGTAACTTACTATTTAACTGTTTTCTGATAAATGCTATTTATCTACTCAAACTTATGAACTCACCAACCTAGCGTTGACACTTTTTAGTATGTTCTTCTCAGGTTTCTTAGGAGGTCAGCTAAGGACGCATGTTAGGATCATCATTATATGGTCTGCATGGTTTGTAAATACTTTAATTACAATTCTCGCCATGACGAAGGGATTTACTTAAACTGTTTTTATGCTTTTCGCTTCCGCAAACGTTAAGTTAATCTTTCGAAAATGCTTCCACACTATTTTAGAAATAAGTTAACTCTGATAAACTGTTTTGGAAAACCTGTAATGGTCTTGTGTCGAGCATATAGAATGTTTGGTGTGTCTGACGACTCAGATCCTGTTCTGGCTCGCGCGCCCGTCCTGGGCACCCGCGGCGGTTGGCATGGGTGGCCTCGGGGCGGGGTGTGACATCAAAAAATCGAATTTCGAATACCCGAGTAATTCCAATTTGAATTTTTATAACCTGGATTCGGAATTCGATTCGAATTCGAAATAGATTCGTCGAATCGAAGTCGAATTCGAAATAGAAAATCCAATTCGAAATTCGATTCGTTTTCAAATTTCGAATCCGAATCGAATATGAATCAAATCCAAATAAACTCATTTTAAATGAACCAAAAGAACATGTTTTAATTTTATTTTCAAAACTAATAAAAACATAAATTATTGTAGTAAAAAATACAAATCTATATAAGTATAAGACTAATAAACAAAAGGATTTAAAATTTAAAATTTTCCAGGAAAATGAAATCACGAATAGGAAGGAAACGTTTCAACTTTCTAGATATATTTTAAAGATTTAAAATTTTTAAAACTTTTAAAATACAACGTGAATTATAATAAGTTAAACTAATTTAAAGTATTTTTATGAATATTATATTTATATATATATATATATAAATATATATATAATTCGAATTTCGACTCGAATCGAATTGAAAATATCAAATTCTAATTCGATTCGAAATTCAATATTAGACGTCGAATCGAATCGAATTCGAATTTGAAATGTCGAACCATATTTCGAACTGTTGATTTTCTAATTGAATCGAACCGAATTCCGAGTTCTTTGAATCGGATTCGAAATCTGAACACCCCTACAACCTAGAGGTTAAACATAACTAGTTCTGCATAATGTAAACCTAAATCGTTAACCAGCAAAGACCCAGACACCTAAGGTCACCCTTTCGTCCGAATAACGAGACTTGAACCCACAGCCTCCCATCCGAAAAACTCATGGGTTACCATTGGCGCAAAGCCCTTTGATACATGTAATCCTAAATGGATAAAACAATCGAATCGCAATTTCACTTTCTTAAAAAATCAAAATAGTTTGTTTTTAATATGAAAAATATTATAAAACTGTGAGCACAAACTGAATTTGTTGATATTATGCTAAATTGCTCCAAAGTCCTCGAATTGGCAACAATATTTGTATTTTCTTTTTCTAAAGGATTTAATCTCCACACAGAATACGTGGGAGTAGGACTGAATATATACACATGAAAAATACACAATGAGTACATGAAGAATTAAGTAAATACATACAAGTCCTAAATATACAAACTAAGTTTGGTTATTGTTAATATCCCTCCTCAAGCGAGACGGCGGAGATCGGAATCCAAGCATGTCACGTATTGTTTCAAATTGAGCACGTGGAAGGCATTTTGTGAAGATATCCGCAACTTGAAGCTTGGTAGGCACAAACTTAGTGTATAATTTTCCCGAGAATACGAGTTCACAAATAAAGTGATGATCAAGATCGATGTGTTTCGATTGTTTGTGTACAACCGGATTTTGAGTGAGAAACAACGCACATTGGTTATCACATAGCAACGTAGGACCATCAGGCGGAAGAGCATGAAGCTCGCGTAGTAAATGAGTTATCCAAACTAATTGACTACCATGTTAGCCATAGCTCGATATTCTGATTCACAACTTGAGCAGGAAACGCTTGGTTGCTTCTTTGCACTCCAAGACACAAGGTTGTCACCAATAAAAATAGGGTAGCCATAGATTGAGCGACGTGTTTTAATACATCTAGCCCAGTCTGCACCGGAATAGCTAATGATGTTCGAGCTAGGGTGCTTGCGAAAAGTAAGACCAAAGGCCAACGTGCCTTTAACATACCGAAGGATCCTTTTAACATGATGAAAGTGAGTGACCGTAGGAGTTTGCAAGAATTGGCTAACTTGATTAACGACATAAGCGATGTCGGGTCTAGTGATAGTTAAATATTGTAGAGCACCGACCAAGGAACGATAATATGTTGGGTCCTTAATGGGTTCACCAGAAGTGGTGATGGAGATATTTGGAGCAAGTGGAGTAGGGACTGGCTTTGCATCAAGAAGATTTGCTCTTTCAAGTATTTCCAGAGCATATTTTTACTGGCTTAAAAACAACCCATTGTTTGTACAGATAACTTCAAGACCCAAAAAGTACTTGAGATCACCTAGATCTTTAGTTGCAAACTCGTTGTTTAAGGTCTTTATGAATGACTGAATAATGGATTCTTCATTGTCGGTGATAATTAAATCGTCCACGTAAGCAAGTAAATACATGATGCACTTATCTCTTTTAAAAATAAAAACTGAGGGATCAGCGCGGCTACATACAAATCCATTTGTGGTGAGAAACGTGCTGAGGCGAGAAAACCACGCTCGAGGAGCTTGCTTTAGGCCATATAAGGCTTTGTTTGAAAAAACGATGAAGCCAAAACTTCTGTATTGAATATTTTCTTCATCTCAATCAAAAGATACAAGAGGGGAATAAATACTAAAAGTGGAGATAGTTAAACATGGAAGGGAATAATTGAGAGCCTAAATAAAAGGAGGTCAAACCTAAAATTAAGGAGAATAATAAAAATATATGACATGATCATTTACTCCCCCTCAAGTTGGAGCATGTAAGTTTCTAGCGCCCAACTTGTCCAATAAGTGCCCCAAGCGTTGAGCTCCAAGCCCTTTCGTGAATAGGTCAGCAATCTGCATCTTGCTGTCAATGTGCATAGGTTGGATTTCTTGTGTCTCAACTCTCTCTCGAACGAAATAACAATCTATTTCCACATGTTTCATTCGTTCATGAAACACCGGGTTATTTGCAATGTGTCGTGCTGCTTGATGTCACAAAACAAGGATGTTGGACCGGTGGGAGTCATTACTAGCTCCTTAAGTAGCCAACGCATCCATAAAATCTCACTAACTGTGGTGGCCATGGCTCTATATTCTGCTTCTGCTGAAGAACGTGATACCACAGACTGTTTTTTTGTTTTCCATGATATAGGAGCACCACCCAATAGGAGAAGGTAGCCCGTTCTGGATCATCTAGTGTAAGGACAACCAAGCCAATCCGAGTCACAATAAGCAATGAATGTGTTTCCTCCATTCCTTGGGAGAATAATGCCTTGTCCCGGGGTGGGCTTAAGATATCGTAAGACTCTTGTTGATGCATCCATGTGTCTCTGTCGAGGATCGGCAACAGATTGGCTTAGAAGGTTTACAGAGTACGCAATGTCCGGTCTAGTGGCTTGTAAGTATAACAACCTGCCCACCAATCTTTGATATAGATTAGCATCGACTCTCGGTTCTTGTTCACCCTTGTCTAACTTCAAGTTTTGCTCCATTGGAAAGGTGCTTGGTCGACAACCTTCCATCCCCACATCTTTCAAAATATCTAGAGTGTATTTCCTTTGACTTAGGACAAGTCCATCAGGTGTTCGTGCCACTTCAATACCAAGAAAGTACTTCAAGGGACCAAGGTCTTTAATGCTGAATTTGTCATCAAGGTAGGCCTTGGTTCGTTGTATTTTGTCCGGATCGTTTCCCACAATAATTACATCATCAACGTAGATTAGTGCTGCCACAAATATGTCTTTATCTTTGTATGTGAAAAGAGAGTGATCCGCCTTGGACTGTTTAAAACCGAGGCTAAGAATGACATTTGTGAATTTTTTATACCAATTGCGTGATGCTTGTTTTAAACTATAGAGAGATTTTCGAAGACGACATACCCGCGTTTCATTTTCCTTAAAAAAATCTTGAGGAATCTTCATGTAAACTTCCTCGTCCAAATCTCCATGTAAAAATGCATTATTTACATCGAGTTGGTGAATGGTCCAATCTCGTTCGACGCCCACAGCTAGTAAGGTTCTAACAGTCACTAGCTTAGCGACCGGGGCAAATGTGTCGTGGTAGTCCACCCCTTCCAATTGTGTGAACCCCTTTGCAACGAGCCGAGCTTTGTATCTCTCGATTTCTCCATTTGGCTTGTATTTTATTTTATAGACCCATTTGGAATCTACGACATGCTTTCCATCGGGTAATGTTTCAAGGGTCCACGTTCCGTTCTCTTCAAGGGCACGTATCTCTTTCTTCATAGCCTCTATCCATTTATCATTCTGCATGGCTTGTTTAAAAGATTTTGGCTCATCATTGATGGCCGCCAAAAATGCCTTGTGAGAGTCAGAAAATTTATCATATGTAATAAAGTTAGAAATAGGGTGTACCGTTGAGGTTCCTTGGTTGCATGCGGGTTGTGAGTGGTCGACCGATGGGGGAAGTTTAACAATGAAGTCATTTATATGCCTTGGCTGAGATTTATTCCTTTTGGTTCTGGTTTCCACAGGTTCAAGATTTGTCCCTTTATTATCAACTGTGCATGTCGATTCTTCATTCGAAGGTGTTGCTGTTAAATTTTCGCCATCATGTCTTGAACCTCCAATTATGTTTTCTATTGGGCCCTGATCAAAATTCTCCCCTGGTGGGCCTTGTGTATGATTTTCGGCCAATGGACTTCCTTTAGAGTTTTCAAATAGTGGACTTTGATCTGGCTTCTCAACGTGATGTTCACTTTGAATTGAGATTATGAGAATTCCCATTATGGTATATTTCTTCAATAAACCCATCACTTGGATAAAAAACGTCACTGTTATCACTTGTGTTCTTATTTTGTGTGCTAGTAAAAAAAAGGGGTAATTTCCCTCATAAAACTTCACATCCCTCGAAATTATTATTTTGGCACTCTATATAGGAAAATTGGATTTTAATAATACGAATTATCACTCATTGGCCGATAATAATATGAATTATCACCTTGGCACACAATAATACCAATTAACCATTCCGGTCTCTAGAATGATACACCATTAGTTTTTCATTAACATCGTTAGTCTCTTGCTGACGTGGAACCCTCCAAATCAAGCCACGTCAGCAAACTACTAGGCCACGTCAGGTTCCACGTCAGCAAGAGATTAACACCGTTAGTAAAAAAACTAACGGTGTATCATTCTAGAGACCAGAATGGTTAATTGGAATTATTGTGTGCCAAGGTGATAATTCATATTATTATCGGCCAATGAGTGATAATTCGTATTATTAAAATCCAATTTTCCCTCTCTATATCATAAATTTTATACCCTTTTGTTCCTGGGGGATAACCTAAAAAAACCCCAGGTCTCCCCCTCACTTCAAACTTATCTTCCTTCGTTTCATTATTTTAAAGTAGGCTAGACAACCAAAGACCCTCATATGTTCATACTCTGGTTTTTGGTTAAATACTAATTCATAAGGGGTTTGATTTTTAATAACTTTTGAGGGTAATCGATTAATAATGTAAGCGGCCGTTAGAATGCATTCCCCCCAAAGCCTTTTTGGTATATTTGCTTCAAATCTTAATGCCCTAGCAATCTCAAGAACATGTCTATGCTTGCGTTCAACCACCCCATTTTGTTGGGGTGTATGTGGACAAGTGGTTTCAAGCAAGATCCCTTGTTTAGCATAGAAATCGGTCATAAGGTTAGATGTGAACTCACCCCCATTGTCACACCTAACCTTCTTGATTGACTTTCCAAATTGAACTTCCACCATTTTGTGGAAATTAATCAAACACCTACTTGCCTCAGATTTATGCCTTATGAGAAAAACCCACACGGATCTACTAAAATCATCCACTATGGTGAGAAAGTAATTGGCTCGTGAATATGAAGGTGTGCGATATTTACCCCAAATGTCACAGTGTATCAATTCAAAACAATCAGTGGTTTTTGTGGTACTAATAGGAAAAGGTAATTTTGTGTGTTTTGCCTTTGCACAAGGTTCACACGCTTTATTCATACCTTTTAGGGGAACCTTCTTAAGAAAATCAATTTGAGCAAGTTTGTCTTCGGATGCATGCCCCAATCTCTTGTGCCACGTATCGACGGTTGTCATCATCGCCTTCCTTCCACCTTTAAACATCCTCATTCGGTACAAACCTCTTGTGCATTTACCTGCACCAATCAAGTTCCTCGTACGCAACCCTGAATAACACAAAAATCTGGAAAGAAAGTTACAGCACATTGTAAATCTTTTGTCAATCGATTAACCGATAAAAGGTTACAATTAAACTTCGGAACGTGCAGGGCCCCTTTTATTGTAACCCCTCCTGGTAAGGTATAATCTCCCATTCCCTCGACGGGAACAGCTTCACCATTTGGTATGATAACTGGAGCTTCATATATAATTCTTCTTTTATTTTCAAGAAGATCGGTTCTAGACGTTATATGCTCGGTAGCCCCCGAATCCACTATCCAATCCCCGTCTTGATTGATCATGCTTTGTTGTCGATTTTGACCACTTTCATTGTCTTTCTCGTTTACCATGGCTATCACCAATTAGTTTGTGTTGGTCTTTCAAAGTTGCTCTGATGCCATGAAAAAACGATGAAGCCAAAACTTCTGTATTGAATATTTTCTTCATCTCAATCAAAAGATACAAGAGGGGAATAAATACTAAAAGTGAAGATAGTTAAACATGGAAGGGAATAATCGAGAGCCTAAATAAAAGGAGGTCAAACCTAAAATTAAGGAGAATAATAAAAATATATGACATGATCCTTTATTGTTAAGGCGACACACATGATTGGGGTATTTAGGATTAATAAAGTCAGGGGGTTGTTCCATAAAGACTTGCTCGTGTAAATACCCGTGTAAGAATGCATTATTTACATCTAGCTGATGAAGTTTTCAGTTGTGTAGAATGGCTAAAGATAGCACAATTCTGACTGTAGATGCTTTGACCACAAGACTGAACGTGTGTGAAAAATCAAGACCAGGAATTTGACTATATCCTTGAGCTACAACTCAAACTTTATGATGATCTATAGTGCCATCAGATCGAAACTTGGTACGAAACAACCATTTTGATCTCACAATGTTGGTATTGGGAGGTCGTGGAACCAAGGACCAAGTTTTATTTAAATTAAGAGCCGTCATCTCTTTATTCATTGCATCGACCCAATGTTTTTGCTTAGCCGTCATTTTGAAAATTTTTGGATCTGATTCGGCAAAGAGAGCAGAAAATAATGCATGTGAGCTAGTGTGTGATAGATCGGCTTGATGACGTGGTTTAGATATTCCGGCTTTAGCTCTTGTAATCATCGAATGACCAACAGGAATGTTGAAGCTTGAATACTCAGCTCAAAATTTGTGCCAGGAACTTCGGTTGGACTGGACTATTGGGCCTGAGCAGGCTGATTATCCATGGGCTCAAAATCGGAGAGTGGGCTGAGTCACTAAAGTTATCACTATTTTGTGATTGGGCCGAAGAACCAGATTCTGATTGGGCTTGGTCATCAGAATTCGAAGGAGCTGAATTGTTTATTTGTTGATTTGTTCCATTTGATACATTTAGTGGAGCATCAGTACACAAATGGCAGGGAATGGCTTTTGTCTTGTCTAATATATTTACATTTCTTTCTTGCTGCTCCTTTCTTTGGACCATTGTTCCTGTTGGACTGTTTTCATCAAAGCTGGTAAGCAATAGGTTAGCAGTATTTAAAGTAGAATTTATTCCCGAAAAATGAAAGTTTTGCTCATCAAATTTTCCTACACTCTTCTGTGATGGGTTCAAAACACCTATATCCTTTATAGCAAGACACGTATCCGAAAAAAATGCAAGTGATCGCATGTTGGCCTGCAACATTAATTCCCGAGTCTCACAAGTCGGTGGACCGGGTCACTCATAAACAAGTCGGTTCAGGGGTGATATTATTAGATATACAAGTTGGTGTATTTAGTATTATACTTAAGTAGAATAGGTGTTATAGTTTAATAAAGTCTCCTTATTAGACTATAACACCTATTCTAATTAATTATATTACTAAATACATCAACTTGTATATCTAATAATATCACCCCTAAACCGACTTGTTTATGAGTGACCCGGTCCACCGACTTGTGAGACTCGGGAATTAATGTTGCGGGCCAACATTCACCCCCTTAATTCTCGGACTTAAACAAAAAGGTAACAGGTAGAGTTCGTTTTGGAGATGGCTTGTATGTCACAATAAAAGGAGAAGGCTCGGTTGTTGTCGAAGGAAAAACAAGAGAACAACAACTATTGCCGGAAGTCTACTTTATTCCGGAGTTAAAGAGTAATATTATCTTACTTGGTCAACTCGATGAGAGCGCGTTTGACATAAGACTCAAGAGTGGAATCCTTACCATGCGAAATCAAAATAACCGGTTATTGATGAGGGTAACAAGATCCAAAAATAGACTCTACAAGGTGGCTCTGAAGGCCGGGAAATCGGTATGTTTGCAACACAAGATCGAGGAGGATTCATGGTTGTGGCATGCTTGCCTCGGGCATCTTAACTTTGACGCGTTAAAACGAATGGGAACAGAAGAACTCGTGCATGGTTTGCCAAAAATAAGACATCAGAATCAACTTTGTGATTCATGTGTGATGGGGAAACATTCACGCAAGCCATTCCCAGGTCAGTCAAAATTCAGAGCTACTAAAATAATGTATATGGAGATCTCTGCGAACCAATCTCACCGCTGACCCCGGAGGTAAATGGTATGTGTTCGTTTTGATAGACGATTTTTATCGCTTTACTTGGACCTATCTATTAACATCCAAGGATGAAGCTTTCGTATACTTCAAAAAATTCAAGACGGAAGCTGAGGTAGATACCGGGGAAAAAAATCAAAGTATTTAGAACGGACAGAGGTGGTGAATTCAACTCCGATGAGTTCAAGAGATTTTGTAGCGATGAAGGAATTAAAAGACATCTAACCACACCATATTCTCCTCAACAGAACAGTGTGGTCGAAAGGAAGAATCGTACCATTATGGAGATGACCCGGAGCATCCTAAAGGCTAAAGAAGTTCCTCTAATTTTGTGGGGAGAGGGAGTTATACATGCGACTTATATTCTTAATAGGATTATCACCAAGGCCGTAAAAGAGAAGACACCATTCGAAGTACTAAAGGGAAGGAAGCTGTGATCAAATTTGGTATAAAGAGGATTGTGTATTAATCTGATAATTTCATACAAAAGAGGTGAAACCCCTATTTATACTAAACATAGGTGTAAAATATCTAACTATAATAAATGTCTAACTACTAACTACAAGAAATATCTAGATACAAGAAAGATCTAGATATTATCTAGTGTGACTACATATAACATTATTTAACACTCCTCCTCAAGTTGGAGCATAGATGTTAATCATGCCCAACTTGTATAAACGGGAATCTATGTCTGCAACTTGGACTCGAACATGAAGAGTAAACTGGAAAATGTTTCTTGTAAAAGAGAAACAAGAACAGGACCTGGAACAGGATCAGGAAACTGGAGCAGGAAATCGGGACACGAGCAGGAACTTTAAACAGGAAACCAAGGTCAGGAGCAAACCAAGGTCAGGAGAAGGAGCAGAAAAACCGGGATAGGAACAAGAGCAGGAAACTGGAACAGTAACAGATAAGCCCTGATCAGAACAGTGAACAGCGGCTTCTAGGACAAGTACAAGCAAGACCTGATCAGAATCGTGAACAACGGCTTCTGGGACAGGAACATGAACAGTGATTTCCGACTGTGAACAGTGATCTCGGTAGTGAACAGTGTCGGGCAGTGAATAGTGTTTCTAGCAGTAACGAATCAGATGCAGGCTGTGTGCTGAGACAAAACTGGAACAGGACATGAGTGAGTGTAGGAGTGTACCAGGAGCTTAAACCTTAAGCTCTGATACCATGAAACAGATTGTATATTATAATCTGATAATTTCATACAAAAGAGGTGAAACCCATATTTATACTAAACAAGGTGTAAAATATCTAACTATAATAAACGTCTAACTACTAACTACAAGAAATATCTAGATACAAGAAAGATCTAGATATTATCTAGTGTGACTACATATAACATTATTTAACAGAAGCCAAAGGTTAATCACATTCGAGTGTTTGGGTGTGTTGTTTACACTAAAAGAACGACACCACATCTAAAGAAACTTGATGATAGGTCTCCAGCTCTTGTACACTTAGGTGTGGATCCAGGTATGGTTATAACGAAGGACGTAGAAGGGAATGATGTCAATGAAACACTTTACAGAAGGCTCGTAGGGTGCTTGCGCTATCTAATTCACACGAGGCCGAATATTTCGTTTTCGGTAGGTGTGGTTAGTCGTTATATGCAGGTACCAAAAGACTCGCATTTTGCAGCAGTAAAACATATACTTCGATACATCCGTGGCACACTCGGTTTCGTTATAAAGTATGCTCGGGGAGAAGAAAGTATTTTAACCAGGTATAGTGATAGCTCCCACAACATCGATAGAGACGACGGGGGAAGTACTACGGGTCATGTGTTTTAATTGGGAGAGTCACCAATTATTTGGTGTTCTCAAAAGCAATCAACGGTTGCACTTTCATCATACAATGCGGAGTTTATGGCAACCACCGAAGCTGCAAAACAGGCTATATGGTTGCAAGAAATTCTGAGTCAAATAACCGAATGGAAGTCGCAAAAGGTGAAATTAAAGATTGATAATAAATCAGCTATCTCTCTCTCGAAGAATCCGGTTTTTCATGGCTAAAGTAAGCATATTCACATGCGTTACCATTTCATTCGATAATGCGTTGATAATGAAAGGATAGAGGTGGAATATGTATGTGGAGGTGAGCAAAAGGCGGACATTTTGACGAAGTCACTTTCGAGACTAAAGTTTGTGGAAATGCGAGAGAAGATTGGTGTTGTAGACCTCCTTGGTTCAAGTCATGAATTAAGGGGGGTGAATGTTGGCCCGTAACATTAATTCCCGAGTCTCACAAGTCGGTGGATCTGGTCACTCATTAACAAGTCGGTTTAGGGGTGATATTATTAGACATATAAGTTGGTGTATTTAGTAATATAATTAATTAGAATATGTGCTATAGTCTAATAAGGAGACTTGTCATCAAGTTATGTTTAGCCTATAAATAGGGTAGCCTAGTTAGGGTTTATCCTTGTAATCTCACATATTCTAATATACGGTTTTGAGAGAGTTTCCGTTAACGATTGAGTGTCTGATATCAATTTGTCTTTGATTGCGGTGTGAGTTTGTGAGTAGCGTGATCCCTTAAGTATGGGAAACATGACATCCAAACACACAAAGATTATTGTAATTAGGTGTTTGCGAAAAGAGTAATTCAAACGGGGACATACCTTGAAGCACTTTGGTCGGTTACCTGTTGATGATATATGTAGCCGAGCTACATGCTTCAACCCAAAAAGTAGGTGGAACATGTCCATTAAACATCATAGCCAAGCCTGTTTCCACAACATGTCTATGTTTCCGTTCAGCACGCCTATTTTGTTGAGGTGTATACGAACACGATAGACGGTGCAATGTCCCATTTTCTTCATACAAAGATCGAACATGATGATTTACAAATTTTGTGCCGCCATCACTTTGAAATATTTTAATTTTTCTTGATAGTTGAGTTTGCACAAATTTCATAAAAGTGCATATTATGCCATGAACCTCAAATTTGTTTTTCAAAGGATATAGCCAAGTAAAACGTGAGAAATCATCCACAAAAGCAATATAATATCTATATCCATCATTGGAGGTTATGGGAGAGGGTCCCGTAAGTCAGAATGGACTAAGTCAAGAGGATGCAATGCCCGTTTAGGGTTTAAATCAAACTTTAACGATGTTGTTTAGATAATTGACATGGAGAACATACAACCGGTTTAGGTTAGGGGTGAGCATGGTTCGGTTCGGTTCGGTTTTTGGCTCGAACCGAACCGAAACCGAATGTTTCGGTTCCTAGAAAAAAAACCATTCGGTTTCGGTTCTTTTCGGTTTTTTTTCGATTTTTTTTGGTTTTTTTTGGTTTTTTTTCCAGCATACTGTATGGTCCATAGCTTAATCAACTGATAGTAAATATAATGTACCCAAAAGTAAGAGTTTCAACTTCAATTGATGATTAATATCAATGTGTTTATAGCATTCAAGAAACCAAACAAATTTGACATTAACTTCAAAAATAATTATGAGCCCCATATCAACAGAGAAGCTAACTAGCTGATACATATTTACAAAACCACATAGATTGCAACCTAAAAACCCAAATACACATACACCGATACGCACTAAACTCCTACGAATTCAATTCTAGATACCGCCATAACCCATTTAACCAAACGCGTATATAGAAATCAGCAGGATATGATATAAGTTACCACTTTACATTAGTTTGAGCAACCCCTAGAAGACATTACGAGGCGTACATGTACATAGTATTCATACCGAAGAAGCGGGAACTTGGAGATGGGAAGTCAGACGGATCACTAAAGTGTTTTTTTTGTAATTTTATATAATTTAAAATATTATTATTAAATAATAATGTTCTAAGTTTCATAATGCCCCTTCATAAATTATTAATTTACACATATACCCTCGCTTCGGTTCGGTTTTTCAAACGGTTCGGTTTTTCGGTTCGGTTCGGTTTTTAATCAACGTGAAACCGAAACCGAACCATTATTTTCGGTTCGGTTTTTTTCGGTTTTTTTTTTGTTCGGTTTTTTTTTGTTCGGTTTTGTCGGTTTTTTGGTTCGGTTCGGTTCTTCTCGGTTTTTTGCTCACCACTTTAGGTAGCACATAAGTTACCTTCAACAAACCAGATTTGTTCAACAAAGCAACGGTTTCATGTGACACGTGTCCTAAACGGGAATGCCAAGTTTCAAATGAAGCTTTATTAAGTGTTACAGTTATAGCGGCAAGTGCTTGATGATCATGATGCAACACATACAAACCATTCTCGCACCGTCCTTTTGCTAACACCTGTTTCGTTGTTCAATCCTGAACATAGAAATTTTGTTGAGAGAATACAACATCAACATCATTATCTTTGGTTAACCTGCTTGTGGATGATAGGTTTTAAGTAATACAGGGCACAACCAAGACATCTTTTAAACGTATATTATTTGAGATTTTGGATGGGCCATGATGAGAGATAGGAGCTTGATAATATGGTTGAATAACATGGGTTGGGGACGATGTCATGTGATCGGTTGCACCCGAGTCTGCGAACCAATTCAAATTTGATATGTTGACTTGGTGTTGGACTTGAAAAGCTTGAGTGTTTCTTTTGTGAGTGATGGAGGGTGCAGGCGGAAGTGAAGAACCTTTTGATCAGCCGAGAACCATGTAGAATAAGTAAGATTAGGAATCTGTTTTTTTTGTGAGTGATGGAGGGTGCAGGCGGAAGTGAAGAACCATCGATGTGGGGTATCACTTATCAGGTTTAGGTAAGAAATCAAAACAAGGAAGCAGTTGACTCTTCCATACAAGATAATTCAATGGTGCTAGTTTAATAGTAAGAATATGCATAATCGAATTCACGTCTGAGTGTGATAGGATCAAGAAATGCAAAAGGGACTGATTTGAAATTATTAACTGTTAATCAAATGATTAACAGCACACTAGCCAATTCGAGAATGGCCAAACTCCAACTTACAAAATGTAAACCAAATTCAAAAATAACCAGACACCAACTAGAACAGAAAATGCAGTACTTAAAGGTAAATTTAGCAGTTACTACTCCTAAAATTCAGCCCCTAACATTCAGCCCCTAATGTTCAGCCCCTAGCATTTAATCCCCAACTGTTTCAGCCCTAAACATTTGCTTCTCATTGACTGGGTCCAGGGATTTACTAAACAGATAAGGGTTGGACTCAGACGGGTCGACCCGACCCTTCTTGTGGGGAATCGTATCAATACATCCCGTCCGAAGAAACGACTTGTCCTCAAGTCGAGAAGAATGGGTTTGCCTTGCTAACTTGTGTGAGTGTTTCCAAAACGATTTGAGTGTGAGATGGTGGAGAGTGACAGAATCTTGAAGATTTGGTGGTAGTCCTTGCAACTTGTACTCTTGGTTATCGATGGTGAACACCAATGACATCTCATTCCAGTTGGCTTGAACCGTGTTAAGTGTGGCCAACCATTTAATGCCAAGTACTACATCTGCCCCCCCCCCCCCTAATGCAAACGGGTAAAATTCTTCGGTTATATGAAGATTAGAGAGTTGTAGCTTAACATTCTTGCAAACCTGATTGCATCGAATTATATCACCGTTCCCAATTTGTACACCGAATGGAGTGACAAACTGGGTGATGAGTTTAAGCTCATGAACCAACTTATCTGAGATGAAATTATGCGTTGAACCGCTATCAATCAGAATCAAAACTTTAGTTGTACCCAAAACACCGTGCAGTTTCATAGTTGATGTAGGTGATTGACCAAAAAGTGCGTGAATATTGATCTCTGCCAAGCCATCAGGAGAACTGTTTGGTGACTGTTAATCCTTCCTTGTTGTTCTGATCCTCTACATCTTCAGCTATTTCAAGCAGTTTGAACGTGCCTGTTTTACACCTGTGGCCTGGCCCATATTTGTCACCACACTTAAAGCATTCTCCTCTTAAAAACCTGTTTTGTTTTTCTGTATCAGAGATACGAACATGTGGTTTTACTGCCTGAGTTTGAAGAGTTGTTGCAGGTTCAGGTTCTGTTTGGTGGGTTTTGGGGCTCCAAGTTGTAGTTTTTCCAGGTTTGGGATGGCCAACCTTGGATTCATACTCCAGGGATAAGCTCACCGCCTTGTAAACGGTCTGAGGTTTATGGATCCTAACATCAGCTTTCAACTCCTCCTTGAGGCCATTAAGAAAAACCCCAAGTAAACAGTGGTCGGGCCAGTTTGAAATTCGTGCTGATCGACGTGCAAACTCCTGCCGATACTCCTGGGCAGAACCGGTTTGTTTGATACTACAAAGGTATTCATTGGGGTTTTGAAATTCTGGTGGTCCGAAATGTTTCTGCAATGCGTTTACCAATTCCTCCCAGTACGTTAACTCCTGTTCGCCTGATAACCAGGAGTATAGATCCAAAGCATCTCCATCTAAATGCATTGCTGCTACATCAACTTTGTCCTCCTCCGCTGTATTGTAAAAACGAAAATACTTTTCTGCCTTTAATACCCATCCTCTTGGGTCGCCTCCACTGAACGTCGGGAAATCAATCTTATGGTAGGGTCGGCCTTGCTGTTGCGAACACCAGGAACTACTTTCTCCTTCATCAGATCGGTTTCTGACTTGGTTGGTTTTATCACGCGGTTGAGACTGCTTCTTAAGGGTTGCCATATCAGAGTCTAGCGCCTCGCGTTTGGCAACAATGGCGGCTAGCTGGGTGGCGATCGTATCACCCTGACCAACTCCACTGTCCGTTGGGTTGTTCCGGGTCTGAACCATCTTTGTATCGATTTCCCGGCAATGGAACCAAATGATAGGATCAAGAAATGCAAAAGGGACTGATTTGAAATTATTAACTGTTAATCAAATGATTAACAGCACACTAGCCAATTCGAGAATGGCCAAACTCCAACTTACAAAATGTAAGCCAAAATTAAAAAATAACCAGACACCAACTAGAACAGAAAATGCAGTACTTAAAGGTAAATTTAGCAGTTACTACTCCTAAAATTAAGCCCCTAACATTCAGCCCCTAATGTTCAGCCCCTAGCATTTAATCCCCAACTGTTTCAGCCCTAAACATTTGCTTCTCATTGACTGGGTCCAGGGATTTACTAAACAGATAAAGGTTGGACTCAGACGGGTCGACCCGACCCTTCTTGTGGGGAATCGTATCAGAGTGTTTCATCACCGGAGGAGCTTTAGATAGCCATGAACGGAAAGAGGGAGGTGAAGGGCAGAGAAGAGGGGAGGGATTAGGTTTAATTAATCGGCGTATGATACCATCTAAAGGATTTAATCTCCACACAGAATACGTGGGAGTAGGACTGAATATATACACATGAAAAATACACAATGAGTACATAAAGAATTAAGTAAATACATACAAGTCCTAAATATACAAACTAAGTTTGTTTATTGTTGATATTTTTTTATTTCACCCACATAGATAACAAACAAACTTGAACCAAATACCAAGTGTTAAGCTGAGATTACTGGATCACAATTTCTGATAAATACCCCTTCCTGTTGAGCCCGCCCCCACAACATTTGTAGCTGATAGAGCTTTTGCAGCATCCGCTTACATTCCTCTTTTTCAAGCCCGGGCTCCTGCAACAACTTTCCATCACTTTCCCTAAATCGACATACTCCTCCTTCACACGCTCATCAGGCTCATCCGAATTTCCGGAAATCTGCAATTCCGAACCTTTTGTAACATTACAGCATTTGGTTTCTGTAGCCACATTACTGCATTTGGTTTCTTTGGCTGTGTTACTGCATTTGGTTTCTTTGGCTGTGTTACTGCATTTGGTTTCTTTGGCTGCGTTACTGCATTTGGTTTCTATGGTGGCGTTACTGCATTTGGTTTCTTTGGCGACATTACAGCATTGGGTTTCTGGTACCAAATATTTTACCTCGTGTATTTCATCGTCGTCATCCTGAGCACAACAGTCACCATCATTACAACACCCGAGTTTCTCTTTTCCTTGTTCTGGTTGAACCACATGCTTTACCTCTTTACCATCATGAGCACAACAGTCACCATCATTAACTTCGGTTTCAGGGATACTACAAACACCATCATGAGCACAACAACTGTCGTTTTCTTCCGTTTTTTGTAACAAAGGTTTCCGCAGTTGCGCATTATCTTCATCACCGAAATAGCCACCGGGCTTTTGAACCTTAGTCCTAGACAAGCATTGTGCCTCTGAAAAATCCGAATGTGTTTTCTTGGTGGTTGTACCTTGTAATAGAAGCATGCTGTTGAAAATCACTATCAAACAGGTCCCCAGATCTGCAAGAACCGCAGCCCAAACTAGCGGGTGGCCCGCAATAGCTAATGCAATTACAGCAGTCTTGGTGATGAAGGCAATGAATAAATTTTCAAATATTTTCCTGCGGGTTTTCCTCGCAAGCCTCACGGCTACTGGGATTTTTCTGATATCATTTGACATTAGAATAATGTGTCCAGTTTCGTTTGCTAATGCTGATCCAGAAACGCCCATTGAGATCCCGATATCTGCTGTGGCTAAAGCGGGTGCATCGTTCAACCCGTCACCAACCATGGCTGTTTTGGATTCCTTTTGAAATTCTTTAATAATTTTGGCTTTATCTTGAGGTAAAAGTTCTGCATGAACCACCCCCAATGCCCCTCCTAACTGCAAAATCAAGAGCAAAAAAGAAACCAAAAATGAAAATATAATCCATTTATGAGATAACATCTAACTCAAATAAACCCATTTGTATAAAAGCAGGTTTGAAATTGCACGGTGCTCACCTGATTTTGTGCATGATTAGCTGCGGCTTGACAATCTCCTGTAAGCATGGCTGTTCTAATGCCCATTGATTTAAGTTCTTCAAGTGCTTCCTTCACTCCAATTCTACATGAATCAGAGAGACTAAAGATTCCAGCAGGTGTCGACCCCACAAATATGTAACCAGTAGAGTTTCCTTCATTATTTTCACTCCCATTCCTTGGAACTAATAACAGTAAGTTTCAGTAAACAAGTTAAAAAACATAATGGAGTGAAATGACTTCGAAAATATCATGTTGGGAACATATTGTTTTGGGTGAAAGGGACGGGATCCGTGAACATGTTTTGTTTACCTTGTGAACACCCTGCTCTAATGGCAATCTTTTGGTTTCCAATATAAACGTCTTTTCCATCAATCTTTCCATAAATTCCTTCTCCGGGAAAATCTTTGTATTCCTCCACAACGTCTGGTTCTGGTTCGACTGAATAAGCACGCGCATAGTCTACAAGTGCTGCAGCCATTGGATGACTAGACTTGCTCTCTAGGCTTGAAACCCTTCAAAAACAACTAGAAAAATTCACTCCAATGTAATGAAATGATTAGCTCTCAATTACCATCCATTTACTTTTATATGGGTTGATTTGGTGATGTGCAATCTTTAGTCTTTGAAATAGTATAATCAAGAAAAAAAAAAGCTTAGCTTCAAATGAAAGACTTGAAACGGGGTTGAAAGTCACCCAAAGTATACTTTTAATGCATATAAACATTACAGTCAGATTTTTAAAGAATTAGATTGCTACTGATGCAATATAGTGTTTATGATAAGTTCTAAAAAATTTGGACAATATGTGTTTCGGTCAAGCGAACCCCATTTTGGACTGATTGATTTATCTTTATCAGGTCAAAGGATTAAAAAAATGTCTATCAAATAGGTAGGTCGAAAATGCATAAAACCTCCTTAATCACTCTATTAAAATAAATTAGTCTTAAAACTTTGGAAAAAAAGTGTTTCGGGTCAACCCGACCCGGGGCCATTTCAATCCGTACCAAAAGTTACCCTTCTGATCATTACCCCTATAAAATTACACATTCACATTCACCAGTGGTGCTAGGAAAATAAAAGAGTGATTAACTTACCAGTATAGCAATTTGTGATTGTCAATAAGTGGATGGAAGTTAGAGACAGAGAACTCCCCTTTGGTGATTGTGCCAGTTTTGTCAAAACAAATAAATTTAACCATAGAAAGTGTCTCAAGGTATTCCGCGCCTTTAACTAGAAGTCCAGAAGTAGCTGCCTTTGACAATGCACAGAATGCTGCGACGGGCGTAGACAAGATCAACGCGCATGGACATGCACTTACCAAAACCACCAAGGCCAAATGATACCATTTTTGAACATCATTAACTCGTAAAGCAGCCGGTATTCCAGCTAAGCATGCTGCTACTACACACACAGCTGCAAAACCCAGGTGACATCATCATGTTTCGCTTAATATTTGAAACACAAGAGAAGAAGCTTTAATAAAGTTTTTTACAAGAACAAAATTTCACCTGGAGTGTAATAGTTGGTGATTTTGTCTATATATCTTTGAGTTTTTGATTTATTACTTTGAGCATCTTCAACAAGCGTGGCCATTTTTGCTACTACACAAGCTTCAGCTAGAGCAGTAGTTTTAACGCTAATATAACCTGAAAAATTGACCATTTCACAACTTTCACGAATGTTTAATGTAATGGATTTTCAAAAACTTTGAATAAGCCAAATCTGTGAAATTCATTTTGGTAATGCAAAAGGATCATGTTATTCACTATTAATAGCCTAAAGCTGCAATGTTTTCATACCATTTAGATTGAGTGTGCCTGCCCAAACAATAGAATCTACTTGTTTAGACACTGGAAACGATTCGCCGGTTAAAGCTTTCTCATCAACTTCACAGCTCCCTTCCACAACTACTCCGTCAATGGGGATCATGGTCCCAGCCTTAACAGCAAGTCTTGTGTTGACCGGCACTTCATTGGTGTTGACTTCTTCACCAGTGTCGGCTAATACTGCCTTTAGAGGAGCTATGCTCATCAATGATGACATCACAGCACTTGCCTATATGCAAAATTTGCACGAAATTAGTAGTCATTGTGTGTGAGAGAGAGAGAGATAGAGAGAGGGAAAGGTCACAAGTAAACCTTGTGATTGGCCCTTGTCTCGAGCCATTCTGATATAGTCAACAAAAACACAATTGTCCCGGCTTCCCAGTAATCCTTCAGGAAAATGGATCCTCCAACTGCGGATATGAATATGAAAGAGTAACATGAGAGTGTTTGTTCACTGAAATTCTTTTAAATGAAGAAATTTTTGAAGTGACCAATTCATTCTATTTAAACCAAAGGGACTAAATTTGCAATTTACTCTATTTAATAATACTAAATACTTATCGGTATTACTGATAGTAGTGTACCTGCAGTGAGCATGAGGATGTTGATGTCAATTCTAAGGTTGCGTAGTGATGCAAAAGCTTTCAAAACGAGCGGTATGATGCCGACGGCGACAGCTCCAAGTGCCAACCATTTAAATGGTGAATAAACATATTTCAGAAAAGATAGCAAAAGTAAGACACCACACACCACTGCAGAAGGGCTTGGCCACTTGCTTCGGTAGCTTTGATCTCCTTTCACTCTCACATTTGCTTCTAATCGAGCTCGGTTTAGCACCTTAACTGATCAAACAAGGTAAAAATGAAAAATAAAAACAGAAGAAAGAAAAGCTATTACTTTGATATATATGAATTATAAAAATGACAAATAGCTTATATTAGCTGAGAAAGAGAAAGAAATGGAAATTTAACATGACATCAAAGAACATTAACAAGAGTGTTTTTGCTATACGTGAAATATGAAGATGTTCATTGATAAATAAACGAAATGAATTATGTGGAACAAAATGTTGCTAAGTTTTGTATTTATTTTATGGGCGATTTCAAATATCTATATGGAACTTGTAAACACTGGATAATGCATTGAAGCATTTGAGATAGGTATATAATCTTTTGTAAGATTCAGGAAGGATAGACGAAATTTAACTAGAAAAGATAACAAAATCTTATACAATCATTTTAATTCTGAAATTATCATTTTTGGAAATATAATAATCCAGTTTAGAACCGATGAAGGATAAGTATAGCTTCTAAATCATTCAACTAATATTTAAAGAGAAAATGTGAAGCAGTAGTAGGGAGTGGGAAGAGTTACAGGAAGAATCTTGTGCGTTCGCGAGAACTATAAAGCCCAAACAAAAGAACCTCCTGATTTCAAAGTCGCTACCTTCTGTTTTATGTTTAATTATATTATATTATATTATATATATATATATATAGGGTTAGGTTCAAATGAGAACTTTTTATTTTGAGAACTTTTGAGAACTAAATCTCAACCACAAATTTCAGGGGGACCTACTACAATTCATTGGGAGGGTGGATACATGTAAATAAACTTGTAGGCTCAAATTCAGTTCTTTTTAGTTCTCAAACCAAATTGGTTCTCAAATGATCCTCTCCCTATATATTATATATATATATATATGAACTTTACCCGTATATATATATTATATTATATATTATATATAGAATATACAAAGAAAAGTCTGATCCGAACCCTGACTTCCGCAAACTTGAGTTAGACGGGATTCTAATTAAACAACATTATTAAAGATGCTACGGACAAGCAGTTTACAAGGTTTACAAGAAAATAACATCTGGATCAATACTAGTCATTGCCGTTTATGTGGATCGTAACCGGTTCGAAGTTATAAGAAATAATAAAGCAATAAGGAGAAGAAAAGTGTAATTTATAATCCCATAAAACACAACATATGTAAAGTAAGCTTTCTTGGATCAAGGAATTTGAATGAAGAAAACTTAAAATTTGATTCCTTGTGGCAAACAAACTGCCGATTTCGATTCTGATTCCAAGGAATTCAACCCTGCCAATATCAGTCCATCCCATTTATTTATTAATTTAAAGAAAAAAAAATCACTGTATCTCCTCCTCTTTTGGTCGATCGAGAAAATTGAAGACGATCAATTGCTTTTAATCACGAACTAGATATCATCAAATCGATTTCAGTTTCTAAACAGATTCATACATAAATGACGACATCAAGAGAGAGAGAGAGAGGAGAGTTGATTTACCGATTTGAGACTGAGAAATGAGAGCGTCGTCATGAAGAACAATCACGGTTTTGGTCGGAACGATGACGGAGACATGATGTACGCCTTCAAGAGGCTTAAGAATCTTCTCGATCAATGAGACTTCCGATGAGCAGCATAAACCTAACACGTCGAAATAGCTTTTCTCTAGATCCCTTGATGAATCGCCTTTCATCTTTCTCCGATCGCAGCTGGTAATATAACTGAGAGAGGAGGAATAATTGAGGGCTGTGACGATAGATGGTGTAAAGTGGAAAGTATTTGTAGTGAAAAATAGGGTAGATGGTTTTGAGTGATTGACGAAGACATTTTTTTTATATATTCACGCAACGCATGATTCATGCCATCTTGTGATCTCAAACGTCTGAAAGGAAATTTCCTGAAAAATCGAGAAACTATACCCTGTCATATTAATGTTTTTTTAGGGGGGCCGTATGACCTCAAACGAACTGTGCAGCATTTTTTTTAATTTTAATTTTTATTATATTTTTAAAATGTTCTTGAATTTAACTACAATATCGACAATAAAGTTAACATTATAAGAATATTAAAACTAAATTTGAGATTTTATTAAAAACATAGTTTTGAAACGGTACAAACGTAAATTGAAAGATTACAAACGTAAAATAATGAACTTCATGTGGCTTCAGTTAGACCAAGAGGCCCAAACGATGTTTTTAAAAGTACCCCGCAGTAATGCTAATGTTCGTAGTATTGATGTTAATATAGACATTCGAAAAAAAAAACTTTAAAAATGTCGTGAGCACAACTGAATTAAAGATAGAAATACAACGAGTCTAATAGTATAATCTTTATAAAAACCCGACAAGTGATAAAAAAAATTATAGACGTTTTAAAAATAAATAGTGTTTTTTGGTTTGGGTAAAATGCATATTTTACCCTTCCTAAAAAAACAAAACTAAGAACACTTTTCAAGATATTAATGGTTGAAATGGGTTATTGGGTTAGCACGCATTGGAACCCATGGTTATAGACCCGAATTCATTGGTATGAAACATTTTCTTTTTCAAGTGAAATCCCCTAGTATATGAAAGACTGAAAAAGTGATTTCGTTGTTGTGGAAAAAGAAGCCTTCGTATCTTAATGTCGTATTTAATTTGTTCGGAGCTATTAGAGTGGAATCAACTTTTTTTTGCAATATGAGTCGAAGCAATAACAAGAATATTTCTAGTTTCATTATCCCTAGAGAGAAGGTTCACTAATAGACCTAGGGAGAAGTAATTCGAATTGAAGGGTGATATAAAGTTGGTCTTCATCTTCCGGCGTCACATTCTAAAGGAGAGGTTAGCATTTGAACCATTCCTTGTGTGTTTGTGTGTGTATATATAGGGTGTGGTTATTTAGGAAACCTTAATGAGTTAAGGAATAAAAAGAAACCAATTGTGTGGCTATGGTTCTTCCACATCCCAATCTTTAACTTTATCCAAAAGCGCAAATTAGACATATCATATTTCTTGGTCACAGAAGAAGGTACGAGAGATTGTAGATTATACCTTTTTGAAAAGCGATATGTTAGAGCATAATGTGTATGCTACAGTGTGTCTCGTGTGTTGTATCTAGTTAGAACAAATCAATAAGTCTAGGGTTCAACTAACCGAGCCACGAACCGAAGGTTCGTGAGCAACGAACCAATGGTTCGTGAGCAACGAACCAATGGTTCGTTGCTGCTTGGTTCGCTGAGTAGTTAACTAGTATAAATAGTTGACTTAGTTTGTAGGCTCAATAGTTTTACATTGATCTGACTCATTTGAGACTTTCGGTGTGTGTTTCTAGAGAGAGAGAACCAGAGCTTTGTTGTACTGATTCTTTAAGTGTTTCAATAACATCAAGCTTTAATTACTTTCTTATTCATTGTATTTGATCAATACACCAGTAGTAAGATCCTCACAGGTCCTAATAAGTGGTATTAGAGCAATCAGGTTGCTCTGCTGATCTGATTTGATCAAGTTCGAAACATTCTAGTGAGAGAAAATGAGTGTTCTCTCATTTTTTTCTCAAATCTAAGTGTTTCTAGTGTCACAATTGATTTCTAAACATTTCTTGAGTGTTGTTCTAGCTTACTGCTGCAAATCGCTTCTAGTGTCACAATTGATTTCTAAACATTTTTTTCTCAAATCTAACCTTCATTTTCATCAAAATCAAAACTTTTGAGTTTGGTTCGTCGGTCGAATGTCACGGTTCGCAGCTTAAATTTTTCAGGTTCGCTGTGTATATCTTCAAGTTTGGTTCGTGAGGTTTTGGTTCGCCGGTTAAAGATTCAAAGAGTTTTGGATTCATCCGTTGAGTTTGTTCTTCGGTTTGTCTAAGCAATATTCATACTTGGTCTGTAACAGTTCAGCTTTGGTTCGCGGCAGTTATTTCACAGAACCGACAGTCCGTCCAGAAGATTTCGGTTCGTTTGACTTTCTTCGGTTCGTAGAAGGGTCTTCGATTCGATGACACAAAATTATTGGGTCTCACTTAAATGGGTGTAACTTGAGATCCATTTGGAGTTAAAAGTTCTATCACCAGCCAAAACGGCCATCTCAACGAGATCTACACTTTCACTTACCTAACGGCCAATGTCATCCATTTTGACCCCCCAAATTCCACTTCTAAGATCTCCGTTTTTGCATTTGAAGTTTTAGATACCGATAATACGATTTCAAGATGAGTGATTTTACGCGTTTTCCACTATTCAAAACTCGATGCAAGCAATGCTGAACTTCGATAAAGAAATTGGTACAAGTTACAAAGTACCCAAATTGTTGAAATTAGAAGATTATCATCATTGAGTTAAACGATTTGAAGCTTACATTGACACAACCAATGTTGACTTGTGGATTCCATACAAAGATGGTTTTCAATATCCAATGGATGATGGTACTTCAAAGGCTCAAAAGGATTTTGATGATGCGAAAAAGAAATATTATCAAAGAGAAAGGAAAGCCTATGGTATTCTTACAGTGTTACTTCCAACTGAATTGTTGCATCAATTCAAATCTTGCAAAACTTCATAGACATTGTGGGATACTTTAGCATCTAGATGTGAAGGAAATGAACAATATAAGAAGAGTAAAAGAAAGGTGTTGAACAAAGAGTTTGATAACTTTCAACACTACACTGATGAAAGTATTACCGCTTTAGTGTCTAGGTTTTCACATCTGATGAGTGAGTTGGGAGTAGTGAATATCAAGAAATCTAATGAAGAGTTAAAGGAAAATTCTTGGAAGCGTTGCCAAACAAATATGAGAATTATGTTTTATTTCTCATTCATGACAAAGAATTTGAAATTTATCATTCCATGAGTTGATTGGAAAGCTACAAGTACGTGAACTTGAAATGTCTACAACAAACAAAGGTCCGACTTTGGTTCAGAATCCCGAGGTGTATTATGGTTAGAATTCGACAACGGTTAATGCTAAATCAAAGTATGATTTTGGTCTATCACCATCAACAACATTTCCTACTGGGAATGTTTCTGGAAATTCTGAAGATTCAGGTTATTCAAAAGGTTGTAGTTTTACAATTCCAAATTCATCAAATCAGAGTGCATTTTCTGCCAAGACAACTGATGAACATCTGGCATTAATATCTGCTTTGTTATCATCATATTATGGACTTCTGAATGGAGGTTCGTCAACTGCTAATCTAATTAAAGAATATTTTGACCAGTAAGATCTAGATAATCTTGAACAGATGGATCTTAACTGGCAACTTACTATGTTGGTACAAAGAGCTAAAAGGTTTAGAAAGAAAACAAGAATAGCAAGCTTAAATCCAGATGGTAAAGTTGGATTAGACAAATCGAAGGTAAAATGTTTTAAGTGTTCTAATTTTGGTCATTTTGCTCAAGAGTGTGCAAAATCAGCAGGTGATAAGTCTAATTCTAGTGGAAATGCTTCTACATTAAGGTCAACAACAACAAATTCAAATCAAAAGGCATTGGTTTCTCAAGTTGGACATGGTATTGACTGGGAAAAGCAGTTCAGTGATATATCTGCATTAACAGCAATTCATGCTCCAATAAATTCTTTTAAATGTCAGAGTGATTCTGAGATACCTGATGCTCATTATGATTTTATGGTCAAGATTAAACAGAGTGATTCTGAATCTGAAACTACTGGATATGAATCCGTATGTGAATTTTGTTCACAAAAGGATAAAAGGATTCAAAGTTTGACTAAAGACAATGAGTTGTTGGTTACTGAGAATAAAAGGAAGACAGAAGAATTGGTAGACTGTAAGAGGAAGATTGAAGATTTAAATCAGGAGTTGTTATCTGAAAAAATAAGTCTGGTTTTGAATTTCAATGTCTGACTGAACAATTTACAAGTTTTCAAGATGAAATTGCTGAGAAAGAGTTGACATTTCAAAATGTGGTTGAGGAATTTGAGAAGAAAGTTGTCACATTATCTGAAGCAAATGATATTTTGACAAAAGAAGTTGAAAAATGGAAGAGTGAAGCTAAAGAAGTAGAAGACATTTTTAATTATTTATTTGAAAAATCAAAGAATAAAGTTGATGTTCTTCAGGAGACAAGAGATGAAATTGCTAAAAAGTTGGTGCTTTTTCAAAAGGATCAAGTGACCTGGCTTGAAGTTAAAACAAAGTTGACTGATGGAAATAAACTTTTGAAGCGAAATGTTGAAGTATACAAGGAAAAATGGCAGGAGGTAACTGAAGATGTCTTAAAGGTTCATGACAATATGCGAAAGGAAAAATCTGCTACAAATAAAGCTTCAGAAAAGTTTATTGCTTCTCAAAAAGAATTGTCTGAAGTTCAAGGTCAAATATGTGCCATAAAGATTGAAAATTTAGATTTGAAGCGTCAGTTACACACTCTGACAAATTCCCAATCCGTTTACAAGTTATCTATGTAACGATGTCAATATGAAGAAAGTTTTTGGAAGTGAAGTTTTCAATCAAATGTCGCACCCGGTAATTCAAATTGATCATCTTGCTGAGGTAACACCAGTTGTTGAAAAAGGTGATTATTCTGAATTTCCTACCTCAATGGTTGAAAAGAAAAAGTGTCAAAAAGATGCGAAGTTTGATAAATCATTTGACAGGAAGAAGAGTGATGTTGCCAAAGCTCCACAATTTCATTCATCATCGACTTCATTTGAAGAAAAGAAGGTTTATTCTGCTAAGATTGCTGAGAAAACCGATAATCTTTCTTCAAAAGAAAACATTGATGTGTCTTTGGTTGAGAAGAAGAATGTTAAAGAAATTCAGGCTGAGTTTAATCGGGTTGCCAAATTAGAGGAAGGAACATCTCGAACTCGGATCAAATTATCAGAATTGCCTGGTTATAAGAAAACAGGATTGGGTTGTGAGTCGAAAGTAGCTGAGGAGAAAGGATTGAAGAAGAATCAACAAGGATTGAAGAAAGTGAATAAAAAAAGGTGAAAAAGGATGTATTCAATGCTGAGAAGGTTCATGCTGAAAGGCTATACAAGCTCAAAGGATCTGAGCAAATTTATTCAGATAAAGAGTTTCCACTATACTGCATTGAAGCCAACAAAGTTTCTCAAGGCTTTGTGATGGAAGATGGTGATCAGACCAAGATGAAAGTCTTTTCAAACTCATAAAGAGTGGTAAGCAGTCCTCATGACGATATTCTCATGGATCTAATTCCACTCCCAGAAGTACTACTTCCAAATGGGTGCATATTCATCGTAATCAGGTTTATGATGATTTCTTTGATTACTTTGATTCCTATAATGTTTATACTGATGTGTAGGGATTTCAGAAGAAGAAGATAGCAAGTCGTCTATGTTATCAGTGTAGACTAAAAGGACATACGGCACAAGATTGTCTTGCCAATGTTTCTTCTGCAAATGGAAAGGAAAAATTATCATCTGTTGGTAAAACTGCCAAGTATATGGATCAATATGGCAGCGTCTTTAATGAACCAAAACCTACAAGTTTTCAATCTAAAAGAAAATATTTTTCTGAATCTAAAACTGATAAAAATGTAGGTAGTGTATCTGGTGTGTGTGTGGTGTATATAAAAATATAGCAATATTAATGACACCTTTTGTACGTAAGCTTTTAAATTTAGAAACCTGATTAACTTATGACTACTATTTCACCACATAACACGGGCAAGTGCACCTATCGTGGAGAAATATAGCAATGGTAAGTTGACCGAGGGTCGTTCAAGGACACAAGGAAAGTGAGGCTTTTAACAACAAATCTTCCATCAACAACTTTAACCGAGGTTATAAAATATATATGGTGGTTGTTGAAGTTGTGTAAAAATATAAAGATAGTAAAAGTTGGTTTTAGCTTAATAATCTTTGTAGCGGATAATATTACTTGCGAAGACTAGCTGGTGGTAAAATGAGTAAAATGATTGTTTACATGATTGCCTTAAGATTATTACTTCCCAGATGAGGAGGACCGCTTTTCAGCCTAGAATCCTTTCTCGCGTTCCCCTCGTCTCCCTGTAAGGATCGTGAGGGGCCCGCCCTGGAAGTAATAACCAGAGCAAGCATAAATGCCAGGTAGTTGTAGGGCCCAATGGGTCATCGGCGCCGCTACACTCGAATACGTTGTCATGAACCAGCAGGGGAACAACCCACGCATTGGATTAATTCTTTATGAAAAAAATCTTTTAAAAGGGACTAAGGTCCGTTTCCTCCATGCACCGCTTTCGCGCAAACACGGAAAGTCGTAACCAGAGCTAAGTTCACAAACAAGTATCTCACGGACTTCCATGAAGTGACAAAATATTACTAACCTCAATCCCAACTAGTACCTTTAGGCTGTAGTTAGCGTGAAAGTCGTGTTTGTTTACATAGACATAAAACTCACGAACGTATTACTTTGCATGGGGTGCGAGTCACCGTTAGGATCATGCATCGTCCCCCAGTCGGGTGTCACAGGTCCGACTGATGAGCTTTCGACTCCTCAAATGGTCTATAATACGCAAGGCACATTCGTTCAAAAAGGTTAGAAAATACACTTTCAATTTAGAAGAGTTTCATAAAGTCATTTGTATTTACCTTAATGTAATTACGTAAATTCATTTTACTATTTTACCAAAAGCCGATTTTCCTCAAGTAAGTGCAAGAGTTTAATCAAACATAAGTATGATTTAGAAATTTGTTTAACAGAAGATGAGTGGCCCATAGACAAACCTTAAACAACTTCGTGTTAAGTGATAGTTCTCACAAACATAGAAAGATTAAAAAGGCTAGAAAACCAAAAATAAGAATAATAAAAACTACATTATTAAAACTAAAATGGGAGCGGAGCTATGACAAGCCAAGCTGGTCAGAGTGAATCTAAACCACCTTTTCTTATCAAAACGAGGCTCCCATCTAAATGAGAAGTTGGCTGGCTTTTTATAGGAACAATTAGGATCGGGCACGGGCCGTGCTTGGCACGTAATCTTCAACAAATCGTCGGTAGGCAGAGGCATGGTCTGTGGGCATCAGTGTTACAGGCCATGCTTGTCAGGTAACAGAGACACGGGCCGTGTGCGTCAGTATTTACAAGAGTCAACTTTCCCGGAGTGTTAAGGATGGGGCATGGGCCATGCTTGGTCAGACACGGGCCGTGCCTGGGGTCTTCTATCACAAAGATTTGTATTTTTCTTGTACTTTTCATTGTTTCTTGCTTCTTTTTTGATTTGGACCTAGATTATTTAAGAAAACTCAAAATGAAACATTATTGGGCAGTTTCGTTAATTGTTAGCTTAAAATAATCATAATTGTGGTGATAAATTGATATAAAAACATGTATCTTTTGGCATATATCACTATCCACTTCAAAAGTGGTGGTTCATTCAAAGATGATTTACCACAAATGAGATGGAAACCTAAGGTGGTTCCAATTGGTAATGAGGACATTGGACGACCGGAATCTATATGCTTCGAGTTATTTGACAACTAATGTGTTTGTCTAGTGTATGCAGGTACCTGTTAGAGCATATTCCTATGCTACAATGTGTCTCGTGTAATGTATCTAAGTGAGCATGTATATGAGTCCAAGGAGCAGTGTACCAATGGTACGGAGGGTGGTATGCAACTCAGTTAGTGTCACCTATAAATAGGTTGACTTGCTTAGTATGTGAGAACTTCTGGTCATATCATCTCCACTAAGTGTGTGTTTCTAAGAGTGTTCTGGAGAGAGAAACCAAAGCTTTGTAATTGTTCTCTTTGTGAAATCAATAAAACAAAGCTTATTTACATTCTCGTGCACTAGATCGATCGGTTCATCCAGTAGTAAGATCGTTACTGTGTTTTACAAGTGGTATCAGAGCAAATCCAGGTTGCTCTGTTGGTTTGAATTGATCAAAATTGGATTTTTCTAATGAGAGAAAGTGGGTTTCTTTGGTTTTTCATCAAATTCTTCCAATTCCGAGTGTTTCCGAGGTAAAAAATGATTTCTGAGTGTTCCTAGTGAGTTTTCGCACCTTTCTGAAGCAAATTCTAGTCCAAATTGTCAAAATTCGCGAAAATCCATCAAATTCGGCGTGGTACGTTTCTGGTCCGCCTCAAGAAAATCTGGTCCGCCGCTGGTCCGCTAGGCAATCTTCAAGTCTGGTCCGTGGCAGTTATTTTTTTGGTCCGCCGCTGGTCCGCTGAATCTGGTCCGCTGCTGGTCCGCAGGTTCATTTGGTCCGCTGGCAGTTTCTTAAAAGTGTCATAACTTTTGCATCGGAAATCGCTATGAGAGCCCATAAGTACTCAAATCGATCGTCTCGACGAGCTCTACATTGTTCGTTCAAAGTTGATTTTCAAAATCAAACTCTAACATCTTCGTTTTCGAGTTTGAAGTTTTGACGTTCGATTTCACCATTTTCAAAATGTATGCAATTGATGCATTTATTGCGAGTCATAGTCAGAATGTGCCGAAGTTGATAAATCTTGAAGATTATCATGGTTGGGCAACAAATTTTAGAGCATATATTGTTGACTTGGATAAACGGTTGTGGTTACCAATTTCAAATGAATATCAGTATCCAACAACTTTTGGTGGTTAGTGTAAGATGAGATGGAATTTTTCAATTAAAGAAAAGGAATCATATGATCAAAATGAAAAGGCTAAAGCGCTTCTTCGGTTAGCTTTGCCTATAACTCTTGAAAATCAAGTCAGAGATTATGGAAACGCAAAGCGGATATGGGATTTTGTAAAGAAACAGTGTGAGGAACACATGTGTAAAATTTCTCAGAAAACAGTTGATCAAGAGTTGGAGTTTAATGGAAAAATTGAAGAGATAGAGAAGAAAGAAGCGAAGTTATCTGAAGAAAATCGTATTCTGAGAAAAGAATTGGAGGAATGGAAAAATAAAATTCATGATGGTTACGAAGCAAAAATTCAACAGAGTGCATCTTCCTCTTGTACAACGTGTACTGATTTTGCTAAACTTAAGGAAGATTGGTTGAAAGAAAAAGAAGTGTTAATTGAAGAATGCAATAAAGCTAAGGCTAATGAAAAGGAAGTTGTTGAAGATTTTGATGCTTTATTTGCTAAGTGCTATCCTCTTCAACAAAAATATGAAAATGTTCATATAATTGTTGTCGAAGCTGCTGATAGAGTAATTCAACTTCAGGGGGAACTCACAAAGTTGCGTGATAAAAATGGTGAGGTTTAAAGTCAAAATGACATTTTGAAACAAGATGTTGACTATTATAAGAAACAGGTAGAGAAGGTTACTGCAGAACTGCTTGCTGGATGTGATAGAATGTATAGTCAAAAACTTAAGTATAACGAGTTGTCTGAGCAATTTATTGCTTCTCAAAAGGAGTTACTGGAAGCTAATACAAAGGTTTCTGAGATAAAGATTGAAATGCTTGATCTTCAACGAAAACTTGAGAATTGCAACACATCAAGTGTGTTTCAGAATTATCTGTATCACCTAGAACGAAATGGCAAACCAAACAAAGATGTTGCTAATCATGAAGTTCCTGCTCAAGTGATTGATTTGAAAAAGCCATCTAATGATGATTTAACTCAGAAGTTGCAAGATTATCCTGTAGGAGATGGTGTTAAGTCTGGAAAAACAAAGAAGTCAAAACCTAAAAAGAATAAAAAGGAGGTTGATTATTGTAAAGGATTGAAGTTTGATTCGAAGTCTACATTTCTTGATAAAGAAAAGATTTTTGAAGGAAATCCAGGTCATGTGAAGATTCCTGATTTTTCTGATATTGTGATTGGCGAATCTTTACTAAATAAGGAAGTTAGTGTTAAAGCTATCAAAGATGAATTTTCTCGTCTAGCTTCACAAAGGGCATTCTGTGAAAGAACATCCTAAGCAGAAGAATGGTGGTTTGGGATATGAAGGAAAAGAGGTTCCAATTAAGGATTCCAACAAGAAGGAATTCAAAACAAAGCAGATAAAGAAACAGAATGTGTTTTCAGATAAGAAGTCACAATGTTGGAAGAGGAAAGTATCTTCACCAGATGAAAAGATTTCTTCTGTAGAGTCTTCTTGTATATCTGATGCTACACCACAAGGCGGTAAAAATTCAGATTCATTTTATTCTGCTAAATCGAACAGGTTTTATCATCAAGATAAATTCTTTGGTTATGGAGATGAATCAGGTTTTTATGATTCTCCAAAATGTTTTCCAAAATTTCAAAAACCAAAGAAATTTAAACCTGTGATTTCAAAATTTTATGATGAATGGTCGACTGATCAATTTGGAAAACCAATTTCAAACACTAAAACTAATCATCGACTGTGTTATGTTTGTCGTGAAAAGGGTCATTATGCAAATAATTGTCCTACGACAACTAACAATTTATCATCAAATGCCAAACATACAAAGTATGTTGATCCTGATGGCATTATTTTTAGTGAACCAATACCCAATTCTAAATTTTCATGGAAAAAGAAGCTTAACTCAGAAAAGTTGGGTAGTAGTTCTGATTGTCACTCATCAGTTGACAATGGTTCACCAGAAAGTTTAAAACCAAAACAGGAATGGAGACCAAAGGTTGTCTCCACAGCCAACACTGATTTTGTTGAAGACACTGGACGACCTATCACAAATGGGGATGAGGGTCGGGGTTTTACAAACTTATTATTTTCCAGTGTGTGCAGGTATTTCAAGAAGACCTGTTAGTGATTATCCAATTGCTGACAGTGGAATCCTTGTGGTTGACTTAAGTTAAAATGCATCGTTCCTATCTTTGAAAACACATATTTTTACAAAAATCATTTTCAAAAAATGTGTCAAGTGTTGATCGATCATTTTCATTTTTGTTATTCATTTTCTTTCATTCATAATTTTAGGGGGCGAAAATTTGAAAATTCAAAAATAGTGTTTGTTTGAATTTTAGGGGGAGAAATTGGAAAATATAAAAATATGAAATGAAAAATTGAGAAATTGATCCGACAAAAGCGAGAAATGATGGTACATCAACATATACGTTATCTGCCATGGATAGATTAAGTCTAAAGGCTGTAGGTACTTGTGTAATCTGTGAATGTGCATGACTAATCTGATATCTGCAAGTAAGATATAAACATAAAGCTTGCCTGATAATCTTTGGTTATTTGCTTCTTGATGAATACTGTGTGATGATTCCAAAAATAGAATAAAGAGATATCCTGATGAATGCATGTTTTCATTTCAAAAGATTTAAACTTGTTTGATTTTCTTTATTTTGTCAAACGATCGGACTTTCTCTGCGTATCAAAAGATCGACCTGATTGTTGTTCGTTTGACGTTCTGCTTTATTTTTCTTGGTGTTTCGTATAATTCATCGGACGTTCTCTGCGTATACGGAAGTATCGGCCTGATCGTTGTTGAATTATACAACTTCAACTTGTTTTGCTTTCTTATTTTCTCAAATACTTGGGCTTTCTCTGCGTGTCCACAAGACCGACCTGATTGCTAGGTATTTGGGGTTCTGCTTTATTTTTGCATGACTCATCAAGGATGATTAAATCTCTATGAAAATTTGCTTCTATATGATAAACATGATGATTTGCCAGTATTTCTGATAGAGTGGAGGCCGAGTTATCAGTGCATGATAATATTACCTTAAGCATATCTGAAAACGATAAAAATGATTGGTGCATGCTGAAATAAACATAAATGTTGTATTTGCGATTATTTTGACTTGCATGCTGATTAAGACCGAAATTGAAATGTGCTAGATGCGTTATGTCTGATGTGATCTCGCGTCGTGATCTTTCTCGCAAAATACCAAAAATAGAGTCTAATTTTGTGTTGCATTTTATTTTTAATTTCAGAAAAATCAAAAAGATTTTTGGTGTGTTTTAGTATAAACTTCATAAAAGCCAAAAAGATTTTCTTTCTTGTTTGTTTTCAATCGATCGACACAAGATACGAAAAACATTTTCAAATCTATATCTTGGATTCTCAAAGAGAAGTTTTACGCCAAGATTAACTTATGTTGGCTTGAAAAAGGAAAACCGCGTTTCTGTCTTCTGAAATTGCAGTTTGTGTGCTGTCAAGACTCAAGCATGGTGAAATGGGGAGTATGAAGTATCTTACACAAATGGATCTTGAAGTTCAAAGATTGTTCAAGAAGTGATCCAGCCATGCAAGCTCTATTGCTGGCAAGAAATTTCAAGTTGAAGATCAAATGCAATGATGCTGAAGATTGAAGACTGGAGTTTAGTTAGCATAGATACATTACACGTTAAGGGGGCGTTTGTTAGAGCATATTCCTATGCTACAATGTGTCTCGTGTAATGTATCTAAGTGAGCATGTATATGAGTCCAAGGAGCAGCGTACCAGTTGGTCCGCCATACCAAATGGTATGCACGTACCAATGGTACGGAGGGTGGTACGCAACTCAGTTAGTGTCACCTATAAATAGGTTGACTTGCTTAGTATGTGAGAACTTCTGGTCATATCATCTCCACTAAGTGTGTGTTTCTAAGAGTGTTCTGGAGAGAGAAACCAAAGCTTTGTAATTGTTCTTTTTGTGAAATCAATAAAACAAAGCTTATTTACATTCTCGTGCACTAGATCGACCGGTTCATCCAGTAGTAAGATCGTTACTGTGTTTTACAGTACCTCTAGAAGACCTGTCGGTGATTGAAAAGTTGTTGATGGAGGAGCATTCTGCTTAACTTAAACTTCAAAGATCACAATTTATACAACTGAAATTTTATAAAATCTAAAACTGAAAGGTATTCGTATCGATTGGTCAATTTTCTCTCGTTTACATTCTGTATGTAGTTTAGGGGGAGAAAATTGAAAAATCAAAAATAGTGTATTTGTGTTTTTGTTAAAATGAAAACTTCAAAAATAGAGTTTTCATTTTAAGGGGGAGAAAAAAGTCATGAAAAATACAAAAACATTTAAACATGAAAAATTAATTCGACATAATTGGGAAATAATGGTACATTAGCTTACGTGTCTGGCTTATGGATAAACTAGATGAAAAAGCCATAAGATCTTTGCTTGACGTGCTTGGTAGGCTCGGCAAATAAGAAAGTATTTAAATGTGATATACACTAAATACTGTGCTTGATCAAGTGGGCAACATCTTGAAGCGTATTTCAAGATATTGTAAAAGATATGTGAAAAGAAGCAAATGAGAAGTCACTGTGTAAATATGTGTTCATTTTGCAAAGATTTAAGCTTGTTTGAATTTCTTTATCTTCCCAAATGATTGGATTATCTCTGCGTATACGTGAGTATCGACCTGATAGTTGTTCATCCGAGGTTCTACGTTATTTTTCTTGGTGTTTCGTATAATTCATCGTACTTTCTCTGCGTGTCCGCAAGACCAACCTGATTGTTGTCGAATTATACAATTTCAACTTGTTTTATTTTCTTATTTTGTTAAATTCGAGGCCTTATCTGCGTGTCGAAAGATTGACCTTAAGGTAGATGATTTAACTTTCTTATTTCTTTTTGCATGGAACATAGTTATAATATTATACTATATATACAAACATCAACTTATTCTACAATCTCTAAAACATGTCGTACAAGCCAATATTGCACAACACATGGTACCAGTTTTAAAACATATTGTACAAGTGAAAGCTACACAAGTAATAAACACTTATGGTACCATCCTTTAAACAATTGGTACAACCTAAGCTGGGAAACGAGAAACAAACGATTGATCGTGGGTGCTTTACCTATGTCATTTAGTCTTCTTTGAATTAATTTTCAAGCAACCTCCATGTGCAAGTAGCCTACTTTTCATGACAGTGACCATAAGACCATACCTTTTGACTCATAGTACAAGCAAGATCTCATCTTCTTGGCTTTACCTTTTATCATTCGTTCCATCTTTCTCCCCATTCTCTAACCTGCAACAACACTCTTCGTCCGCATGCACTCCATCGTCCTAATCCTTTCCGCCATCGATCGAACACAAGGTCCATCGCTTCCTTCTTCATCACATCTTTGGCCGAGTTCTATTTGCTCACAATTTAGAGCTCTAGCAATTTGTGTTTCCTTTGTTTCCGCCCCTAACGAGACTGTGAAGCCCTAATGGTGAAACCCAAGGTACAAAGGTTTTACTCTGGAAGTCCTAATCGAGTGGTGAACACATTAAATAAGGGTTCTGACCAAGCTGTTGCTCTTGCGAACTATATCGCCCATCCGTCTTCTAAATTCATCGCCGCTAATGGTTCTTTTTCGGTTGTCCTCTCTGGCGTTACTTTAATCGACCCTCTAAGGTAACCAAAAAGCTTACAATTAAAATGCACTAGTGATCATTGTTGATATCATGTTCAATTTGATGAGTTTTAGTTCAATTTGCAGTGTTATCTTATAAATGTTTTTTAGTTTTATATTTTCTTTATGTTTTTAGCTTTAATGAGTATTATTGCTTTTGATGTGTAGGTTATGCAGCTTTAATCCCTATTGTTTTGATAAGGAGCAGCACCCGCCACCCAAATAAGATGATTAGGAGCCACACCCTACTAATGATAAGCTTCTCGATGTCTCTTATTACATTACGAGTGGACTACCATGGTGGAGGTTTGATCCTTCATTTTGTTAGTGTTAAATGGCCACTTCTTACTTTATATTATATATATATATATATATATATATATATATATATATATATATATATATATATTTATATAGGGGAAGGATCCTGCGAAAACACCCATTTTTTGTGAGAACTGCGTAAACAAATTTTAAAACTTACATAACTTTTTCATACGTTAATATTTTTTTAAAAAAATTTGCACCAAAAGTCTTAAAATTATGTTATCTCTAATCCTACATTTTAAAAAACTTAACGCTTTTTTTATTTTTTTTATTATTTTTTTTCGTGTGGTGCACATGTGCATCACAAAAAAAAACCATACTTTTAGTATGAGTTAATATATTTTTTCTTAGTCGCACCATATGTCATATATTTTCATCATTTTTTTGCATTTTTATTGAATGATGCACATGTGCATCATACAAAAAAAAAACCTCATACATGTGATATACACTAATAGGTTTAAAAAGAAATTGCACCATAAATCTTATAGTTGTGTTATCTTTAAATTTAAAGAAAAAAAATAACATTTTATAACTTCTTTTAATTATATGATGCACATGTGCATCACAGGAAAAAAAGCTTTTTTTTTTAATATTTTGTTCCAGAATTAAAGATAACGTAATTCTAAGACTTTTGGCGCAAATTATATGAAAAATCGTTAACGTATGAAAAAGTTACGTGGGTTTTAATATGTGTTTTCGCAGTTTTCACAAAAAAATATGTTTTCACAGGATCCTAACCCTATATATATATATATATATATATATATATATATATATATATTATATATGAAGCCTAATAAAAGCTTCCTTATAATTTATGTAGCTGAGCTGCTGAGGCATTATTGTAATTTCATTCCTTTAACTCTGATTCCTCTTCAAATGGGTGGAGGTCATGATATCTTGAAAACTTGTAGTTATTAAGTATGAACTATTGCTGATTCTATTTGGACATATTGGGTGCAGAGTTTTATCTTAGAAAGAAGCAAAGCTAATATCAACAATGATCTTTCTTGCTGGTTTGAATACATTAACAAACACTTTTTAGTATACGTTTGCCAAGTATGATTCAACGACCATTTACCTTTGTGCCTACAACAATATCGTTCATATCGGCAAGTCGATATAGTGACATCGTGGATCGTTAAGAGGTGGTTATGCCATGTTAGTTTGAACTTTGGGATCGTTATTCGTGTCTTCAGTTATTTAGAAATTTATTTTTTGGAATACAATTCGGGCTTTTTAATGTCAGGTTCATATGTCAATGGTCTGCAGTTCTGTTGGTGGCATCAAGTGGATATGGGTCATATGGTATGTACAAGTTAATGTAGCACCATTGAATTTACCTATGAGACTCTTTGTTATCATTGAGTGCAATGCTAGGAAATTTATAGGATCCCAATCTCCCATAACTATTGAAAATAGCATTACACATAGATTTGGTAAAAATCACACACAACCTGTAAACAAAAAGATCCTTACAAGTGTACTTTCATTTGTAGATTTGCTAATTAATTTTTTTTTACTGGCTCGCCATTGTAGCAAACAAATACGAATCAATTATGAACTTATAAAATCAACATCAACACCAATACCAACTGAGGTCAGGGTCTTGCACAAATGGATATGAGTTTTTCATGCTTATAAAGTATAGATCTTTTATTAATAAAATAATAAACTTAATCTAATCGATTCTTATTGTTTGGTTATTTGTTTCTGATGTAGGTTATGTTTTTAGCCTTGGATGGTGTTTCCCGAAGTTTGCAAATAGGAGTCTTCGCTAAATTTGCATGCACTACAACATAAACTCTTTTAATTCCTATATATTTACATTTTCCTCTTTGTTAAAACTAAATTTATATGCATTCACGACATGAGTTTCGCACAGTCCGTATGTCTCATGGTTTGCCTAACTAACTTTCTAAAATGGTCCGACTCTGATGCGAAGCGCGGGTCGACCCATTTGTCATGAATATAAAATACTTTGTGAGATTCACAAGTATAATCACATGAAAAATATGTGAAGCATATCTGAGTATGTCTGATAGTGTGGGGTACACTGGTCAAAGCAGA
>JBCNJP010000017.1:22627276-22659870 GCA_039602395.1 Deinandra increscens subsp. villosa
GTAAACAATTATGGGATGTGTTATCGGCGAGATGTGAAGGCAATGATCAATACAAAAAGAGTAGACGAAAAGTTCCGAATAAAGAATTTAAAAACTTTCAACACTATCATAAAGAAAACATCACTGCTCTTGTATCCAGATTATCACATATAATCAGTGAATTGAAAGTGGTTAACATTGAGAAGACCGAGGAGGAATTGAAAGAGAAACTGATGGAAGCATTACCAGAAAAGTGGGAGAATTATGTGTTGTTGCTTACTCATGACAAAGAGTATTCTGCATTATCATTTCATGATTTAACAGGAAAGCTTCATGCGAGAGAAATGAAAATGTTGACTTCATACAAATCAACTGCTTAACTGCAAAATTCTGAATTGTATCATGGTCAGAATTCTGCAAGCATCAATGCTAAATCAAAATCTTTTGGAAGTGATTCATTAAATCCTGCTCCAACAGCTTTTGTTGCTAGTCATGGATAAGGAAATTCTGAAAGTTCATCAAGAGGATGCAGTTTCACTATTCCAAATCATTCAAGTCAAAATTCATTTTCTGCAAAAACACCTGATGAACATTTGGCATTGATATCTGCATTATTATCTTCATACTATGTATTGTTGAATGGTGGTTTGCCAACAGCTAATCTGATTGAAGAAGATTTTGATCAGATAGATCTAGATAATCTCGAACAAATGGATATCAATTGGCAACTTGCTATGCTAGCCCAAAGAGCTAAAAGGTTAAGGAAGAGAACAGGATTCAAAAAGTTTAAATCCAGATGGTAAAGTTGGATTAGACAAATCAGAGGTAAAATGTTTCAAATGATTCAATTTTGGACATTTTGCTCGTGAATGTTCAAAGTCAAATGCTTCTTCTTTAAATTCTTCAACACGTAATTTAGATTCAAAGGCATTAGTCTCACAATTTGGTCAAGGATATGGCTGGTCTAAAGAGTTTGCAAATGATCCTATTGCTTTGACTGCAATTCATGATAATCCAGAAGATTCTTTTGATGTTGAGCTAGCAGAACTTTAATATACTCGTGGTCAGCATGCATTTGTGGTTAAAATTGACCAGAGTGATTCTGATTCTGAATCAAGTGGTTATGAATCTATTTGTGAATTTTGTTCTAAAAAAGACAAGAAGATTCACGGCTTGATAAAAGAAAATGAGTTGTTGGTTGTTAAAAATCAAAAGAAGATAGAAGAGTTGGGTGCTGAACAGAGAAAGTTGGAAGGTCTAATTCAAGAATTGTCATCTCAAGAGGAAAAAATTTCAAAGTTTAAAGCAAAAGTTGTTGAGAAAGAGTTAAAGTTTCAATGTGTTGAAAATGATTTTGAACATAAATTTACAAAATTATCTAAAGAAAATGCTGAATTAGTCAAGGAACTTGAAAAGTGGAAGGCTGAAGCTAAGGATGCTGCCAATGATTTCAATAATTTGTTTGAAAAGTCCAAGTTTAAGCTTGATATGCTCAACAAGACTTCTGATGAACAAGCGTTCAAGTTGCTCAATATAAGATTGATATGGAAAGTTGCTTGATGAAAAGAGGGAGTTAGCAAGGGTGAATAAATTGCAAAATGCGGATCTTGATATTCAGAAAAGAAATGAAGATAAGTTGAAGAAAGAGTTGTTTGCTAAGCTTGATAATTTGAGATTGCAAAAATATGAAACAAACAAGGTTGCTAAGAGGTTGATTGTAATAGAAAAAGAATTGGCTGAAGCTCAACAAAAAATTTCCTATTTGAAAATTCAAGTAATTAATGCAAATCGTCTTTTGAACAATGTCAACAATTCACAATCTTTCACAAGCTTCTTAGAAAAAGATGAAAATTTTAAAAAAATGTTTGACAAGACCGTTTCACCGCCGGGTAGTCTCAAAGAAGCTGTTAATGATGTGGAGGAAAAGGTAGAAGATTGTGATTATTCTAAATTTGTTGATACTAAATCTGATGAGGAAAATCTTGTGAAGAAAAAGAAAGACAACAAGCAAGGGAACAAGAAGAAGAAGAATGAGAGGAACTCTAAGATTCCTAAAACTTCAAAGTTTGTGTCTGGTTCTTCATCCACTGAAGAAGAGAAATCAGCTGTTCAACTGAGAAGATTCGTTCTCGCACTAACATTGATGAGACAATCTTCTATGTTCAAAAAGATGTCAACAAAGTCAAAGCTGAGTTTTCTCGTATTGCGAAGAATGGGATCAATCATCTACTTCGAAAGAGAAGATTTTGGGTAAACATACAGGTTTGGGTTTTAAGCAAAAGATTGTTGTAGATGGTGGTGTTAAAATTCAAAAGCAACAAAAATTGAAAACAATTAATTTGAAGCAAGTACAAAAGGATGTGTTTAAAGCTGAAAAAGTTCACCCTGAGAGGTTTTACAAACTCAAAGGTTCGGAACAATTTTTTTCTGACAAAGAATTCCCACTTCATTGCGTAGATTGTTGATACCTGATATGTGCGTCGTGTGAAGTATCGAGCAAGGAACAAGTTCATGCCAAAGTAGGTCTGGCCGAACATGGTCCGAACCTGAAGTTCGGACTGGCCGAACCCGAGGTTCAGACGAAGCTCGGCCAGCTGAGTATAAATAGATGGTTGTTCTTTGTATCAGGGAGTTCTGAGCGTGTGAGATTACTGTTAAGTGTGTGTTTCTGAGTGTGTTTCTCTAAGTCTGTTTGTGAGTGTTTACTGATTGTAATTGTTCGTTGATCAATAAAACAATCGGTTAATTACGTTTCGATGTCCGATTAGCTAGATTGAGTAGACGATCCGATGCTCACGCATTTTCAAGTGGTATCAGAGCTTTCTGGTTCACTCTACTGATCTGTGGTTGCTATTTTTGGATTTTTGAAGCATTTTTGGAGTTTCTCGAGTTAGTTTTTGTGTTTTTCATCAATTCTATCGAGTTTTTGGTGTCAAATCTGCTCCTAAATCACTTCTTAGCAGTTTTTCTGATCTTCAGTTGCAAGTTTCGTCAAAATCTGTCAATTTTCGCAAGTTTTTGAAAAATGAGTTCGAAGTTCGGAGTTTTCTGATCAGGTTCGGAGTAACTGCTCCGAACTTGAAGTTCGGACCAAGCTCGGTGAGTCTTCGGTGAGAGTTCGGTCTTTCTCGGTCAAAGTTCGGAGTTGATCTAAGTTCGGTCAAGGTTCGGAGTTCGTTCGGTGACAGATCGGAGTTTCTAAGTTCAGTCTTTTTGTTTTAGGTTCGGACGAAGTTCGGAGAAGGTTCAGAGGTCAGTGATAGGTTCAGAGCAAGTTCGGTCACCAGAATTCAAATTCTTCACGATGACGGAATTTCAAGCGTTTGCTGCAATGCAAAGTGCGATGCAAACCATGTTGAATTTTGATAATGAAATCTGAACAAGTCAGAAAGTTCCCAAATTGTTGAAGCTAGAAGATTATCAAAATTGGAAGAAACGATTTTCCGCTTACATAAGTACAAATGATATCGATTTGTGGATTCCGCTTAAGAAGCTTTATCAACATCCAACAGATGCGGGAGATTTCAAAGAAGTTCATACCTTTGATCTTGCTGAAAGAAAATCATACGAGCTTGAACAAAAAGTATACGGTTATCTTACAATGGCATTACCCACTGAATTGCTTCATCAATTTAGCACTTGCAAGAAATCTAAGCAATTGTGGGATGCTTTATCAGCGAGGTGTGAAGGTAATGATGACTACAAGAAGAGTCGGAAGAAAGTTTTAAACAAAGAGTTTGATAATTTTCAGAATTATGACAATGAAAACATTACTGCTCTTGTTTCAAGGCTGTCACACTTGATTTGTGAATTAAAGGTGGTTGGGATTGAAAAAGCTGATGCTGATTTGAAAGAAAAGATTTTGGAAGCTTTTCCTGAAAAATGGGAAAACTACGTTTTGCTACTCACTCATGATAAGGATTATTCTACAGTGACATTTCACGAGCTTACTGAAAAACTTCATGCTCGGGAAATGGAAATGTTAAACTCAAAGAAGTCAACTGCTACTTTGCAGAATCCTGAATTGTATCATGGTGAGAATAGTGCAAGTCTGAATGCAAAAGCTAAGCCAAATTTGAATTCTGCACCAAGTGTTGCTTTCTTGTCAGGAAGTTCAGGAAATTCTGATAACAATTCTTCACGGGGTTGTAGCTTTACAATTCCAAATTTATCAAGTCAGAATGCGTTTTCTGTTGAATCAACAGATGATTGTGCCAAAATGATTTCGGCATTGATTTCCTCATCCTTTGGGTTGATTATCAAGAATGTTGCTGATGCAATGTTAACCGGCGATGATCTTGATGCACTTGATGATGATCAACTAACTAAATTGGATATATCTTGGCAATATGCTATGTTATGCCAATGATCGAAGAGATTTTTCAAGAAGCATGGAAGAAATATTTCTGGTGAGAAATTGGGTTTCGATAAATCAAAATTGAAGTGCTACAAGTGTTCAAAGCTTGGGCATTTTGCCAAAGAATGTCAACAAGAAAATCTTGGCAAGTCTGGTTTTCCTTTATCAAGCAAACCTGGTTTTACTCAGCCATCTTCTAGTAACACAGACAAGGCAACAACTTTAACAGTCCAGCAGGATGCTGTATATGATTGGGCTCAAAGGTTTGGTTATGATTCATCAGCTTTGATTTTCACTCATGTTCAAGCAGACGATTCCTATTCAGACACTAGTTCCGATACTAGTTCAAATCCAAGTTCTTATGAATCTGCTAAAAACTTGGAAAGTCTGATGAAAGAAAATGATTCGTTGTTGAATAAAGTTCAAATACTGTCTCAGGAATTTGATGTGATGAATTCATGTTTGAAGATTTCTAAGGAACAGGAGAAAGAGTTGGTTTTGAAGAATGAATGCTTAATGACTGAGATCAAATTGCTGAATGACATTTTAGAAGTGTTCAAACAAGATAAGAAGGATGTTGAAGCTTCCAGAGCAAAGGTTTGTGAAGAACGGGATGTGTTGGTAATAGAGGTTGAAACATGGAAGTTTAATGCTGAAGATGCTGCTACTGACTTCAAGAATTTATTTGAAAATTCTAAACTCAAACTTGATTTGCTTACAAAGAGTGTTGAAGAATCTACTGCTAAAATTGAAGCATATCAAGTCGATATGGAAAGGTTGTTGGATGAGAAGCGGGAGTTGGTTAGTGTGACTAAAGTTCAAACAACAAATTTGGAGATTTAAAGGCGAAATAAAGCTAAACTAAAGAAAGAGTTGTTTGAAGGATTGGAAAATCTTCGAATGCAAAAGTTTGAAATTCATAAGGTTGCTAAGCGTTTGATAGCTACCGAAAAAGAGTTGGCTGAAGCACAACAGAAGATTTCTGATCTCAAAATTCAAGTAATCGATGCAAATCGCTTGTTCAACAATGTTTCAAAGTCTCAAGTTTTCACAAGTTTTTTAGCTAATGATGCTAATTTTGAGAAGATGCTTGATAAAACTGCATCACCTCCTTCTCAGATCAAAGAGGCTTTCAAAGAAGTGACAGAGCAAGTTCCTGAAGTTGATTATTCAAATGTTTCCTCATCTACTGCTGAGGAAGACAAAGTAGTGAAGAAAAAGAAGAACAAAAAGAATAAGAAGCAGAAGGAAAAGAAATCTGAAGTTCTTCCAGCTCCAAAGTTTGTGTCTGGTTCTTTTTCTGCTGATAATGAGAAATCAACTACTTCAAGTGACAAGATTCAGTCTCAACCTGAGTTTGATGAAAAAATCTTTTATGATCAAAAGAATGTAACTGAAGTGAAAGCTGAATTTTCTCGGTTAGCAAAGCATGGACATTATACATCTGAGGAGAAAGTTGTTGGAAAGAGGGTTGGCATGGGTTTTCATGAGAAGAAGGATAAAGCTGAGGAGGTTCCAGCATCTGCATCACAAAACTTGAAGAAAATTAAGATGCAGCAAGTGAAGAAGGAAGTGTTCAAAGCAGACAAAGTTCAACCTGAGAGGTTCTACAAGCTCAAAGGTTCTGATCAGCTTTTCTCGGACAAAGAGTTTCCTCTTCATTGTGTCGATGCTCGGAAGATTTCTGAGGTCTTTGTGAAAGATAAAATTTCTTCTGAAAGTTCTCAATCTCGAAGCCCAACATCTAAATGGGTGCATGATCACAAACATCAGGTATTTGATTCTAACTTTGATCATGTTCGAGATATTCCTATGTGTAATCCTTCGCAGGTACATCAAAAGTGGGACAAAACAAAACGAATTTGTTATATTTGCCGCCGAACAGGGCATATGGAAAAGGATTGTCCACTACCTGCTGATTCACCACAACGGTTTCATAAGAAACCAGTTTTTGGTAAACCTGCCAAACAAATGTTCTTTGATGACCAAGGCAGAGTTTTTGATGAAGTTGAACCTACATTCTTTCATAAACAAAAACCTTTTGTTCCAATGTTCTCAAAGGTACAAAGTGTAGATTCATCCTCACAGTCACCTGTGATAGGTTCATCAAAAACAGAATTACCAAAATCACAACAATGGAAACCTAAGGTGGTTTCAAAGCAAAACAAGGACACTGGTCGACCAAAAGCAATCCGCTTCGGGTCATTTATGAACTAATCAGTTTGACCAGTGTGCAGGTACTTCTGAAGACCTATTGATGATTGCAAAGTTGTCGATAGAGGAGTATTCTGCATAATTTAAATTTCATGATCAAATTTTCTAAATCTACGAATTTTCTGAAAATATCCGTGTTGATTGATCAATTTTCTTTGATTACAAGTTTTTCTCAAAAAGCCAAAAATAGAGTCTTGTTTTTGTGTACAATGAAAATCCAAACATAGAGTTTTCATTTTAATGGGGAGAATTGTATATAAGGGGGAGTAATTGAGAAAAAGCATGTTATGGGAAGAAGGTGAATACATGCCAAATATATAACGAAGGAAGGTGAATACATGCCAAATATATAACGAAGGAAGAGAAATTGATCATTGGAAAATGATGATACATTGGCTTGCGTATCTGACTCGTGGATAGAGTAGATGAAAGGACCATAAGATCATTGTTTGATATGCTTGGTAGGCTCGGCAAATCAGAAAGTATTCAGATGTGATATACACTAAAATACTAATGCTTGACCATGTGGATAACATCTTGATGCATATTTCATGACACAAAAAGAAAAATAAGTGTGAAATTCAAACTGAGAAGTCACTGTGTATACATGTGTTCTTTTTGCAAAGTTTTAAACTTGTTTATTTTTTTTATTTTGTCAAACGATCGGACTTTCTCTGCGTATCGAAAGATCAACCTGATCGTTGTTCGTTTGACGTTCTGCTTTATTTTCTTTGGTGTTTCGTATAGCTCATCGGACTTTCTCTGCGTGTACGGGAGTACCGACCTGATTGTTGTTGAGTTATACAACTTCAACTTGTTTTATTTTCTTATTTTGATTAAATCCGAGGCCTTATCTGCGTATCGAAAGATCGACCTTAAGGTAGACGATTTAACTTTCTTATTTCTTTTTGCATGGAACACAGTTGACAATATCATGAAAAATATTATGCATTGTGAAAAGTCACAAGTGCTATCACACAAATGGATAAAGAAAGAAAAACAGAAAATGTCTGAATATGTCTGATAGTATGGGGTACACTGGTCAAAGCAAATCTAATCAATATCTTAACATATCCAGATGTTATGAGTACGATTCTGCCTGAGTTTAAGATGGACAAATTATACCGGCAATCGACATGACTTGTGTGTTTCAATTAATTGAAATTGAAGTGTAGTTCAGTGCGTTATGACCAATATGATCCCATATAGTGATCTTTTCATACCAAAAATAGTGTTTGATTCTGTATTGTGATTTCATTTCTCTTCAGAAAAGAACAAAAAGATTTTCGGTGTGTTTTAGCATAAACTTTGAAAAATCAAAAAGATTTTAAGTTTGTTTTGATATAAATTTTCTAAAAAAAAGTCAAAAAGATTTTGTTTCTGCTTTATTTTTGATCTGATCAACACGTGATACAAATATCAATTTTCAAAATTCATATCTTGGAGTCTCGAAGAGACTTTTGCGCCAAGATTATTTAAGTATTGATGCAGGATGCTAAGGTGCAAGTAATCACAACTTCAAGTCTTCTGAAGCTGTTGATAAAGACCAGAGATACACCAGTCTTTGTTAAGTATTCAAGATCAAGCTACGATCAAGTTGAGGAGGAGTTTGTTCGAAGATTCATTTCATTGGACGAACAGATTCTACACTTGAGGGGGAGCTTGGTTGAAGATAGAGATTTGATGATGTAGAAGAGTAGAGATACTGCACACGACGAGGGTGAGTTTGTTGATACCTGATATGTGCATCGTGTGAAGTATCGAGCAAGGAACAAGTTCATGCCAAAGTAGGTCTGGCCGAACATGGTCCGAACCTGAAGTTCGGACTGGCCGAACCTGAGGTTCGGACGAAGCTCGGCCAGCTGAGTATAAATATATGGTTCTTCTTTGTATCAGGGAGTTCTGAGCGTGTGAGATTATTGTTAAGTGTGTGTTTCTGAGTGTGTTTCTCTGAGTCTGTTTCTGAGTGTTTACTGATTATAATTGTTCTTCGTTGATCAATAAAACAATCGGTTAATTACGTTTCGATGTCCGATTAGCTAGATTGAGTAGACGATCCGATGCTCACGCATTTTCATGGATGCTCGAAAAATATCAGAAGTTTTTGTGAAGCATGCTGATCCGAAGAACAAGAAGAAGCAAACTGCTAAATATTCTTCTCGAGGATCTAATTCTACTCCTAAGAGCCCGACATCCAAATGGGTTCGTGATCATCGATTTCAGGTATATGATACATATTATGATCATTTTGGAGATGCTAATTTTTGTGAAACTTTGCAAAGACAAAAGAGGAAAAATGTAAACAATCGCTTGTGTTACAATTGCCGATAAAAAGGGCATATGGCACAAGATTGTCCTGTCACTGCTTCTTCTACCCAAAGAAAAGGAAAGGTTCCTTTTGTTGGTACATCTGCCAAATCTAGATTCATTGATAAATATGGAAGAGTATTTGATGAATATCAACCTACATTTTTAAAACAACAAGGAAGAGTTATTCCTAAGTTTCAAAATGTTCCATATGTAGGTTGTTCGTCACAATCAACTCTGACTGGTTCATCAAATACTGCTTTACCAACACAACAAATCTGGAAACCTAAAGTGGTTTCAAAGGGTAACCAAGAAACCGGTCGACCAGAAGCGATCCGTTTTAGGTCATTTATAAACTGACGTGTTTGAGCGGTGTGCAGGTACTTCTAGAAGACCTATCGGTGATTGGAAAGTTGCTTATGGAGGAGTATTATGCTGATTTAAGTTAAATTACAAGTGAGATCAAATTTCAAAAACTGAAATTTTTTCTGAAAGCTAAAACAAGGCTTCCGAAATGAACGAGTGTGTAGTATACTTCACCGCCTGAGCTTTACAAGACTCACTGATAATGATCACAGCTTCCATATCATGTATCCACCAAAACGTAGCCGTAGCACCCTTCTTCCCGTCAAAAGGTGGAGGTTTGCATCCACAAAAGGATTTGTACGAACATCCATGCCTAAGAGGATTATCTTCAAATTCAGCTTCACGTCCAACACCACGACCAGCTCCACGACCTGCTCCATCATCAGCTCCACGACTAGCTCCATGACCAGCTCCACGACCTGTGCCAGTATCAGTGATATGCGCTAAATTATACATATTTTTATATCAAATATTCCTCAACATTTTGGGTTATATCTGACTAACTATTATCAAAACCGTATGATATTGTTTCCTTTTTAGGTTTTCAGTGTAATCTAGGTGAAAATCACAAAAGAAGTCAGAAACGCTCAAAAAATGAAGAAAATATGAAGACTTCGTGATTTTATGCCAAGAACCAAGCTACGACCTTGCAAGATGGACATAATGCCCTCATACGACCTTCTCTCGAGTCATGACAAAGTGGTAACCCCAAAACTCAACCACAACCCGAAGCGGAACTGCTGAAAGACACCAGTGTGGTCAGGAAATGCCCTAAACTTCGCGAAAGCATATCTTGGGCTAGAAAATGAGTTACGTGACCCATGAGTAGTGAATTCTGAGTATCTCGGCGAGAGGAAGATGGTTTTGTGGTCAACACACCCCGTGCCATATTTTAAAAGGGGCCGTGCTAAACTAAAAGTTTGACTTTATTAGGTCTGAAAGCCTTCTAACTCAGGACGCCAGTGCCCCTGACTTAGCACGCCCCGTGCCCAACTAAGCACGCCCTATGCCCTTGACTTAGCACGCCCGTGCCCATGACTTAGCACGCCCCGTGGAACTGTCCATTTGACATGGCACGGCCCGTGCCAAGAAAGACATGGCCTGTGCGATGTCAGAAGCCGGATTCTGGAAGATTTTCCTTGACATAGCACGCCCCCTGCCAAACTAGGCACTGGTCGTGGCAAACTCCAGACTCTGCCTATAAATACCTCCCAAAGCTCCCATTTCAACTCGCTCAATTCTTTCCTTTATCCCCCTTGTATTGAGTCATTTGGCGTTTTTATGTTTTTGTAAGTCATGTTTATAAGAAATATAACTAAAAGTAGTTTTTGCAAAGTATTTGTCTATGAATCTTTCTTCTTCTCTTAAGCAAATCTTTAAATACATGCTTGGCTAAACACTTATACTTACTTGGGAAGTGACAAACCTTTGACAGGTTGGTTAACAACCTTATAAGCTCGCTTAAGGTGTGTTTAATGACTTTATGAAAATCCTTTTTATTGAAAGTGTATTACTGATTTTCTGAACCAAACGTGCTCTAAGTATCACAGACCATTTGGGGAGTCGAAATCCCAAAGGCCAGACTTGTGACACCTGGTCGGGGGACGATGCATGATCCTTAAAGGTGACTCGCGATCCATGCTACATGATACGTTCGAGGTCTTTATGTCTATGTAAGTAAACTCGGCTGACCACGCAAGTGCGGGCTGAAAGTATTTGGTTGGGAATGGGGGTTGGTAATATTTTGTCACTTCACGGAAGCCGAGATGGTACGTGCTTGTGAACTTGGCTCTGGTTACGCCGGACGTGCATGCGCGAGAGCGGTGCATGGAAGAAATTGGCCTTAGTCTCTTAAAAAGATAATTTTCATAATAAAATAATCCGGCACAGAGGGTTGTTCCCTTGCTGGTTCCAGACGGCTTGTCAAGTATGGTAAGTCGGACGGTTTGAGGGACCCCATAACTAAGTGGAATTACACCACTTCGTTTGTTCACTAGCAGCACCTTCCCTCAGCATTCATACTCCTCATAGACGATTAGCAGTTGGATAGTAAATCAGCCTAAGATCCCGAAAGGTGGTTGATCTTCTGCTAGTGAACAATCTTAAGCAAGATTGTAAGTGTCTGTCCAACCTTCCTCAACCACTGGTACGTTTTCCCAAGTAATACTAACTTCGATTTACAAAACTAAAAACACCATCTTAATTTATCTTTATTTTCTTTTCTTTTTAGTCTAACTTAACTAAACATCTTTTTACCAATAGAATTGGTTAGACGTTAACAGAGATAAAGTATTAAAAATCCTCACTTTCCATTATGTTCTTGTTCGAGCATATTCCTATGCTACAAAGTGTCTCGTGTATTGTATCTAAGTGAGCATGTGTTAGTGAGTCTGAGTGTCAACATACCAAGGGCCGTACCATACTGGTCCGCCACATGATACGCCAGTTAGTGTGCGATCACTATAAATACTTTGTGTTAGAATGAGAGCTTAACACTTTTAACACTTCTGTCATTCTACACTTTCTATGTGTGTTCTAGAGAGAGAAACCAAAGAGAGTTCTTTGTAATCTTCAAGTGATTCAATAAGAAATCTCTTATTTACTTTCTCGTGTTTACTAGATTTATCAAATCATACATAGTAAGATCACTTCGTGTCTTTTCAAGTGGTATCAAAGCATTCCAGGTTGCTCTACTGCTGTGTTTTGATCAATTTTTGGATTTCTAGTGAGAGAAAGTTTGGGTTTCATTGGTTTTTCATCATTTTTCTTCAATTCCGAGTGATTCTGATGTCAAACTTGATTTTAAAACGTTCCTAGTGTGTTTTCGTTGCCTATTGCTGCAAATTACAGTCCAAAACGTCCAAATTCTCAATAATCAGTTGGAACAGTGTTGGTATGCCGGTTGAATGTCGTGGTACGCTGGATGAACTGCTGGTACGTTCGTTGGTATGTAAGGCAATCTTCATCGGTGGTCCGGAGTAGTTATGTCGTACCAAGGTGGTACATTACTGTTCATTGGTACGTTATTGTTCACTGGTACGCTGAGTTCACTGGTATGTTGCTGGTTTGGTACGCTGAGAATTGTGGTACGCTGAGTTTTTGGTACGGTCAAAGTTTTTGGCGTTGGTCAATGATTTGGTACGCTGAGAAGGTTTTTGGTACGCTGGCAGAAAATTAGTGTTCACTAAAACTGACGTAACTTGAGTCCCGTTAAGAGTTACGGGAGCCAATACTAGCCAAAACGACCGTCGTCGGCGATATCTACACTTTTACTCGCCTAACGGCTAGTACCCTCCGGTTTGACCCCCAAAATCCATTTCTAAGACCTCCGTTTTTGCATCCGAAGTTTTCGATACCGAAAGTTTATAACAAGATGTCTGATTTCCAAGCGTTTGCGATTATATAAAACACGGTGCAAGCTATACTGAACTTTGATAACGAAATTGGAACAAGCCAGAAAGTTCCCAAGTTGTTAAAATTGGAAGATTATCACAATTGGAAGCAAAGATTTTCTGCTTACATTAGCACAACTGATATCGATTTATGGACTCCAATTCGGAAGCTCTACATGCATCCAACCGATCAAGGAGATTTAAAGAAATTCACAATTTTGATGCTGCTGAAAGAAAAAGCTATGAGCTTGAGCAAAAGGTGTATGGTTATCTTACCATGGCTTTACCTACTGAATTGTTACATCAATTCAGTACTTGCCGGAAAAGTAAGCACTTATGGGATGCTTTGTCTGCGAGATGTGAAGGCAATGATCAATACAAGAAAAGTAAACGAAAAGTGCTGAATAAAGAATCTGAAAACTTTCAACACTATGATAAAGAAAACATCACTGCTCTTGTATCCAGATTTTCACATCTAATCAGTGAAATGAAAGTGGTTAACATTGAGAAGACCGAGGATGAATTGAAAGAGAAACAGATGGAAGCATTACTAGAAAAGTGGGAGAATTATGTGTTGTTGCTTACTCATGACAAAGAGTATTCTGCATTATCATTTATGATTTAACAGGAAAGCTTCATGCGAGAGAAATGGAAATGATGACTTCACATAAATCAACTGCTCAACTACAAAATCCTGAGTTGTATCATGGTCAAAATTTTTGCAAGGTTTAATGCAAAGTCTAAATCATTTGGTTTTGATCCATCAAATCCAGCTCCAACAGCATTTATTGCTAGCCATGGATCGGGAAATTCTGAAAGTTCATCAAGAGGGTGTAATTTCACTATTCCAAATCATTCAAGCCAGACTTCATTTTCTGCAAAAACACCTGATGAACATTTGGCGTTGATTTCTGCATTGTTATCTTCATATTATGGATTGTTGAATGGTGGTTTACCAACAGCTAATCTGATTGAAGAAGATTTTGATCAGATAGATCCAGATAATCTTGAACAAACGGATATTAATTGGCAACTTGCTATGCTAGCCCAAAGAGCTAAACGGTTCAGGAAGAAAACATGATTCAAAAGTTTGAATCCAGATGGTAAAGTTGAATTAGACAAATCAAAGGTAAAATACTTTCCATAATCCTTTAACGAGTGAAAATATCCTGATAAAAAAGAAAAGTTGATATAAATGTGGGTTTCGTCGATACGGTCGTTTCGACTGGTAATAGGCCTTCTAAATCCCAACGGTTTGAAAGTTACGCCTGTTTTAGTAAATAGTCATCCGAACCGAACCCTCGGACCGAACTGAAAACTCGGATCGAACCGAAAACTTGAACCGAACCGAAAACTAGACCGAACCGAAAACCGAACGGAACCAAAAACTGGACCGAACCGAGAACACCAAAACTTAACCGAGATCTCGAAGGTCCGAACCGAAAACTCGAAGGTTCGAACTGAAACTCCAAAAACGGACTGAAAACTCCATGATCCGAACCGAAATCTTGAAGGTTCAAACCGAAAACTCCAAAAGCGAACCGAAAACTCCAAGAACCGAACCAAAATCTCGAATTCTGGTCGAACACCTGCACAAACCGAACCGAGATCTCTCTTACTGACCCGAAAACTATGAGTTTAGTGCGTAAACCTACAATTTTGAAGAAAATGCGACAGCAGACCTGCAAGAACTCGTTAAAAATCGTTAAATACTTGAATAAGATATCTTGTGAGCCTCGAAACACCTGTTTCTTGGCTCTGATACCAATTGTAGGATTAAAACCGTTTCAAACACGATATCTAACGCCTCTAAACGTGTGGAATCCGTTTAGAAATGTGATTCAAGAATAGAGATGATATAGAAATTGATATGAACACAAGATAAACAAAAACAATAAACCTTGTATTGATGATGCACACGCTTTTGCTTACAAAACGTTTGGTACACCTCGATTCCTTGGAGAATTTCGAATTCTCCTTCTCCTGTCTCTCTGTCTCACGAATCTCCTCTCTCTGGAATTACCAAATCTAAACAAGAAGGCTTATGTGTGTTTATATAGACACACACATAAGCTTACAAGGCTTCCTAGGCCCAAGCCTACTAAGTCCTAATTAATCTATTACATGTTAAAGGGAAGCTAAATGCAGTCAGCTCAAGATCTACAGTAAAAAAATGCAAAGATAGAGGTTTTAAAAATTTATCCTCTGAAGGCGAAGTCAAGTCAAAACAGTTACCGTTAATTCATCCGGTACTCAAAGATCATTGAAGAAGGAGCAAGTGTTTGAGAATCCTCCTCTCATTACTTGTTCATCCTTGGAAGTTCAAGCTAATGCTGATTGAGAGAAAGCTTGCAGAAGTATCTCGTGCTGCCCAATGAAGATTGTTGAAAGAAAGACCTTCACCAACACATGTTCAAGTCAAAAGAAGATAGCAATGCTGAAGACTAAAAGTTGAAGACATTTAATATCACAAGCCTAGGGGAAGATTGTAGAGGCTATAATTTAGATGCTTGTAATATTAAAAACGTTGGGCTGGGCTTAGTGGGTTGAAATAGATTACCTAGGACTTAGTGGGCTTGGGCTTGGGAAGCCTTGTAAGCTTATGTGTGTGTCAATATAAACACACATAAGCCTTATTGTTTGGGTTGTTAATTCCAGAGAGAGGAGATTCGTGAGACATAGAGACAGGAGAAGGAGAATTCGTAATTCTCTAAGGAATCGAGGTGTACCAGACGTTTTGTAAGCAAAAGCGTGTGCATCATCAATACAAGGTTTATTGTTTTCGTTTATCTTGTGTTCATATCAATTTCTATATCATCTCTATTCTTGAATCACATTTCTAAACGAATTCCGCACGTTTAGAGGTGTTAGATATCGTGTTTGAAACAATTTCGATCCTACAATAAGCAAATGTATCACCTATTCTCATATAATCATACATATTCACTATATGTTTACTAACAACTACCTCGTCACTTGGCCACTTAGTTTCAAAGCAAGTATATACACATCACGTTATAATCAACATAATTGCATAACACGTATAAGCAATTTAGTAGCAACTTCATCATATAAGACGTATATATCAAGTCACATTTAATATTGTATGTATACCAGCCCGAAAATGTTAAAAGTATTTAAAACATTTAATAGTGGCCTCATAGGACTCACTATATAAGATAGGGCTTATAAAAACTCACATTATCTCTTTATTCGTTTATTTGGGCGGAATCTCCGTTATGGTCCACAAATAACCTAATGGCGTATCGGATTGCATTAATGCAAGGATATATATCATAAACACTTCCTTTGTTTATTTATATATCTTATTATCTTAATAACATTAGATTAAGGTTTATCTCTTTTAAAGCTAAAATGACCAAAATGCCCTTATAAGCAAAATAACATTTTTATTGATAATATGAAGACACACATTCCTATAAGTAATCGCTCACTCTGGGATCGCCCAGTGAGGTATGTCAGGTCCCAGTTGGGATTTATGCGACTCCCCCGCTTTGCCAGAAACCCCAGTGTACAGGCGCTTACCTTCCAGGCTGCACAAAGTTCTAATATCCGATTAACTCAATATTTTCAATACTTTATTATTTATCCATTTTAAACTCATATATACTTAATATATATAAAAACATGTTACCATACCAAAAGTCAAGTCCCCATTCCCTCCGGATTATTTATATTAAATAATCTTATTTCAAAACCCTAATTTCACGTATTTCTCGTTTCTTTATCAAAACTCATTTTTATTTGAAACCAACTTATGGTATTATCCATTATAACATACATTAAAATATCAAACCTTAATTTAATCCCCTTTACCAAATTTTGGCAGCACAACATTACAAAAACCCTAATTTTGACCCGTTAACAAAACCATTACCAAACATTTTCTAAATGTGAAATAAACTTAGGGCTTTCCTAAAAAAACATTATTTTAGGATTACCTACAAAAATTCAGATCCTAGTTCCCACCCGATTATCTAATTTTTACAAAACAAGCTCAAGAACCCTAATTTTTATACATTTTTAGAAATCAAACATAGACATCGAATTAACAAAAACTGAAAGAGGTTATTTTAGATCATACCTAGGTAAGTAGGTTATTTTAGATCATACCTAGGAAAGTACAACTGTAGAATTTTAGCTCTTGAATCCTCTTGTGTAGCTCAAAATCGATCGATGAATGTTCTGGGCCTGTTTAGGGTTTTCTTGATTGTTTTTTCACGAAACTGGTGAGATTGTGAGGTTGTTTAATCTGGTTTTTATAGGGGAATGATGCGTCTAAGACTCCTAACACGTACCTAAGTGACTAACCCTTCAAAATTGACGCGTAATAGCTGAATTTTGGTCTCCAAGTAATGAAACATGGTAAAAAACGAGCCTAACATGAAAGCTGTCTGCAGGCGGGCTAACGCGTATCGCGCCGAACCTTACTTCTGGGCACGCGATACGCGAGGAGGGTGCCAGCGAGATATTTTATTTAGTTTTCATTTCTGGTCCCTAGGCTTTGGATTATTGCACAAACAGTCCCAAAGCTTTCACTAAGTTTTCATTTTACGTCTCAAAACCTTCCTAAACATATTTCTAACATTTTCTAAGGTTTCTAAGGGTCACGATTCGTACGATAACATATAAACACACCCACACACACCCACACACACACACACACACACACACATATATATATATATATATATATATTTACTTTTGCTAATTTATATTTTAGCCCCTCAAACTTTATAATTCTTATCATTTCATGTTACGAATCATATTAGGGTATACTTTTAATAACTTCTAAGCCCTTGGATACTTATAATGATAATTATAAACACATATTTTGCTCGAATATATACATTTTATCAATCATAACTTCCTTTTAACGTTCAAAAACATTCTTACTTTATAATTCACATGTTTATCTATTAACACACGTATTCACACACATATTTCTATTTTCTTGATATATATATATATATATACATATATATATATATATATATAGGGAGAGGATCATTTGAGAACCAATTTGGTTTGAGAACTAAAAAGAACTAATTTTAGCCACATGTTTATTACATGTATCCCCCCTCCCATGAATTGTAGTGGTCCCCCCCCCTGAAATTTGTGGTTGAGATTTAGTTCTCAAAAGTTCTCAAAATAAAAAGTTCTCATTTGAACCTAACCCTATATATATATATATATACACTAGCCGTGTGCCCGCGCGTTGCGGCGGCGACAGTGTATAGCGTGTTATTCGTCTTCTGTTCGCGCGTTGCAGCGGCACAACAAACTACAACGCGGTATTTGTTTATTTGTTTGCTTGTTATGACGGCACGACAATTTACATCGAGGTATTCGTTTTTTTAGAACTTAAACAAATAACAAAAAACACCCGAATTGAAGTATATATTGGTCACAAACATAGTAATTAAAACCAAATGAGTTGTAAGATAGAAGTCATGAACATAGTTTTAAGATATCAGTAATAACCTGTCTCTAATCAAACTTGCGGTTACACATTTTTAAGCCAATAACCTGTCTCTAATCAAACTTGCGCGTAGGCGGATAATTAAGTTGGTCTGTAATCAAGAAATTAACCTGTGTTTTGAAGAAACCCGCGTGTTGGGGCGACGATGACAATCAACAAACGCGACACTTATTTTATGTTAGTTATCGGTCCTCTAGTGATATATGGTATTGAACTTAACTTGTTTTTTTTTTAAAAACACAAAAGAAGTATTTACCAAATAATAATAAATAAACTACATTGTTTCATTTGATCTTCCATTGATCCTCGCCAGACTGCTAGCGGAAAACCTTCAAAAGTTCTACTTTAACCGCTAGTCCTTTGACTCTTTGGTAACTTTATTAAATATATAAAACATTGTATGGCAAAGTTTTAATCTTTCTATTTTAATGTTCAAATAGGATGGTAACAAACAAAAAAACTCCAAAGCTAAGTGATAAAATCGTTAATTTTCTAGACCATCAAGTGGATTTACGTTGGTCCCATCCAATACAGTTCGATCTTTACTGCTCAATCGAACTTTTTACCTAAAGGAGGAAACTATTGGATTGAGGAATTTATAAAGAAAAATGATTTACATCACTGCTACATCATATTACAATCTGTTTTTGTTGTTTTACAATACTAAATTTATCAACACTCTTTTTTCTTTTCTTTCAAAACTAACCTGAGAAAGAGCATATGCCCTATTTAGAATCTAAACAATATTTATAACACCTACAATCTTGCAAGTTGTTTATTAAAATACTTGGATTCAATTACATAACTTAGAGGGTAAAAATTTAAGAGGAATTACAAATGAAGAAAAGTATGTGTAGGTCAACCCAACTTGAGATAGCCTACAACTCTTTTCAGTTTATGCAGCTTGTACACCTCCTCCTCTTGGCCTTATGTAAACATCAAAGAATGAAAACAACAGATCTGTTAAATGTCTAAAAGAATGAAAACAACAAATCTAAAAAATCAACCATTAGAATTTGCGAAAATCAGTTGAAAATTCCAAAATTCAGAAGCAAGAAGGAAAGTAAAACCCATAATCAAGCTTTAAAACTGATTGTAACAGTTAGCTTTTTTCGTCTGAATTTGGTTGCCTTACTCTTGGCTGACGCTGCTATTCCATCTTCAAACTCGTTAAACCATTAATTGTTGCAACATGAACTTCGTGTGTTGCTGCAGCCTTCAAACCTGCAACACATAATTTTTTGGCTCACACTGTTGACTTGGACCATGATTTCTCGGTACTTAAACCTACAATAAGATTATGTGAGCATATAACCATAACACATTACCAAGTGATATAAACAGAAGGCTTTTGTACAATCCAGGCAACAACAGAACGGTGAATAACTTATCTTGGTATCAAATTGAAAAAAAAAATAGGGGTATTATCAAGATATAGAAAGCATATAGTAAAATGTAACTCATGGTTCTTCCAAATCAATAAATTAAGTGACACCACCTTCTGAGAAGCAGTAGCAACACTACCATTATCACAGCCACTTTTCATCCCATCATATATCACGGGCCCTGCTTAAAATATTCGGAAACAGAATTAAATACAAGCAGCAAGGAAATGAGAACAATCATTATAATTTCACCTTAAATGTATACACCTAAAAAAGCCCTGCATTTTTACTCCAGCACCATCATTATAATTTCACCTTAAATCTGCAAATAGAGAAAAACTATTATTAGTATCTAATAAACAATTTTGTTATGATTTCTTTACAGATCCAAAAAGCAACCCAACCTTCTTTCCATGTAAACTTCAAAAGTAGAAATCAAAAGCAACCCAAACAGCATAATACGGAAGTGGGTCTTACATAGGAAAGCTCGGAAACCATCTCTTTTCTCTGCAGCAAAATGGTCCTTTACAAAAACCAAAAAAAATTGAAGATAAGAAGTCTTGATATGGAAAGTCAATGAAGCCAAAAGTTTTTATCAGTCTTCTTGATAAATGCTCAACATTCTCTTTGAGAAATAGATCAAAAAGTGAAGGGAAAACCTTATATATACTCACATCTGCATATATAAATACACATTTACTAAGGAAAAAAAAGAAAGTCCATTTATACTCACATCTGCATATATAAACGCATGCTGGACTATGACCAAAATAAGGCTCATGGATGTTTCTATGTAGACATTTCCATAAAGGGGTATTATATATTAAAAAATTACAAATGGTTCTATACTCCTATCCTTTTTTAAGGTTAACAATGTTAAAGTTCTACAAGTACTTTGCAAGGTTTTTATAACATGTTTTAAGCTAAAACATATGCTTCGATAAACTGTCAAGGACAACAATGACAAAAGTAATTCACCACCTTTTATTCTACAACTAATAATTAATTTTATTTATTTACATCACATTGACAAACTTTTAGGTGCACATACATAAACACAACATGGGAATATTAGGAAATGCTGCAAGATACCATAACTATGACTGTTGCAATCTGACACATGACCTAGAATTTCCGATATGACCCCGTTACCGCATATCACCATTGAAATCCAAGTTGGAGGTTGACCCATCACCCCACCATCTACAACCTGATCCACTACCACCTTATCACTAACGAAATCCATGTTGTAGCCTGATCCGTTAACCAAAATGCAACCTACAACCTTACTCTTTAATCAAAAAGTGGAAGCTGCAATCCAGCTCGTACATCAGTAAATATTTACAATTAGAATATAGACATAAGATGAAATATGGAAGAGCACAATTAGAATAGATATGGATTAAAGAAGTTCTTAAAAAATTACTGTCTTTTATATAAAAGTAAAGATAGAGAAATCTCAAATTACACTTTAGAGTAATTTACTCTTAGAGTAGTATATATTACCACTATACAAATAACTAAATATTACATATTTCATATACATACAAATATAATTATATAGGGTCTTTTAACCATCCTAGTATAACCTTGCTACCTTGACTAAAGTTGTACATAGAATTTGGTCATTTCAGAATCTTAGTTCTGATTAGAAGCCCTTTTAGCACCTTGTTTAATTCATCTACTTTACCAGTTAGAGACAGGATTGGGTGTAAATAATATTGGGCATACAATAGTGTAGCAATACTGCTTCCTCTCTTCCATCTATCACATGAAGTGAATGCACACCTTAATTGCAGAAGCAACTACAATTTTTTGGTTGGATAACTTTAATCTGAACAATTACAGCTTATCAATGAAGATATGCCAAAAAATAAAAAAGTATCAAACAGAACAAATCAACATACGTCTTAATCAGAATCACTTGAGAGCCACTATTGTCCGAACTCTCTACTTTCTTTGAAATAGTGGCAGCACGTCCATTTTTCACAACAGCAGGTGCAGGCTTGGCAGCCTTACTATCCTGTATAGGAGAACTAAATTAGTAAAAATAACATACGTAAATTATGGCAGAACTGAACTGTACAGATTCATCTGGCTCGTCACTTGATTCATCCTTCTTGGCTGCAACAGCTCCATTCTTGGAGAGAGCAATTAGCTTCTTTGGTTCATCCTACAAAATGACATGCATAGTTAGGGTATACTACAAGAAATTTAATATAATGTAGAATACCTAGATCAAATGAGAGAGTTAACCCAAATAAGAACTCTGAAATTAGATAGTAGATGCATACCTCTACAAAAACCACATAAAGAAGCAACCTTAAACCTGTAAAGGATTAAAAACATCTGAATCAAACTGAATTCAAAATGAAACTAAAAACAACAAATTAGCATTCTAAAATTTTGACCAAATTGGGAATTTAAACATACATAAGAACATAGAAAACATGTATTAAACTAAAAACCTTTAAAAAATCAATAAACACATGTATTAAAGTAAAAACCTTGATTGTTATCCTATTAAACAAATCCATCGGGATGCCCTTTCCCACAAATCTACAAGTGAAAAGATTTTTAGCTATAGATGGACTTGTCAACCCACCCATTGTACCCGTGCAGTTTTTTAAACTCCTTAATTCCTGGTGCAATCAATAAATGTAACACGAACAACAAACAAATATAACACCAATAGTTACTTTACTATCATTTTTAAGTGCAGGTCAAATGAACATACCCTCCCATCCAGATTCAAGTTGCATATTTAAAAGTACCAATCTGGAAGTTTGCATGATAAATTTCATATTTACAAAACAAATATTGTTCAAGAACATAAACATGAAAATGAATATACCTCCAATCCAAATTCAAGTTTTACACCTAAAAGATAAACCGTACAGCAGCATAAAAACGAAATAAAACTGCACCTCTCCATTGAAAAAAGAGAAACCATTTAAATGGGAGTTATTAGCTGAAATTTGAAAGACCTATGAAGCAAAGACAATAGCTATTTATTAGATAATTGCTATATAGAGCTACATTGAAATCGTTGGACAATAGAAAAGACATAACCTTGATTTTTAAGTTAGATGAATGAAATTTAAAGATTATTTACTCATTAAAATTAGGATTATTCAAATGTTTGCTACCAAATGTTTGGGTAACTATTTCCCTCATATTATTGGTGACAACTGACAACTTACCTGCCAGTTTTTAAATGACTTGGTTAAGCATGGAAAAGTGAAACAAATGTATCAAATACAAATATTATGAATTTAAACTACTTTGAATCAAAGGTAAATATGATAATTTCATAATCCTATTTCAAAACAAACTTCATAAAGTTTTTTACCACGTCAATAGGTACACTCTAATATATCATATCGAGAACCAATAAGTTAAAGAAAGAAAAAATTAAGTTTTGGAGCAAACAAGTTGTGAAAGGGCTTTTAAGAAGATTTACACCTTGCCTTGAGTAACATAGTGAAACGATCCAATGAAAACCTTGCCCAACCCTTAAAGACTCATGCCTATGTTTAGCAGGGACCAGCAACCGACTACACATCAAACAAAATAGTTGCAACATATTACTTTAACATTTACCTTATGAGCAATTGTAACAAAGACAATTGGAGATTGTGATATACCTGGCCAAAACAAAAATAGCATCAAGGACTAAAACATACCTCTATGTGTCACTAATCTGAACAACAAACCAAAACATACCACTGTGTGTCACTAATCTGATCGCGAGCAACTGCAGCAAAATGCCTCCTTGAATCGGCATTTGGAAACAACCCCAATTCTATCTAAAAGTAAGTAAAAATAAACTTGTGAGAATTGAGAATTTACATTGCATAGAACTTGAACCCTGGCTTCTATGACAGTAAGTTTAGTCACACTCCTTATAACATCCTGTAAAGATAGATCTGTATTATAAATACTTAATGTGAAATACAAAATAATTTTATGAAATTAAATTTTTATAGATGGACAAACCTGCAATTAGAGAAACACCATTAATGTCTGTGTATTTTTGCATCTAACAACACATACCTACGATAGAAGAAACCTAAAATTATCACTATCAAGAACCTGCGATTAAAGAAAAAATTAATTTGAAAGGCTTGTACGATGATGGTTCTTACCCTAAAATGGAAGAAAAACCCTACAAAAAATCATTGTAGATACCTGGAAAATGGAAGCACCCGTATGTTAGATTTTAGTGGAGCAAAAAATCGAAGCACCCGGATAATTATACCAAGAAACCGAAACCCTAAAAACCGATTTAAACATACCTGAACTTCATTAGAAGGGGGGCAGGAAGCGTGGTCGGCGCCGTGATCGGAACCCAGGGGGAGGACAATAGGGCCGAGCGGCGCTATTCGATGCTGGAGCGGCGCCATGGTCGGCCAACCGGATGTAGGGGCTTCTCGAGAGAGAGGGAGAAATGAGGTTGCTTGAGGGAGGCTGTAAGAAATGAGAAGATTAACTTATATACCTAGGGTTTGCTTACGTTGTCAGCGAGTTTTAAGAAAAGAATTCAATGTTTGTGCACTAAAGTCTTGTACATAGTGCATTATAATGTGTACGCGTCTTAAAATTAAGACATCTCATTTTCTCTCTCCAATATGCATTATATATAGTATATATATATATATATATATATATATATATATATATATATATAGGGTGAGGTTCAATGGAAAACCCACATTTTTGGAAAACCTGGAAAACCAGTTACACTAGTGTAACATTTGTTATAAACAAGAAATTGCACCATGTTTAAACATGTTACACCAGGTGTAACATAGTCATTTTTGTGTAACATTAGTTCTAAAAAACAAATTACACCTTATTTAAACATGTTACACCACGTGTAACATAGTCAGTTTTCTTACACAAGTGTAACCATCATCGCTATAGTTACATATGTGTAACACTTATAACTAGGTTTTTTGGTGTTATACGTAAAAGAGAGATGAAATGGAGAGATAAATAATGAAGTTCAAATCAAAGTTGGACAACCAAAAAAATATTATATAGGTATTTTACTAAAATACCCAGGTTTTCCAATACTTAGCAGATTTTTCAATGATCCTCTTTATATATATATATATATATATATATATATATATATATATATATATATCTATATATATGTTTATAGAAAATTGGGATGTTACATTTTGTACTTTTTGCATTTTTCATTTGTTTTTTATCTTTTCCATAACTTTCTCCCCGTAAAAATGACAAACTCTATTCTTAGATTTTCATTTTTACCACTTGAAACACGACACATTATTTTTGGATGTTTTGAAAACGAAAGAAAATTGATCAACCAACACAGATACCTACGTTTGAGGATTTTGAAAACACATATTTTGGTAAAATGATTTGGAAATTCAATTTAAGTTAAAACAGATATTCCACCACCAGCAATCTTTCAACTACCGATAGGTCTTCATAAAAAAAATGCTGACACCAGATAAAACATTAGTTGCATTGAGATCGACCCGATTCAACAGCGACTGGTCGCCCAGTGTCTCCCACATATTCTTTGTTGGCCTTGGAACCAATCTTTGGTTTCCATATCAATGATGATGAAATATTTTTTATCAGAACCTTTAACAATTTCAACCGGCATCTTTGACCAAGATGACTTACTAGTTGTTTTGAACTTAGGCGACCATGGTTCATCAAAATTTTTACCATTTTCATCCACATATTTTGTATTGTTGTGGACATATGCAGTCGTAGGACAATGTGCAACAAGATGTCCAGGTTAACGACATGTATAACAAATCCTTTCAAAAATTTGAGATGGATTTGAAAAATTCTTTGAATGCTTATAAGATGAAGAATTATCAGAACCAAAATGATCATAAAAAATCATCATAAGAATCATACCTAGGAGATTTACTTCGTGAAGAAACTTTGAAGTCAGATGAAGAACCTCCAGAATAATAAGAACTATTCTTGGAATAGAAAGCAACAACATTTTGTTTCTTCTGAGATTGTTATCTCTTTTAATCCTTTACCTTCTTAACACTTTCTTTCTTCTTTTGATGTTGAGATTGAACTGGCACCTCCTTAAGTACAAATCCTAGCTCTTTGTGCTTAAAACAAGATGATTTTGAAGATGCAACTTGAGAACTACCAGAAGCACTTGTTTGAAGTGCTCGTTGATGAAAATTTACTTTAATCTCCGGTATGTTATTCTCATGAACTAATGACTTAGAAACTTCGACTTCAGATGATGTACCAACAGAATTACCAGACAAACTCTTGTCAAAAACAACTTCATCTTCCAATAATGATGAATCAGATGTAAATTTTGGAGCTTCACCAACATTCACTTTCTTCCTTCCAGACTTAGATTTCTTTTTCTTTTCCGACATTGGAATTGTAAATTTAGAATAATCATTCATTCCTGCTTTTGGATCAAGAGGAGCAGATGAAAATTCAAACATATCCACTGGTGCAGGAACCTTATGAAGATCAGCTTCCCTTGCACTTTCTTCGCTTTTTTCCTTCTTGTACAGAAAATTCAGAAATGTCGGGGACAAATTGCAATTTTTAATTTGTCTCGGCAAATCCAGAATCTCTAACTTTAACTCAGAAATCTGTTGTTGAGCAGCAAATAACTCTTTTGAGAAACAATCAATTCTTTAGATAGACAATAGTACTCATATTTATGTTGTCTTCTCAAATCACACTCTTCAAGAAGTTCTTCAGTGACCTTTTCCCATTTCTTCTTAAAAATAGCAACATCCTTTGTTAATACTTCATTCTTGTCATGAATGAGAAGATTTTCAGCTCTAAGATTTGCAACTTCGTCTTGTAGATAAATCACCTTATCAGTTGCTTCTACTGCAATACCGTTGACTCTTTCGTATTTTTGTTGAAGAGGATAGGTTTTCTGAAATAAAGCTTCAAAATCTTCAGCAGCTTCTTTAGATTCAGCTTTTGTCTTTTCACATTCAGCAAACAAATAATCTTTTTCTTTAATCAAATTCTCATTGATTGTAGTCAAATCATAACACTTTTTCTGAATAATTTTCAACTCTTGTTTAAGCAAGACGATTTCTTCAGTAACCAAATTTATGTTTCTTTCCAAACTTGCATTATGGTTGCTTAAAATAACACAATCAAAATATTTAATCGATCTCTTCTTCTTTTTGACTTTCAGCCATATTTGCCTGAATCTTTTCAACTATTGTTTCTCCTGAACTTATTTCAGAATCAGTTCGAACAACAACGTTTTGATGCTGTTGAACCATTAAAGCAGCAGTCTCTTCATTAGTGATATGTATCTCATTGATGTCAATATTACCATACATATTCCTTCTACACTCACTCTCTGCATTCCATACATATTCATTTGGATGACACCACATCTCATCCACATTAACAACATGAGTAACAAAAGCTTTTTGATTTTGATTAGAATTGCTTGTTGAAGTCTTAGCAAGATGAGCATGTTGACCAGAATTAGACTTGTTATCAGTTGAATTTGGACATTCACGAGAAAAATATCCAAATAGTGAACATTTAAAACATTTCACTTTTGATTTTTCTAACTCAATTTTGCCATCTTGATTCAACCGTTTTGTAGGATCGAGATTCTAACACTTAGTTTAATTACAAGATTACTTGTAAGATTAACTTCGCAGAATTAAGTTAATCTCCACTCTAACTAACAGCTTAACACTTGTAAATAATAGTTATTTGAATAAAGATAATACCATAAGTAAACTTTACTCGGCACTATTTGTATTAACTCAACAATATTACACAGTGTTCATGCATACATTCATGCATACGAAATGTTGAGAGCTAACTATGTTATATATAGTGCTAAGGGAAATCAATGATAGCCATTGATTTCCATGATCATCTAGACCGTCGATTACAAAAGTTAAACTAACTACCAAAAGAATAATCTTTGATTGATGGACTTGATGGCGTGTGATCAGCAACATACTAAAATAGGAGAGCGGCTTTGATACAAAAGGAAGCAACCAAAATGCTTTAATAGCGATTAGACAGCTGAAAAGATGTTGTAGGAAAAGTCCGGTTGAACTCTTTATCTGGTGGATAACAGAGTTCACCCGGAATATTCACTTCTGGTTAAAAGGCTTCTTCCATTTTAAGTGTCTTCTCTGCTTGGACTTAAGACTTCCACTTGAACCTAGTTCAGCTGGAACTTCTTCAAATTTGATCTTCAACCGGAATATCAAAAGTAATATTCCTTACAATATCCCCCTAAGCTGATGTTGTACAAAAAATCTCTTCTACTTAACCTACTTCCCCGAGGCCCTTATGCTTTCATCGATGTCTTGAAACAACTAATCCATGCTCGTTTTAGTTACCTTGGTGCGCTGAAGTATCCCAATCTCTTTCATTCCATTGATCTTGGTGTAGGATCCATCAACTCTGTGCACATAGAGCTTCTTCTATTCTTCTTCCTATATGACAAATTTAATCTCACTGATGGGTTCTTCTTCTTCATCATCAGTGTCACCTTGAGACCTGTAAAGTAACCCACATTCTAGAACTATGCTTTCAATGCACATCCTCAGCAAGTGTTCAGCTTTGGTTGGGCTCAAAATTTTCTTAGCCTTACAAATATGTCATTCAGTTGATAGGTAGAGAGAACTTTGGTAGCTTTGTGAGCATTGATTGCAGCAGTTGTTCCATCTTCAATTTGAAAGGTGAAGTCAAAGGTGGCTTCATCAACTGTCCAGCCAATGATCCTATTCTTTAGACGTAAAGGATCTCTGCCCTTTGGTTTCCTTTCTTTCTTTTCAAGTGCATCAGTCTCATTTTCTTTCTTTTCTTCTTCTTATCCTCGGAGTCATCCCCTGAATCATCAGCATGAGCTTTTCCTTTTGAGGAAGGAGAAGAGGGACCAGGGGGCAAGTTTGAAGGTATAATTGGTGAGGGTGAACATGAAGGTGGAGCATTGATTTCAGTGGATGAGGGTTCTCTTACGGTAAAAGGAGGTAGAGACTTGGGTTTTTGTGGAGGTGGTTTTCTGGTTTTGGGTGTAGGGCTTGATGGAGGTGAAGAGTGAAAAATATCCGACATATCCAAAACAGAAGTAGGTTTGAGTTTTGGGTAGAAAGGAGTGTAAGGGGTGAAATTGTCGATTCTATATTTTGAAGGCAAAGGTTTAAATTTTTGAGCTTTGGAGGGAGGTTTGAATTTTACTAAGGCTTTGGATAAGGATGATGATGGTGATTGGCCAGTGGGATTTGGTTGAGGGTCATATATGAATGACGGTGGAGGTAAAATATCTGTAAAATCTTCAAACTATGGTTTAACAGAAATATTTTTTGGCATACCTAAGGTTGTTTCAGAAGGTAGAGGCAGCACCAGATTTGGGTTCATAGTATATTCATCCCCTTTGACCTTTTGATAAATTGAGTCAATTAAGTTGCATAACTCTTTTACTCTCATTCTAACCACTTCTTCTTCAAGTCTCCAGTTCCTCACAATCAGAACTCTTTTTACCCTTTTGAGCAGCTCATAGTTTTCATCATTCCTAACCAGCTTAGTGGGCATCTTGGAGGCTAAGTTTAGCAAATTTTGCTTCTCACTCTCACCCATTCTTTCAAAATCTAACTCCTTCAGTCTCCAAACAGCAGACCTTCTCTTTGCTTCTTCAAATAGACTTTCGACTACAAAGTTTTCAGAATACAACTCCAAGTCTTCTTGATATTCCCTGGCTAACCTTTCATGCTCAGCTTCAATTCCTGCAGCTTCAACAACCTTGTTAAGAGCTAAAGATTCATCAATTTGAACTATGCTTTGAATCGCTTTGACATTTCCAGCTTGAACGGTTTCTTCCGTTTAAATGGTTTGTGGGTTGTTGTGCATTAAAACCAGTGTTTGAGCAATATCCTCCACTTCATCTTCTGGTTGATCATTCGGTTAGCTTTCCTGTTGGCTTTCCGTCTGAACTTCCAGTTGAATAATTGCAGCCGAAGAGATAAATTCTTCAATATTCCATTCATCAACCACACTTGGCTTGTTGATTTCAGATCCATCTTCCACAATCACAAGCTCCTCAGTAGCCTCATTCCCACCTTCTACATTTTCATCATATCAGCTTCATCCAATTCCTTCTCACTTTCAATCACCAAATCTTCTACTTTAATATATTCAGCAATTACCTGAATGGTGGTTGCAATATCCTTAGGTGCTTGGTCGTATGCCTTCTCCCTTGGAATTACACATTTTTCATTAAGTTTACCACCATGTTTATGTGCTAGGGTAAAGCACCGACAACCATCAAAGAAGATTGAACAAGTTTAGTGAGAGTAGGATCTTCATAGGGAGAAACAGAAACTAGTTGACTGTTCTTGGTAGACTCCCAAGCTTGTTCCACATAGAAGGGATAGACATTGGCTTTCTTGAATGCTGTCAATCTTACTTCAATTGGAAGTCTTTCAACATCATTGTCTTCGGTTGGTGGCAGCAGCAGAAGAGTGAACATCAGCAGATGGTGAGGCAACTTTCTCCCCCAATTTGATAGCATCTTCTTCCACTGATTTGAAACTGCCAAGTTCTTTTATTGGGTTCGAAGAGCTAACCTCAAGAGATTCATTTTGCTGCTCTATAGTAGTTTGCACCTGCAAGGTATGAGATTGGACAAGATTTGCAACAGTGGCATTAAGAGTATCCACCGGTTGCTAGAGATTTGTACAAATTCATCAATTCCGGTAGTGTAAAGCTGTCCTAAACTTACTTTTTACCAGTATCCCTGGACAAAACTAAGCCATCAATCCGAGATTGATCATGCTCAGTACCCACGGCTTCTTGGCACCTGGGATTATCCACTACTGTTTCAGGTTCCCTTGGTTCCAATGAAGGACCCACAGGAGCTGATTCAGAGAGGATTGCCATGGATTGGGTCTTATTGATGTTACTGCTAGCACCAGGTTCGAGTGGGGACACCTGGGTAGCAACAACCCTCTCCATATGAATCTCTTCTTCACTCCTGAGATTCACCTCCAAAGAAGAGTGTTGGTTCAATGCAACAGGGTCCAAATCCATTAGAATGTTCTCTTGTAATGTGGTGGGTGAGTTAATAACACCATCATTTGGATCAGGATTGAATGCATTGTTACTCAAGAGTGATGGGGATGAGTAGGGTGAAAACCTATTAGATGGGGATTGTGCATCTATTTTTAGTGACTCCCTCTCAGATGAAGGTTCATCCCTGAGAGATAATCCCAATTTGGTTGGCTTCTGCCTAGGCTTTTTGGCTTTGGCAGGGCTTAGAGCTTGGGTGGTTTCAGTGGGCATAGGTGGAGGAGACCTAGCATCCACAAGTTTCTGCGTTTTGGAAATTGCAGCAGGGGATTTTGGTTAAGTTGTGGAAGTGGTGGTTGTGGTTTTATCAGATGACTTCCTCTTCTTGGATGTGTAAGCATGAATGGTAGAGTGTAATGATCAAACTAGTTCCTCACGCGATATCATATCCAATAATCACCGTGCGGAATCCGGTGATTAGAGGTGATTCAAGAACAATAGAAAAGTATAACAAAACAATGATGGAAACAATTAAAAACATAAACCGAATGAGAAGTGAACACTCGATTGATTACTAGTTGTAATACACTTGAAAGAATCGAAATTATCAAGGAGAATCTCGATGACACCTTGCACCTTTACCCTAGCTTCAACAACCTAATCAAGATACTATAGGGTTCTATCTATAGGAGATGATAGACTTACAAAACACTCTATCTCCTAACCCTAATCTATATTAAAAATCCGGCCCTATACACAATAAAACCGACCGAACCCTATCAACCAATTAAACCCACAAAAGTTAGCCCAATTACAAGTATTAAGTAGCCCACAAATATTAGAATAAACCCAAAACACATCTAATGCAAAAGCCTCATTTTCTAGGTCTATACAATCTTTCCCTAGGCTTTAGCATTAGCTGTCTTCTACATTCTGAATCTTCTAGAAGTCTGCACCAATGTAGGATCATACCACAGCTTTTCCTGAACAATTCGTGCAACTCCTCTAGTGTAGACCTTGGCATACTGCTCATTACACTACGTCAAAAATGACCTTTAGCCACTGTTTTTAAAAAAATGTGGCTAAAGGTCATTCACACTAGTTTTAGCCACACATTTTTTCTACGTGTGACGAAATATATAGCTTTTCGGGCCTTTTAGCCACACATTTTTCATTCGTGTGACGAAAAATACACCTTCTCAGAACCTTTAGCCAGACTTTTACAAACAAGTGTGACATTTATTAGTCACGTAAAAAAAGTGTGGCCAAATGTGACCAACGACCACTGTATTTAGAACCTTTAGCCACACTTTAAGAAAATGTGTGACAATTACTAGCTACGCTAAAAAAAGCGTGACCAAATATGACCAACTGCCATGGTAATTTTTTATTTAAGTGGCTAAACCATATTAGATATAGCCACTTATAATTATTTACGTGACCAAAAAGTAGTGTTATTAGACACTTATTTAAAGAAATAGAATTGGTGACTATAAGTAATTTATAGTCACACATACAATATTAATCCGTGACTAAAATTTTTCAGTTCCCGCTTATTAAGTTTTCACTTCCCCCCATATCTGATTTCACTTCCCGCTTACGATTCCCCTATCTAATTTCACATTTCACATTCTAATCTAAAATCTCACCATCAGTTCGTCATTCTCTCCCTCCAACCTCCAGAACCCTAACCGATCTCTCCCATGGCTATCAAAGAAGAACCAGTAGAAGATATCTGATGCTGCATCGATTTCTATCTCCCTTCTCATCTATATCCTCAAACCGTAAGTCTTCTCTATGTGACCTAAGATTCTCCATGACCCGTTGTTGTCCCTCTTTCAATATTTGAAGCTCGAAATCCAAAAGAAAACAGAGGGTTAAATCTCAGAACCCTAGCGATTGCTCATGGCGGCGAAGAAATCAAGAAGCGAAGGAGTGTTTTCTAGGGTTTCAGGTTGCGAAGGAGGGCTCATGTCATTCAATTAGGTTGCTAATTTAGAAAAGTTTTATCTGTTATATCTGTGGGTAAATCTTGTTTCTAGAGCAAC
>JBCNJP010000017.1:22660370-22740015 GCA_039602395.1 Deinandra increscens subsp. villosa
ACTTGGGGGAGAAATCATGAACAATCAAACCTTTTTACTTGATATTAAGGCTTATGTGTTAGACATATGATTACATGTTCTTTTACTGCCCAAACTAAGGTACATTTCGTTATATAACGTTTGTAAACTAAATCCCACTATTAGTTGATTTCAATAAGTTCTGGTACGAAACGATAGCTAATGAATAGATCTATTTCGGTTGACAACCCTACTTATGATTGGTCGCTTCAATCCTGACTCCATGGTTTTTGTCAATAAGTACATGCCAGTTATTATGTTCCATTCCATTCGGTATTTCTTGGGCGAGATGCCATGAGTGAGTAAATCTGTTAGTGTTTGAAATCAAGGTTCTTGTGAGATCTTACAACCACAATGGTAAACCAATTTAATATTCAAGTATGCCATAAACTGTTTTACAAATTTATTTGTAGAGTCATAAACTTGTGAACCTCACTAACTTTATGTCGACCTTTTAAACTTATGTATTTCTCAGGTAAATGAGACTTAATGAAGACGTATAAACGGAGCTTTCTTTTAACTATCGAATCTGCATGATCCGGTGTCATAGTCCCGACCTATCCCTAAATAAACACTTAGTATTTTCAATTATCAATTAAGACTTTATTATTCAGAATGTAAGACTTTATCATGTCACCATAACTTTTTTCCGCTGCAATTAATAATATGTGATTTTCTTATAATATTTTGAATAACGTAGAAGTCGTTCTATGTATCCACGACTATGGTTCCATCCATTCACACACCTCAATGTTTAGGGTGTGACAGATTGGTATCAGAGCCGTGATTATAGTGAACTAGGTTAAACAAACAAACAAAAACCAAACCTGGACTATAACCCGCTCTAAAGCTACCATTTGCATGGAAGGCCTCTTCTCTAACATATTGACCTATGTTAGTTTACTTTCTATGATTAAATGTGCTACCTTGTTTCCATATATATGTGCACACACTGTTTTATCTAAACGACTAATTGTATGTTACTAACTCTGCTTTCTCTTGGAAACATGTTAATCCAGAGATGACTTCGAGAGAGGTCATTTGCATTTCTGATTCCGAGGGTGAGCCCGAGCATCAGACACTTGTATAACACACCCATGCCTGAGGATTATGTGTAATCTAGTCCAGAGATGGAGATCCCACCTACAGTGGAGTGATTAAACCATCAGTCTTACCTTCCTGTTTCCTACAGCCACAAGTCTCGGATGGCACATCCTCTGACCACCACACTGACCTTACCGCTGCTACTAGTGGTACTGCTGCTGTTACTGCCACCGAGATACCACTCCCCACCAGAGTCCCTGACCCTTTTGCCTCTAGGGAGCGTTCTGTTCACACATATCGTGCCGTTCCTGGTGGCGGTAGGAAAGGGTTTACCCCTAGGAGGACATCTGGTCTTCCTCCCAAGCGGCGTGACACTAATGATCACCCAGAGGAGCCCAAGCCCAAGCGACTCCGACCGTTTGAGCTTCCCCACTTGGCATGGATGCCCGAGTACATACGTTCATGGAGGGCATGCTAGCTGCTACGAGCAAGGTGAGTCCTCCATCCAGGGTGCCACACGCCGACCTCCCATGGCATTTCACCCTTTACTGATGAGCCTATATCTAACACTGTACCATTGCTTGTTGCTCGTATGAGATGCTACGAGGAGGGTCTGGCGGTGATCGATGGCGAGATTGCCAGACTCCCCACCGTAGCAGACCTGGGTGCTCTCGAGACCAGGGTGGACAGGATTGATGGGCACATGGCTGCCACTCGTGGCGCCATGGACTCCCTACACGCCAACATGTGTTGGGTGTCGAATCTAGCAATTAGAGTAGTAATATGAACCAACTTTAACACACTATAAATGGTATAAATGGAAGTAAGGTTCGTGTCCTCATGGATACGATTTAACTTTTGATACCGAAAACCTTTAGTACAAATTCAATGTTGTGAAAATTAATAAAAATGGGGGTTTATAAATTTTTAGTGAAAATATAAAAATTCTAACAGAATGTCAAAACGGCATTTTCAGAATCCCTTACGCCCGTTTTGGACTGCTATGAAAAAAATGAAATATTTTTGTTTATTCTTATTTTAACTAATTATAAAAATAAAAATTGAAGCAAACTTTAACTAAATATTAAAAATGAATTCTAAGTATGTGATAAAATAATTCCAACACAAGGGTAATCTCTTTTTTTTTCGACTTGACTTACAATCATTAATGGTTATGGTGCAATGACCCTTTTTATAAAATGGTTTGTATCGATTCTAGATGTCGAGCCGTTCTGACATCCACTCCATCTAATGTCTAACCAAACGCAGTTCGTTGATTAGAGCCAACTCGCTACTCTAATCTCTAGTCATTCTAATCTTAGTGTGTGGGTTGCGGTGATAGAAGAACCAATTACACTTGAACACATACGCCGTTCGGTGTGTTTATCTATATTATGTGATTCTATAACGAGTTCAAATTCATAGACAAACTTAAACTGTTATTTGTTTCTTTTATCAAGATTAAGAACTCTTTTAGGGTTTTAAAATTGATGAACTTTATTAGATCCATTAATAAAGTGGCCAGTTTTATTAATAAAACTAATGTATACCGTAAAAGAATCTAGGTTTAAGATCAACAATAAACACACAATTCATAAATCAGATCTCATAACGTTTCACATAAATTCAGAGTCAAACATCAAAAAATCAAACCCTAATGTTAAAATTAAAAGAAGATTAGCAAGACATGGTGACTAAATAATTCAAACAAAATAAACTAAACATATAAAAAAAAATAATTAAGACACACGAACAAGAAATTAAAAGGGTGATTTCATCAAACTTCAAAATATAAGTATTCAAATTGAGTTTCCACCCGTCGAAGTTCCCAGGAGGTCAACAGGTTAATGTCCTTAATTTTTCTTTGCGATGGAACTCCCCTTTTATTTGTTTGTTTCTTGCTGCGATTTTTTATGGGTTCATCAGCCCAAGCCCCAAAAGGTGGGTTTAATAACATGATATAGTTTACCATTTGAAATTTAAAAAGAAAATAAATAAAGTTGTGGTCATCACAACATCCCTTCATGTCCATCATATCGGTCGTCCTAATTCTAGCGGGGCCTCTAACTACTTTCCAGTTATTTCATTATCAATCGTGATGCATCCGTAATGCCCCTTGATCATTTTGCGCCTAAAATAAATAAAAACGTCAAAAGTAGAATCTTTTCCGCAAAAACTAATATTTACAAAAAATACTACGATATGAACGAGAAAATGCATAACAGGAGTCAGCATGGCCACTACTGACATCCTCCTGTCAAACGAGGCAATGCAGATGAGGGTTGCTAGCCTACTTACCTTTCTGACTCTTATGTCCCAGATCACCACTGCCTTGATCATGCCACCTGGCCCCTACCCATTTAGATAGTCTTTTATCAGACTTAGCTTTTGGACCACCATTTTAGTGTTAAAACATGTTGTATTTTGGTGGGACTACGTGCCCAAAGACAAACTTATGTATTTTGATCATCTCTGTATGTTTACACGTAATATGGTGGAATGGAATGATATTTAGTATTATTATGTTGTGTTATTCATTCGGGCACGTTATCCCTTCTATCTTATGTTTCATGGTTGTGTTGTGCATATCATGTTGTGGTATTATTGATGTATGTCGTGGTAGTTATTCTTGTACATGTAATTGTACAGTTTGATTTAGGGTATGAAATTATAGGCATTATGAAATTTGCATAAATTTGCAAGTCATACCTAAGAGTTTCGGTACATAACAAGATCTAAATGACGAAGGGAGCTTCCCTGTTGGTGGCTCCACACACACATTGTACAGTTTTATATTGATGTTTTTATTTCTGATTTTAATGTGCAGCTTACTTTGAGTGAAAATAAGACTTATGTCAGCCAACATTGAAACAGATAACAACTGCGAAAACAATTTTGTTGTTGCTAATAAGATTTGGGAGTTGTCTACAAGGTAATCTAATTTTCACAAAGTTGATATTTATTTGTTTCAGAAGAGTACATTTGTTTCGTTCCTTTTCTTTAGAAGTTTATAGCTTCGATAGTGAAATGGACATAATGCAGGCTTGGAGTCTTCTATCTGTAACCGCATGTATCTTTTTTAAAAATTTATGGATTCTAGATAGTTGTTATGTGTCTCTTTATTAGTTTCTGTTGCAATAGTTGATTTGTTTGTCAATGAAAAAGTCAAATTTGCTATAAAATTAACTGAAGTCAGTGAAAAACAAAATTGATTTGTGTATGCTCAACAAACAAATTATGTTCAATAACACAGTGGATTTGAATTTGATGTCTATATTCTGAATTGCCACATGGAACATAACTGATATGTTATATATTCTATGCCACTTCCCATATGAAAATCAACTTTTGAACTATGTTTTGTTATTAACCTTTATTTTAAAGATAGTATAATTCCATAAATGTAATTTTATTTCATAAAACTTTACGAAAATTAATTTTTTTAATTCATAGTAAACAATCACATACTAACTCTTCGCTTAAAACCCTGCAGTCAAACTGTAACTATTGATCCTTTTACTGATTTTTCAAGTGAAATTATCTATTTTCCTTTGTTCTTAAATCACCAAGTACGATTAGAAGGTTGATTTTCCTTTTTGCTTATGACTTACAGAGCTATCAGTATGTATGAAGTTACCTTTAGATTAAGTAAACTGACGATGCTACTTATGTATGCTATTTAATTATTTATGTATTCTGTGTGTATAATTATGAGTACTTAGGAGTATCGTATACCTGTACCACTTTGGTAGGGATAAACACAGGGTCACCGGGCCATAGGCCGGGATCATAGTCATTGGGTTACAAGTGTTAGATGAATTTTTTTTTGGGAATTAATATTAGCATGATGGGTTTCATTATTTAGTTGGGTCAGAAGGGTATTTATATAGAACATAAGTACTGTCAAGCATGCACTATTCATTTGACCAAAGGAACATATAGTATCTAAAGGTGCTTGACTCGAAAGAAGGACCAATAGTCCTACACTTTATGAAAATGATAATGATTCAAAGTTTAATGTGACATATTCTTTATATCTTAATACTTTCTAACCTATGAGTTTTGTTATATTTTCCTCAGGTGTCGGTTTATGAATTTTTCCAGCAACACAAAGTATTTACGTTGCCGGGAGCACCGTCCCAAGAGACAACTAAATGCTGGAGAGTGGGAATGCCGCTCGTAAGTCTCGGTTTTTCATAGGAATGCATTTTCTTAATCACTATACGTAGTAATTTCGTAAAAAAAATAACAAGAATTTGTCGAAGAATCTAACAACCAAGTAGCAGATTATTTCAACTTCAAACAGCTAAACCATGTCTACACCTGATCTTTTAGTTTGGTTATAGCTATATTGTTAACAGTTTTGATTTGTCAAAATCACATAATACTCGCATACATACGAACACCCGTATACATTTTAGATTTGATTTGTAATGTGCTTTAGGTTCAAATTTGGTAAGGTGTGATTTCGTCAACTTTGCTGGAAATGTCGATTGTCGGAAGTGCAACGGCGAGCGGTCCAAAGATGCAGAAGCTAAGTACCAAGAACAGATGTGGAGGAAACCTTCTTAAGTAACTCATCTGGTATGTAACTTAACCAAAAACAAATTATTAGTGGAGGAAACCTTCTTAAGTAACTCATCTGGTGTGTAACTTAACCAAGAACAGATTATTAGTCAGACTAATGGTTATCTTGACAGCTTTATATGTTTTGTTGCCACAAGGATGAAAAAGCATGTTAGAAAGACTAGGAAACCAAAAATTAGCATTTGTAAGTCTTGATGAGAACATATATAATATGAGTTTCTGACCCACTTTTCTTATTTTGGTTGCAAAGATCTTTGAAGTTTACATAATTGGAAGAACCAATTCAAGTATGCAAGCTTAGACATTGAATATGCTTTCTCTTTGTGATTTGATGACACACAATCAAAATCTCAGGTACGTGTTTGCAGAAGGGCTTGGCCTATCTGAAATTGTGTCAATCTTTTCAATGTCATCGCAATGTCTTCACAGTTCCATATTTTGTAATGCTCGGGATTTCCTAGATCAATATCAGTAACTACAAACGGATACGTATGACATAATGCCTCAGAAGAAGACTTGATTCAATCATCAAACAACCATGATTAGTCCTCAAAGGATCAGTTGTTTTTCCTAGAGAAGTTTTGACCCATTACTATTACTATCCTATCAATTTATCAAGGGATTCCTTAGCTTGATCATTAAGAAGTTTTAAAATTTTGTGTATTCTTCCAGATTTTTTTTTCAAATTATAAGAATTTTAGTTGGTTGTTTTTCATGAGAAGTCATCTTATTCATATTCAGGCATGTCTATGTGTTATGTGTTGTTGAAGGAACTCTGAATGTTTTGGTATTGCTTTTTGTTTTATTTTAGCTTTATTTGTTGTTGTTTGTTTACTTGGCTATTATGTTAGAATCAGGGTTAATGAGGGATTAAAGATAGGTGTATTTCAATGTATTCCCTAACTTTATAAAAAAAATGGGAAACGTAGCTATTTTTAGATTTCTTTTAGATTTGTTTATATATTTTGTAGGATTATTAGTTGATTCTTTGTTGTTTTTTATAGGTGTTGCTGCTGAGGTTGCTCTTGAGAAAACTACAATCAGTTAAGGAACTACTATAGTTTTACCCAGTGGTGATCTGCGTTTCTAAACCGCAAAGCAAACCCCCATTTAGGACAGCAGGGACTGCTGCTATATTGTTGTTCTTAGCTTAACATATTTCTCTATTGTTTAATCTGTTGTGCAGATTAAGGACGAGGCAGGTAATCATAGTTTCTTATAGGTAATCACATTTATGAACTTATGTGGTAATTAAGATCTGCTGTGTCTTCTGCAGGTAATCGCAGTTTCTTATAGGGATGCCTTCTGTGTAAGTTGTTGCCTTCTAATCTTGTTGTCAGTCGTTCGTGCTTTTATTTTGTTTATATAGGTATCTTTTACCTAGAAAAGCTAGATTTGGTTATGCATCACAAACATGTTTATATCTGTTAACCATTTTTACATGCTTTTGTGTATAATTATCTTCAAGTTCTAATATTTTAAGTGTAAAAGACAAAATGCTTATTAAGATCTTATTCAAAGGAAGAGATAGCGTACCAAATGATCATATACACATTAAGGAGCTGGAAGAGTAATTCAAGGTTGATAGGACTAATGCAGGTCTTGTTTTATTTGAAGTGTTGTATTTGTAGATAACTTTTCATTAGAAATTTGTCCATTTGTATTTAAAATGAAAACTTATGTATGGATCTTGAATTGTTATTGTTAATAACATCTGGTTTTTATGTTTTTTTATGTTTATTGTAGTTTTTATTTTACAAAAATAATGAAAATAAAATCTCTAATTACACGAAATGGTCACGCTTGTAGTTATTAATGCGTGACTATATGATAGAAATGGCCACATATATAATAAATTAATGTGACTATATGATAGAAACGACCACGTTTTTTTGTTATAAATATGTGGCCATTGTTTACCTTTAGCCACGCTTTTTAGATGGAATGCTTGATTCCAACAACCTTTTAGCCACGTTCAAACAAAATTCATGTGGCTGTTGCTACCCTTTAGCCACACTTATAAAAAACTCATGTGGCTGTTGCTACCTTTTAGCCACACATTTCAGATGAGCTGCTTGATTCCAGCAACCTTTTGCCACGTTTTTTTTAAAATATGTGGTCGCTGCCTCCTTTTAGCCACTTTTTCAGATGGAATGCTTTATTCCAGCAACCTTTTGCCACGTTTTTAAAAAATAAGCGTGGCTAAAACAAACTTTTTAGCAAATTCATGTGGCCATTGCTACCTTTTAGCCACGCTTATAGAAAATTCATGTGGCCGTTGCTACCCTTTAGTCACGTTTATAGAATATTCATGTGGCCGTTGCTACCTTTTAGCCACACATTTCAGATGGAATGCCTGTTTCAACAAAAATATTGATACCTATAGCCACATTTTTAGTCACTATAGCCACTAATCTTCAAGTGTGGCCGTATGGTACCTATGGTCACGGGACCTTTGGTGTCGATTGAAATGAAAAAAAAAACGAGGCTAAAGGGTTTTAGCCACGTTTTTTTCAGTGGCTAAAGCCCATTTTTGACGCAGTGTTATCTAGAGTGCACTCAATTTGACTCCTGCTCAGCACCATAGTATCTTGCTCATAAAACCTTAGCAAGTCATGCACTTCCATCACACTCATCTTCTTTGACTTGCAAATAATCTTGGCTTCACCGGTATACTCACTCTATGCCCATGTCTCAAAATCATGCAAGCAACCTTCAAGATGTCTAGGTGGAAGAGGTATAGTCTTAGCCTTCTCTGTTGGAGGGTACAACACATTCGAGAACTCTTTCTTTGAATCATTCTCATACAAATCTCTATACTTCTTCATGTAGGAATCTTTATGTGGAAAATCATCAAAGTTCTTGAACTTGCTCAGCACTGCATTTTTCAATTTCTTATAGTAATGATTTGGATATTCATTTCTTGACGGGTTGAAGAAAGGTGCATGAAAAACTTTGGTTAAATCCACCGTTGTCCAGGAGTAGAATTGTATCCAAGACTTATAGTATTCCAATGGGCACGATCCTCTTCTTCTGACCACAAACATGTGCTTCTCTTCATTAAACATCCACGACTTTAGTTCCCAAGTAACTCCTCTCTTATCATGAAACTGGTCACCAAGTTGAATTAAATACCTCTCAGGAGGCTGTGCAAAGGTCTTGGTTTCCCATCCTCCATCAAATTCAGCACCAGGCACTGTCATGTAGTCCCGGTCTCTTGTATCATTTTCTTTTTCAGCATCCTCAGGCAGAATGGGACCTAATGCAGTTTCATCGGGAATATTAGACTCAAAATCAAATACTACTTCACGTGTGCAACCACCTACTCCTGAACTTCCTCCTTTACCTCCTGGGTCTCCTTTATCATCTTTCTTCAATTTGGGCTTACTTGTACTACCTTTACCTGCAGAGCTAAGCTGTCTCACTAGCTTGTGTAATTCTCTAATCTGCACCAAGAATTCTCTGTTAACTTTCTTCTGATCTTGCAGCTCTATGTTGTACACCTTTTGTATATCTAGTAATTGAACAATCACTTCATTCTAGGCTACATTCTGGGCTTCGAGCTCAGCTATCTCATATCTTAGCTCTCTTTCAAGCCTATACTTAACTGTCTCTACTGCTTTCCTCTATCTTGTGTTGTGGGTTGAGTAGAGAATGACGATTGACCAGCTCCAGTACTAGTAGAGTGACGCACTCTTGGGTCAAGCCGTCTCCTCACGGAATCATTAAAAGCTTTAGTAAGGGGTTGAGTAGCAACCTTGATCTGTTCAGTTACATCTTCTGTAACAGAAGCACCGAGGGGAGGATCCTCCGTAGCTTTCCGTTTTCTTGTCAATTGTTCTTCAATAGTCTCGGTCTCTTCTTCTTCTATTTCTATATCATCAAGATATGTTTCATAGTAGATATTGACATCATGATCGTCAAACTGTAGAGCTTCTATCTGTACATCTTCTATGTTAAATTCATCTACCCACTCATCACTATCGGACAACTCAGTCACAGGCTTCTCTGAAGCAGGAAAATTATGTTCTTCTTCCATGACAACATATCTCTGAGGTGGGACCTCATCTCTAACAATCTCAGCAAATTCCCCAAACTTATTTCCAAAGGGGACCTTATCAGATAGCTTTTTCTTAGGATTAATCATTGGGAAAATATCTATTCCCATAGGCTTTGTGTCATGTGTGTCACCAGACTTTCTCAGATTCATATATCTGGTATCCAATGCAAGCTGGATAAATCTAGGAACTACAGCAAACTTCTTGTCCCTCTTCGCAACTGCGATGTCTTCAAAAATCATTCCTAACCAGTTAAATTTCAATCCTCTAATAAGTGACACCATTGCATGGGTGTGCACCTGATTCAACTGATCCGTGGAGCTTTTCTTAGCAATGACACACTTTTGCAGATAGTGTGCCAACATCCTCCAGTACGGTGGAATAAGAACTTTCATGGTAGGCGGTGACTCAGTAGTATATCCCATTTCCCTCAGACACTGGGTCACAATCTCTTTATCCAAGGCAATTGGATATGAAGCCTCATCTTTCAATCTTAGAGCTTGTCGGATGTCTTCAAAAATCATTCCTAACCAGTTAAATTTCAATCCTCTAATAAGTGACACCATTGCATGGGTGTGCACCTGATTCAACTGATCCGTGGAGCTTTTCTTAGCAATGACACACTTTTGCAGATAGTGTGCCAACATCCTCCAGTACGGTGGAATAAGAACTTTCATGGTAGGCGGTGACTCAGTAGTATATCCCATTTCCCTCAGACACTGGGTCACAATCTCTTTATCCAAGGCAATTGGATATGAAGCCTCATCTTTCAATCTTAGAGCTTGTCGGATGTTCTCCTCAGTCCGCATCACTCTTATATTTTGAATCTCAGCTTGTATCTGTTTATCATCCTTTGAAAGAATAGCAGTATTCTACAACTCTTGTTGCATTCTCTTACAAACGATTGGATTTGCACTTAAAGCATAATTCTGACAATATTTATTCGGTCTTTCTGTTAGTGATCTGTACTTCTCTATGTAGTCGGCTAAAAGATCTAGTAGATAAGCCACGATGTTGTGATCCTTCACAAATTCTAACTCCATGCAATCAAACAGACATACCACAAACAAGCAAACATCCATTAGATAACACAATGTCATAAACTAACCCTTAGAATTTTAGGGTTTTGAATTTCTTAAAAATCGGGCAGCATAACAACTTAAAATAGGACAAAAACCATGAGAAAATCATCATCAGGTACCTTTTCGATTAAAAACTGGGTTTTCAACGGAAAAGCATCCTTCTGATCGAAAAGCTGAACATCCTGATCGAAAAGTACTTTTTACCGAAAGGTTTCGATCGAAAAGCATAAGCTCTGGTCAAAAAGCTTATGCTCCGATCGAGAAGCCCGTGTCTCGATCGAAAAGTAGGAGCCTTGGATCGAAAGGCCCTTAATACGATCGGAAAGCCATGTGTTGCCGAGATCCACGATCTAAAAGGGCCTGGGACCGATCAAGAAGCCTCTTAGCCTGATCGAAAAGTCCCTGAGACGGTCGAAAAGTTCGTCTTCTCCAGTGAGCAACCTGCAACTCAAATAAACATCCCACTTTCAAGTGTTTTGACGCTCGAATTTAGCCACAGACACCTGCATACACGATTTCTCACCTAACCCAAGCAAAAATAATCACAAAGAAGCACATACCCGACGGTTTCTTTTGGGGGGGGGGGGGGGGTTCTACGGACCTCTTCAAACGGGGCGCCGTCACTTGTTAGAATCCAAAATCAACACTGGGGGGAGTGTTAGGTGTTGATATCCGACAACCCTGGTGCGTCGTATGGTGGCAATCGGCGGCGGCGATGGTGATTGGTTGGAGACACCGGCGGCAGTGACGGGAGTAATGTGGGGTGTTCCGATGGTAATTTCAGGTGAGGGGGTGGTGGTGAGGTCGTGTGAGGGCGGCCGCGTCGGTGGTGGTGAGAGGCGGTGGTGAATGGGGGTGATAATGGAGGTGGTGTGAGTTAGGGTTTCGGCGAGGAGAATGGAAGAAGAAGAGGGGTTTTGAGTTTGAAAGGTAATCGTGGGTTACCATGAGAGACAAAGAAGATATTTAAAATTTTACACATTGCCTCCTTACCTTTTTAAAAAAACACATTGACTCAAAACTTTAACAAACACACTTTTTTCATAATTCAATCTCAATTTTTTAATGTATAAACCCGCTCACTCTTATAAACTTCCCCTGAACTCAAACCCGAGAGTTTTACATCTGACAACTTATAAAAATTAAATAATTTCTTTTAAAAAAATTATAAAAACACGAGTAAAAATTAAAATAAAACACTAATAATTACTAAATTATTTACCACTTTACAGACTGAGTTATGAGTGAGAAGGCATATTAGGGATCTTACCAGATATTTTGTGACTGAGGAACCCTTTTCAGCTTCTATTACTTCACATGTTCAGGTGATTGCCGGTATTTTGGTCCAACTTAAACTCTTGCCACTTTCGCTTACTCAGGCAGCTTTGTAACATACTTTATCTTTTAGGGTTTATTATTTATGAACATCTATCCAGGTCACACACATAAGTCCTAGGTATAATTTGTACATTTTATCAAGTATACCTGGTTTCCCTACTACATTTTTCACGACACCTTTCCTTAAGCCTAACATCATGCTCCAGACTGGGTTGAGAAAAGAAATAAAAGATCACGGAGATTTTTAGGGATAATATACAAGTCAACTGAATTTTTGAAACATTTTTAATAATGCTCTCATCAGTGACAAGGCTGAGGGTTTTGGACTCTTGAGGGTCTCTTTTAGTTGTGCTCAAAGGCATCTTTTGGGTTTATCAATTATGTACAATGTGATCTTAGACGTACGTGGATCAGGGAGACTCCAGGTCTCTGTTACCGCATAACAGAGGAGGCCTGACTCACGTTCAACATCCCCAGGTCATTGCTCTCGCAAAGCAGAGTGGATGGGATTTTTGAGCATCACATCAAAGAACTTAGAATCGGGCGTGTGTCTCAGGATCCCTGGTACACAGTCAAATAGAGGTTGTACTAACCCAAGTGTGTGTTTCCTATCAAGCATCAAGTGTTGTGACAAACCATACCTTTTGATTGATTGACAGCAGAGCCTACCAAGCATATCAACCGTGAATCACTTCTTTTCACATCCACTTTACGCGTGTCAGTCATTAAAAACCTGGGTTTATATCACTTCCCAACCGGGTCAAACAAAATCAGTAAAAAATTTAAAAAGCACACAAATTTAAAGGAACCATCTTGATGTATATTTTTTCCTTCCCCTTGCTTTTTAGATTTTTTTTTAAACACACACACTGAAAGTAAAGACACTCTTTTGTAAATTTGTTGTATATATATATATATATATATATATATATATATATTAATATACAGATAGTAGTTGTCAGACTACTCTTCAAAGGCTATCATTCTGAGGCCTTTGACACACATTTCAAAATTTGCACTAGGGAGGGGTTTAGTAAACATGTCCGCCATGTTGTCATCCGATTGCACCTGTTCTAAGTGAATGAGTTTGCGCTCGAAGCAATCCCGAATGAAGTGCACTTCGATATCTATGTGCTTAGTTTTTGAGTGCCGTACAGGATTTTTAATAATTTGCAAGGCAGCAGTTTTATTACAGAAATGGGAGTGTCAAAGAAATTCAAACCGTAATCTCCTAATCGATGCTGCAACCATACCACCTGTGAGCAACATGCAGATGCAGCCATGTATTCTGCTTCAGCTGTAGATTGTGACACCGTGTGCTGTTTCTTGCTCTGCCAAGCTACCAACCTATCTCCCAAGAACTGTGCTCCAGCAGATATAGATTTCCTGTCAAGCTCACAACCACCATAATCACTGTCAGTAAAAGCATACAAATTAAATCCAGACTCCTTAGGGTACCAGAGGCCCAGCCTTGGTCTACCCTTCAAATATTTAAAGATTCTTTTAACGGAAGATAAATGAGAGAGTTTAGGGTTAGCCTGATATCGTGCACATTGGCACACTGCAAACATGATATCTGGTCAGCTGGCCGTCAGATATATAAGTGACCCGATCATTGAACGGTACATGTGCTCGCTGACCGGTTGACCATCTGGATCTTTGGTGAGTGCTGGACGGGCTGCCATGGGTGTGGCAGCAGGCTTTGAGTCTGCCATCTTGTACTTCTCCAAAATTTTTGTCACATACTTTGCTTGATGTACAAGGATACCGCTTTCACTTTGCTTCACCTGTAATGCCAAGAAGAACTCCATTTCTCCCATTTGACTCATCTCGAACTTTGTCCTTATCACTTGTTCGAATTCCTTGCATAACTCCTCATTTGTGGACCCGAAGATGATATCGTCCACATATACTTGCACCATTATGATGTGATTATCAACCTCTTTCCTGAATAGTGTCTGATCCACTATTCCCCTGATGTACCCATGAGCTAGAAGATGATCAGTCAACGTTTTGTACCAAGACCGTGGGGCCTGATGCAATCCATAAAGGGCTTTGTCTAGCTTGTACACATGATAGGGATGTTCTTCATCAATTAAACCTGGAGGCTAAGTGACATGACACCTCTTCATCCATGTCTACATAAAGGAATGCAGTTTTCACATCCAACTGATAGACAGTGAAATTCATTTAGGAGGCACAGAAACACTCTGATCGCTTCCAAGCGAGCAACCGGTGCATACACTTCATCATAGTCAATGCCTTCGATCTGCTTGTGCCCTTGTACTAACATCCTTGCTTTAATTCTCACAATAACACCATTGTCATCTTTCTTATTCTTGTAAAGCCACCGAGTTGTGATGATATTTTTGTTGGCTGGCTTCTCCACTAACCTCCACACTTGATAGCTTTGAGAATTGGTTTAACTCTTCATGCATAGTTTCTACCGAGCTAGGATCTGTCAAAGCCATTGTGATGTTTGGTGGCTCAATTTGAGATATAAAGCATGAATACATGCAGTGGTTGATATCACCCGATTTACTTCGTGTTATCACCCCAGATGCTAAAGGACCTATTATGTTATCCAATGGATGATATTTGTGAATCTTATTTCACCTACTGCTTGTACTGGGATTTCAGGAGGTAGGTTAGCCTGATCGGGTTCTTCATTGATCTCAGTTTCTGGCTCTGCCTTAGCTTCCTGTTTTTGGACTGCTCCTGTGCTGGGTCTGGAGCCTCCTCATCATCATCTTTATGTTCATTAGTTTCAGTCACCAGTGTTATCACCGGGTCAGTGGCAGGAACCGAAGAGGATTTTGAGATGGTATGAGCAATTGACGGTCCTGAAATTGTATCGTCAAAAAGTTCTTCGGCAATGACTGGATCCAATCCAAATGGGATAAAGAATTGGTTGTAGTCAAATGCTAGTGCAGGACCCACTCCTCCATCCGAAGGATTTTCTTCAAGCCAGTCTACATTGGTAGACTCCATTACTTTACCAGTTTTTTTTTTTTTTTTTGGTTGAAGACCATGTATGCTGAGCTGGCAGAATAACCTACAAAATAACATTCATCAGATTTTGCAACAAACTTGGGCAGATCATTATTAATTAAAACAGTGCAAAGACATCCAAAAGCACGAAGATGCCTAACTTTTGGCTTGTCATGATAGATCAACTCATAGGGAGTCTTCTGGTGTCGCTTGTTTATAAGAACCCTGTTTTGCACGTAACAGGCCGTGTTGACTGCTTCTGCCCAGAACATAGTGGGCAATTTGGAATCACAAGCATCGTGCGAGCGGCTTCAATTAATGTTCAGTTACGTCGTTCTGCCACTCCATTTTGCTATGGAGTATACGTTGCCCTGTACTGATGCTCGATTCCCTTTTTTGCGCAGAACTCATCAATTATTTGATTCTTGAATTTTGTTCCGTTTTCATTTCTAATTAACTTCACTTCCAGGTTCAACTTGTTCTCTATGACTTTGATAAAAGCCTTCAACACCTCTACAACATCACTTTTCTTGTGCAAGAAAAACACCCAAGTAAAACGTGAAAAGTCATCAGCAATAACTAAACAGAATGCACTATGGTTAAGACTTAACATACTGACTGGACTGAAGAGGTCCATATGAAGCAGTTCCAACACTAAGGAGATCTTGTTAAACATCTTTGGCTTATGTGGGCGTTTGTCCTGCTTCCTCAATAGCATATGCCACACATTTCTCCTTTACCACAAACTCTTTAATTGGAAGGTCTTTGACAAGTCCTCCTCTAAGCATGGTTCTTAGCTGTCTTTGAAAGAAGGCATGCCACCTCGGTTGTAGGTGGCTTATGCATGTTGAGGACGTATGAGTTTCCATATCTTGGTGTTCGCATCAACACCCAATCATCTGGGATGGAGTATCTAGGTTTTAGAATTAAGCATTTTTTTGTTGTTGAAAAGTACTAGATTCTCCCGATCACAAATTTGTGAAACACTTAAGAGACTGTGCTTCAGTTGCTCTACATAATTGACATCATGAAACTTGAGACATCCATTTCTGACTGTGCATTTTTGGCTGATGTAACCTCCAACTCCTACTGTGAACGACACATATCCTCCATCAAATTTCTCTAAGTCTTGTAGCAGTGATATGTCGCCCGTCATATGCCTGGAACAACCACTGTCAACATACCAAAGGCTGTTAATAGTCCTCCTTGGCTGTTCCTGCATTCAAAGGAGATTAATTAATTTTAGTTACCCAGGCCTTAATGTGTCTGGGTGAAGTTGGGTTGCTCTTGGTTAGACTGGTTGTGGATTTTTCTGCCTTTGTTGACTCTTTGGTTCTCACATTAATGTCTTTGTTATTGACATTTCTGGGCTGGTGATTCTCTTTCCCATGTACTCGAGGACCCTTTGGTGGACTTTTATTGACATTTTTATTTAGAAATTTAATTTCTTGAAAATGTTTGGAGTGTTTCTTGTACACTCTTGTAGGCTTGAAAGACAGGTTTACCACCTTTCGCACATTCCACCTTTCTTTCTCACACCAAGTACTTGGTTGTGGACAACCATTGGACTTTGTAAACCTGGTCGGTTTAGGAGAACTAGCCTACTTTAGAAGTTTGACTGATTTTGAAAAGCCAACTGGTTTTGGAACCCTGGCAGGTTTAGAAAAAGTGAAAGGCTTTGAAAAATTTACTAATTTTTTAAAAGAGTGACACAGTTTAGCTGCTTTGAAATTAGTTTTTGTTGGTTCTTTAGGTGACTTGGGTTTTCGATTCACCTTCTGTACCTTTGGTTGTTAAGGTACATGCTTCTGCACCCTAGGGTTCAAAGGTGTAGACTTTTTTTTAGCCAACATGTGTTTGAGCCTGTGGGACATGGTTCTGAATACCTTCTTAGGGTAATAGGGCTCATATGGTCTGTGTAAGCAATTCCTTGCTAAGTGTCCAGGTTTTCCACACACATGGCAAGATTGCTTCTTGGGATACGCGGGAGTATGTGATTGGTTTCGCCCAGTTGATTGCCAAGAGGGTTTTGAGCAATTTTTATGAATCCAATGGGTTCGACCTTTAGGCTTGGTAGTCAAAATTTACACCCGCTGTATTGGTCTGTACTGGTCATATGCAGAAATAACTTCTGGGTACGGGACAAAATCATGAGGTTTGGCGTCCCGTACTTTCTGCATATTTTTTACAACATTATTATTCTTAACATCAAAATTATTCATACCAAACACACCATCATTTGAGGGTTTGGACCAGCAACGTGTGGTCCCTTACCACTTCTTAAGATTCTAATAGTTCTTAACGGTTTCAAAGGTTTAGCATTACACTTGCCAACATTAAATCACCACACACTGAAGGTTTATCAAACAAAACAGACTAAGAAGTTTTTGAAACAGACTCAACCACAAAAGATTCAAGTTTTTCCCAGTCAAAGTTTTTATAAAAAGGATTATAATTTGAGGTCTTTGAACTCTTAGGGACACTCCTTTCGATCTGTTACCCCTGCTTCTTTATTAACTTTATCTACACAACAGTTAGAATTGTCAGTAGTGTTAGAAACATGAGCATAGATTTTAATAGGACATGAAGCAAGTTTCCTACCAATTTCAGCCTTAACTTCTAAAGTGGTTTGAGAAGTTTTTTGTTCAGATATCATTTCATGCATCAAAGGCAGAGGAACCATGTGTGTAGATTTTTCATCCTTTTCATCTATGCCAAAACCTAAACCTGAATCGTCTTTAACATGCCTCATTCTGACATTAGTGTTATAAAACAAGGAACTAGCTTCCATAATTTCAGAAACAATTTTATCAATACGCTCGATTTTAGTTTGAGATGTTCCTAATTTGACTCTTAGTTCCTCTACCTCTTTGGTTAAAGTTTCAACTTTAAAGTGAGCAATCTTAAGGTAGGTTCTCTTATCGCTCAACCGACTTTCTAGGCTCCTAACGTCTAATTGAATGGCCTTATGTTTCTCTCTAAATATTCTAGCCTTATATTTTTATTCCATAAGGTCTCTAGAAGTGGATTCATGATCTAGAGTTTCATTTGTGAACTTGCGTTCCCAGTCATTACATTCTTTAAAAGTAGCATGACATTTAGGATTTAAACATACCTCATGATTGCTAGAGATGGCTTCAGAACCTGGTATGATTATTAATATCTAAAAAAAATCAAGTTGGATGAACAGGATGAGCTGGCCCCTGGAGCTTGAGACACAAAATCCGTCTGATTAGTGATTGTACCGCTGTGACAGGTTGCTGGTTGTGATATGAAGGCTTGGTTGACTTGATTCTTCAAAGCTCCATTTCCAAGCTTTCTAGCTCTCTTCTGTTTCTTTTCCACATAGGATCTAATTGTTGACATTAGCTCACTTAGTGGTGAAGTTGCCATTTCCACTGTCTTCTCAATCAATGCGATGGTGTTGTCTCAGTTCGGTGGGAGTGAGTTCACCAACTTCTTGTTCACCTCGAACTGGGTGTAAGTGACCCCCACTTCTTTCATTGCAGTCACTATCTTGATGAACCTCTGCAATTGGGTCTCTATGTTCTCACCAGGCACATAGTTGAACTCATTGAACTGTTCTCTGAGATTTTCCCGTCGGGTTTCTTTCATGTCAACATTACCCTCATATGCAGCAATGAGGGCATCCCAGATTTGTATTCTTTGAAGTCCTCTGCAACTTTAGGGGACAACGCCATGGTTAAGGCAGCCAGTGCCTTCCTATCTCATTCAACTCTTTCCCAGTCTACCTCAGTCCAGTCAGACTTTGCTTTGGGTGTTGCCTCCACACTGGCTGCAGGAGTAGTCTTTGGAACGAAGTCACCCACTTCAACAGATCGCATGATCTTAGGATTATTGTAGTTGACGTAATTCTCGAATTGGTACTTCCAGCTCATAAAGTCTTTGTCGGACATCAAACGGGGAGGTCTGGTGTTGGTGCCAATCTTAGCATCCATCTCTAGTGTAGCACTAGACAGTCCTGACATATCGAATGCCATTGCAATAGGAGAGGCACAAGGGTTGATGGATGAAAAGTGGCTTTATGAACGAAAAAGGTATTTGATCAAAAAGTGGTTTCTCGGTCGAAAAAAGGGGTTTTCGATTGGAGGAATGTTGGGTCGGAAAGGGGGTTTTCGGTCGGACAGGGGTTTGGATCGAAAAGGTGGTTTCTCGGTCAAAAAAGGGGTTTTCGGTTTCGAGAGGACTGATCGAAAAGTGAGCTTTTCGATCGGGCAGAGTTTCGGCTCGATAAAAAAGTCACGATTGGTCGAAAAGTCTACTTTTCGATCAGGTCGAAACGGGACTAGCCACAGACACTGATTGAAAAGGTGTCGATCGAAGGGTACTTCACGATCGAAAAGCAGGTGAGTGTTGATCGAAAAGCCAAATCGGAAAGTACCAAATTGGATCGAAAAGCTGTAATTTCGATTGAAACGGGGAGTGCGCCAAAAATTTCGACCGAAAAGCTTAAAATTCTCGAAATTCTTGCTTCTGACTTGTTTGAAACCTACAGAAAGTCGCACAAAATCCTCCTGTTTCGAGCTAAAGAACTGAAAATCACATAAAACCTTAAACCGTTAGTTCAATAAAGCTTGAATCCGATATCGCGAGAGCCTTGAAACGAAGTTTCTTGGCTCTGATACCAATTATAAGGATCAAACTAGTTCCTCACGCGATATCAAATCCAATAATCACCGTGCGGAATCCGGTGATTAGAGGTGATTTAAGAATAATAGAAAAGTATAACAAAAAATGAGAGAAACAATGAAAAACACAAACCGAATGAGAAGGGAACACTCAATTGATCACTGGTTGTAATACACTTGTAAGAATCAAAATTCTCAAGGAGAATTTCGATGACACCTTGCACCTTTACCCTAGCTTCGACAACCTAATCAAGATACTATAGGGTTCTATTTATAGGATATGATAGACTTGCAAAACACTCTATCTCCTAACCCTAATCTATATTAAAAATCCGGCCCTATACACAATAAAACCGCTCGGACCCTATCAACCCATTAAACCCACAAAAGTTAGCCCAATTACAAGTATTAAGTAGCCCACAAATATTAGAATAGACCCAAAACACATTTAATGCAAAAGCCTCATTTTCTAGGTCTCTACATAGAGGAAGTGGGGATAGGTGTGGGTTCAGTGGCTAAAGGTAAATAACAGTCACCTTGAGCCAGTTGCTCATTTGCACCAGCAGTTTCCGTATGATCCTCAGCAGATGAGAGTTTATCCAGAAATTGCCTTGGAATTGGCATGGGATGGGCAGTTTCCCTTCCAAGAAATGGTGACTTGTTCACAGCCAAGCTGGAAAAGTATTTCTCATTCATAAGTTTTTGTTGCAAAACTTTACCACTCAAAGTGATTTGAGGGTACTCTTTTTATAAAATATGGGTTAAAAACCTCAGATAAATGTAAAAAGAGAAAGTTTCAATATTACATTTTAGGGCATGAAAAGTCAGTTTAGAGAAAATGAAGTGCTCACCCTTCACCACATCATAGAATGCAAAGGTTTGGTTAGCAACAAGTTCATCAAAGCATCCCTTTTTGGGGGTTAGACACACCAGTAGTATATGGGCAAGGAATTGCCATTTTTATGGTAGTTGCCCCTTCTGGATCGTTTTACTGGAGGTGGAACCGTCATAGCCGATTGCTCTATATAGTGGTAGGTAATATTTGGCTTCAATCATGATGTAGCCATCTTTATCTCTAAATTTTAGCACTTTTCGAATTTTTGCCTCATCGATAATCACTTCGGTACCCTTCACTTTAGAAGAAATTCTTTCAACACCATCACTATCTTCGATAACTTGAGCATTTGACCAAAACTCTTCCATGATTTCCTCGTAGATCATCGCTTCAACTGTACGCGCGTGATGAAGATGTGATTCCTTTAAAAACTTTATCATCTCAGAGTTTTCGTCAGTCTTGTAAGGGTTCTTGAGATATGCTACAGGTTATGTTCTATGATGAACTTTGAACTACTGGCAGGCCTTTTGCCACTGGTACTTGCTTTTGGAGCCATTGATTTGTTGGATTTACAGCGAGAGTTAAGAGATTTTCTTGGGGGTTTTGGAGAAGTTGAGAGAATTTTGGGTGTGGAAGTTATGAGAAGTGTGAATGAATGACGGTAATTTAGGGCTTTTTACTTTGACGTGGGTGACATGGAGGAAGGAGAACTTGAAATAACCGTTCAGTGTCTGATGTGACGTATGCTTTGGGGTTTATACGGTACAACCCCCTCAAAGTATGTCTTTATCTTAAAGATATTTTACTGAACCTCAGATATGTAATGGTTAAAATTTAATGGGTAATTCAATGCATATCCGCTTAGAAAAAACTGCATTCTAGGTAATTAAATGTAAAGAAACTTTGACTGTTGACCCAGAAGTTCAAGCGGATACATTTTCTCCTTTTATTGAAAAACAAATTTCTTCCGTTTTAACTTCAAGCGGAAATTTTTTCCGCTTGGAAGAATTGTTTTCAAAAACTTTTTCCATGTATACGACAAAGCTTATTTTCCGGTTGATATTCACCCGGAGATTTTCAAAATTGTTTTCTCATAGGTTGAACTGGAACTTGAAGCAGAAAGACAAAAACACATGAATTTTTTAAAATGACTTATGTTAATTTTCATAGTTTGATAGTAGTTACTGACTATGAATTAAAAATGAGTTTTAGTTAACACAAATATTTTCTTTTTCTTTTTCTTTTTGTATCAGCTTCAGCAGTAGAAGTAGAGACACAAGTCTGTTTCTTGCATTGCTATGAGATAAGGCTCTCCCCCAAAAATGACATCCACCTGATTTGACTTCTTATCCAGGTTGTAGCCTCCATAATCTCTATCAGTGAATGCTCTAAAGGTGAAATCAGAATTCTTAGGGTACCACATACCTAGTTTAGGTTAACCCTTCAAATATCTTAATATCCTTTTAACTGCCAACATGTAGGATTCCTTTGGTGATGTTTGATACCTTGCACATAGGCAAACACTGAACATAATGTCTAGCCTACTTGTTGTAAGGTACATCAAAGATCCAATCATTGCTCTATACATATGCTCATCCACGAGTTCACCACTAGAGTCACTTGAAAGCTTCGGGGATGTGGGAATAGGAGTCTTGGCACTGGAAGCTGACTGCATATCAAAACGTTTAAGCATATCATGAATATATTTTGATTGATTCAAGTAAATACCAGAGGCAGTTTGCTTCACTTATTCCCCCAAGAAGAAACTGAGTTCTCCCATTGAGCTCATCTCAAATTTTTCTTGCATAAGAGCTTCAAATTCTTTACAAAGAGCAGAATTGGAGGAACCAAAGATAATATCATCCACATAAATTTGTACCATCAACATATCTTTACCAACCTTCTTGATGAAGAGTGTTTTGTCAATTTCTCCTCTCCTATATCCATTTTCCAAAAGATAATTGGAAGGAGTTTCATACTAAGTTCTAGGAGCTTGTATGAGACCATACAAAGCTTTGATAAGCTTACACACTCTGTTAGGATAGTGTGGGTCCTCAAAACCTGGAGGTTGACATACATACACGTCTTGTTCTAACAACCCATAGAGAAAGGCACTTTTAACATCCATTTGAAAGACTTGGAAGTTCTTGAATGCAGCATAAGCCAAGACGAAGATTCTGATGGCTTCAAGTATGGCTACAGGAGCAATAACTTCAACATAATCTATATGTAGCATCCAAAATTTCACAGATACATGATATATATAGTAAATACGTGTTTATATTATAAATACGTGAGCTTAATTGATAAATATGGTAAACTATGCATTAGTTAAGTTGCATGTGTTAGAAATACGTGTTTGATGGCCAATATAGTAAAACGTGCATGAACGAATGAGTTAAACATTATAGGAAGTAAAAATATGAGATGAATATGTGGTTTATATTAGTAACATGATGATACATGTGTGAATTGATAGATATATACGTGTGAATACTTGTGTTACTAGCTAACGGAAAAGTTAAAGGGCTAAAAGCATAATTTATGTAAAGATATAAACGTATACATGTATGATACATATTATAAGTATCCCGAGGCTTACAAATTAGTAAAAATATATCCTAATATGATTCATAACATGAAATGATAAGTATTGTAAAGTTTGAGGGGCTAAAATGTAATTTAGCAAATACTAAATATATATATATATATATATATATATATATATATAAGTAAATATATATTATCGAATGAATTCCGAGCCTTCGAAACCTTAGAAAATGTTAGAAATATGTCCCATAATGTTTTGGTACATAAAATGATAAAAGGATAAAAGTATAGGGGACTAGAATGCACCAAACCAAACCAAACCACAAGGACTAATATTGTAAATTAGGGAAAGCTGGCCGGAATACCCTGGCTCGCGTATCGTGAGCCACCTCTATAAACCCTGTGCGATACGCGAGGGTCTAGTATTCTACAGAAAGGTTCAAGGTTCGAGTTTAGCCACGTAAACTCAACTTGCAGCCCAAGATAATCCGAATTCGTGGTAGATTTCGATCATGACTCACCATAGAACGTGTTAGAAGCCTAAGGTGCATCAAATAGTATAAATAGGAGCCTTGAATCATCAGAAAAACTCACCAATTTTGTTATTTATAACCCAAAAACCCTAAAAACGCACCAGAAACTGCGTCGGAGCAATTCGAGCAATCGAAGAAGAATTAGGAGCTGAATTTCTGCAGTCACCCATTATTTGGTATGATCTAAAATAACCTCTTTCAGTTTTTTCTAATTCGATTTCTATGTATGCTTTCTAAAAATCTATGAAAATTAGGGTTCTTGAGGTTATTCTGCTAAAATCGGGTGATCGGGTGAGAATTAGGGTTTTAATTTTTGTAGGTAATCATAAAATGATGTCTTTTAAGAAATCCATAAGTTTATTTCACAATTGGAAAAGGTTTGGTAAAGTTTTTGTTAACGGGTCAAAATTAGGGGTTTTCATAATGTTGTTCTGCCCAAATTGAGTAAACGATGTTGAATTAAGCTTTGATATTTTAAAGGATATTATACAATATTATAATGGATAATACCCTAAGTTGGTTTGAAATGAAAATGAGTTTTGATAATAAAACGAGAAATACATGAAACTAGGGTTTCTAAAAATGGATAATTAATATAAAATAATCTGGAGGGTATAGGTACTTGATTTTTGGTCTTGTAACATGTTTATATATATAATAAGTATATATGAGTTTAAATTTGATAAATAGTGAAGTATTAAAGATACCGATTTAATCGGATATTTAGAAGTTCGTGCGGACCGGAAGGGTAAGCGCCTATACACTAGGGTTTCTGGCAAATCAGGGGTGTCGCATAAATCCCAAATGGGAACTGGCATACCTCACTGGGCGATCCCGGAGTGAGCGTTTACTTATAGGAATGCGCATCTTCATATTATCAGTAAAAAGGTTATTATGCCTATAAGGGCATTTTGGTCATTTTGGCCTTAAAAGAGCTAAACCATAATAAAATAGTATTAAGGTAATAAGATATAAATAAACATATGTATTGTTTATAATAACCATGCATTAATGCGATCTGATACGCGATTAGGTTAATTGTGGACCATAACGGAGGTTCTGTCCGAGTAAACCACTTAAAGATATAAGGTGAGTTTCTACAAGCCCTATTTTATATAGTGAGTCCTATGAGGCCACTATAAACGTTTTAAATATTTTTAAATGTTTTCGGGCTGGTATACATACAATATTTATGAAAATATATTCAAGATAATTATGACTTGATATATACGTGTTATATGATAAAATTGTTGTTAAATTGCCTATACGTGTTATGCAATTATATTGATTATGATATGATGTGTATATACTTGCTTGAAAATAGATAGCCAAGTGACAAGGGAATTGTTAGTGAACGTTTAGTGAATATGTATGATTATATGAGAATAGGTGATGCATTTGCTTATATTAATATGTGGTGGATACGCCGCTGGTACATCCCATATATATATACATAATAGTATAAGTTACCCGATATATCGAAAGTGTGGAGGATACGCCGCTGGTACATCCTGTATACATACACCTAGGTAAATTGGGGGATGTTCATTTGTTGCAGTACATGAATGCCTTATCACTGTTTAATAACAAACCTAAAGCATCTGGTTATTTAACTAGGGGTGGGTAGTATACATGATCGGTAATTAAGTCATTACGACGAGAAAATGACCTAATAGAGTTAAGTATAAAGTTGGTGGATAAAGTTGAGGAATCGCTGTTGCTCCAATGGGGGTGCCCTAGAGTACCGTGTACGGACGGCGCTGCTTCTCCAATGGGGGTGCCCTAGAGAATGCAGTGGTAGGTCTTCCCATAATAGAAGAGTCGGTTAGATATTGTGACCTAGAAGTTAAGCCTAGGGTCACGATTACGGTCATTAGATAAATATAGTGACCTAGAAGTTAAGTCTAGGGTTACGGTTAATATAGTCATTATGTGATAGGATTTAATCTGTGATATATGTGTGTTGTGAAAATCAGGTAAACACCTAAAACGGTTTTTGAACTAAATAGTAGAACTCACCAGCGTAAGCTGACTTTTTAAAAGTATGTATGCTAGGTTCTGATGCACCTAATGGGCCAAGCTGCGATTACGCTCTAGGTGGAGACGGTGAAGATGCTGGTGGCTAGAATAAATTATCTTACGCTTAGTTTACTTTATCATTAATATATCGTATGTTACGTTTATGCTTCCTTTGTAAGAATCATCGTTGTTAATAAATAAAACCTTTAATTTTCCTCAGTTTTTGTGATCTCTGATTAAATCATGTGTTGATGAGTAAATCCCACGACGTGGCGCCGGCCCGCAAGGGGACGGGCGTCACACTATACCTTCCTCTTGGGCATACCCTTGAACCACTAACCTTGCTTTGTTTTTTTATTATTATACCCCTGTCATCCTTTTTATTCCTAAACACACATTTGGTACCAATTGGTTATGCCCCGTCTCACAAATCAACCAATTCCCATACCTTTTGCTTGTTGATCTAAAACAGTTCTTCCTGCATAGCTTCTACCCAGTTGTTATCTTTTAAGGCTTCATTTACTTTGGTAGGAACTTCTCGTGACAGAAATGTAGCATGCAAACAGATCTTTGCATCAACAGATTTGCTTCTTGTCAGCACAGAAGCTGACAAATCTCCAATAACATTCTCCAAAGGATGATACTTGTTGATTCTTCTATCTTGAAACATTGGGAACTCATGGCTTCTTCCATTTGTGGGAAAGTTGAGTTGAGGGAGTAGCACATCAAGCTCAACATTATCAATGGTTGAGATGGGATCGGGTGTTGTGTTTAACTCTTGAGAACTAGGCAATGACTCATAGTATCCATGTTCAAAACTAAGTTCATTTGATATAAAATCATTTGAATTTGAGGGTTCAGTAAATCCCGAGTCAGAATTCTCCAAAGAATCTGAACTGCCATTTTTCAGTTAAACTTGAGCCGGAGATTCAGTTGTAGCAGTTTCCGTTTAAACTTGAGCCAGAGATGCTTCCGTTTGAACTTGAACCAAATGAGCATCCGCTTCAATTTGAATGACATCAGAAGAGTTATTTACAACAGTTGGCTTCATTGGCTTGGTGTTGAGTGAAGAGAAAAATGGAAGGTCGATTGAAAAGTTCTTGATATTCATCCTCCAATGTTCATCAGCTGAAGTTCTGATTTCATGTTCCTGCACAAAATTACTTTCAGGCTTCTCAACAGTTATGTTAAAAGTAGTCGTTAGTGCATCAATATCATATAACCAAGTGGGCTGAGAAGTAAAGTTGTTCTTTGATTTCTCATTAAAGAAAACATTCAAAGTTTCTTCAACAACCTTACTTCTCTTGTTGTATACCCTGTATGCTTTTGACACACCAGAATACCCAAAAAAAATATACGTCATCTGTCTTTTCAGCAAACTTTGGCAATAGCTCATTGGTTATCAAAATTGTAACAGGACACCCAAAGGATTTGATGAAATAAATATTTGGTTTCCTATTTCTCCAAAGTTCATAAGCTGTTTTGTTTTTGCCTTTAACAATCAAAATCCTGTTTTGGACATAGCAGGCAGTATTTACTGCTTCTGCCCAAAATATAAAAGGAAGTTTACAGTCAACCAACAATGCCCTGGTAGCTTCAATCAGTGTTCTATTTCTCCTTTCAGTAACTCCATTCTGTTGTGGAGTTCTAGGAGCACTAAACTGCCTTGTTATCCCTTTTTCCACACACAAAAAAAATTTAAAACATGCGTTCTTAAATTTTGTGTCATTGTCACACCTAATTGTTTTGACTTTAAACTTTGACTGATTTTCCAATTTGATCACAAGAGTGTTTAACAATTCAGCTGTTTCATCTTTAGTTTTTAAAAAGAAACCAAGTATATCTGGTAAAATCATCAATTATTACAAAACAGTATGACCTTTTTCCCAAACTCATTACCCTTGTTGGCCCAAAAAGGTCCATGTGTAGCAATTCTAAGGGTTGTGAGATAGAACTTCCAGATTTTGGCTTGAAGGATGACTTGTGTTGCTTACCCTTGAGGCAAGGCACACAGTGCTCAGAACAAGTAAATTGTTTGACATGAAGACACTTGACCAAACCAAGATTGACAATTCTGTTCATGTTCTTGTAATTTACATGTCCTAGCCTTTTATGCCAAAGATCAGACTCATCAATTGGGCTTTGGATGTAAAATAAGCAGTGCCACTGGTGGGTGCAGCAACTAACATATCCAAGACATACAAACCTTCTTTCCTGGGTGCTCTAAGCAAAATCATTTCCTCAGGAATTTTTAATTCAGATTTGAGTATGATTGCCTCTCTCTCATTAAATAAAACATTTAACCTCTTGTCACACATTTGTGAGACACTAAGCAGGTTAAAATTCAACACTAAGCAGGTTAAAATTCAATGTACCAACAAGATTAACTCTATCAAAGCTTACCAAACCATTTGTAACATCTTCTTGAGCTGAGATGGATCCCTTGTTGCATCCAAATGCAACAGATCCTCCATTGTGTATTTTTGTATTTTCTAAAATATGCTTATTCCCTGTCATATGGCTGGTACATCCACTGTCAACGATCCACAATCGATCTTGACTTTTATTTTGCACCTGCATATATCATAAATTGATTAGTTTTTGTAAGAGACCCGAGCCTGTGTGGTCTTGGGTCTTCCCAAAGCATTATTGTACTTGTACTCTTTAAGTACTAAAGTATTTAAAGCAGGTTGTTTACTGAGCAAATCATCATTTTCAAAATCCAAATCTTGAGGGTGACTTGACTAATGAAATTTCTCACTTCCTATTCTTGATTTTCTTTTAAGTGCCTTTCTCTCTCTAAATTCTCTAAACTTTCTTTGCTTGTTTGACTCAGTTTTCATAAATTCATTAGTTTGAAATTGGTTTTGACCAGAGACTTTAGTTCTTTCAGGTGAGCAGCATACTTTCGAGATGCAAATCTATTTAATTTTCACCTTGAAGCGGAAAGGATGAACTTCCGTTTGAACTGCACAAGAACTCATTTTGACCAAAGTTTTTCTCCGTTTGAAACGTGTTACGAAAATTTACCTTTCCTCTGGAATGATTTCTTCTTCCTTGGCTTTCAAAAAGTACATAATTTTCACTGACAGATGACCTTTGTTTTAAAGCAGTGACTGATCTGAATTTTTCTTGTTTTCTGGTTGAATTTGAGTTCGAGCGAAAAAATGTTCCGCTTGAAGTTCAGCCGAAAAATTATTTTGCTTAAACACAGAAAAACTTCCATTTCTTTCATTTCCAATAAGAACCTCGTTTGAATCAGATTCAGAATACTTAACCGTGTGACTTTTAACAGGTGAAACTTTTCTTGTTAGTTTCTTTGACAAATTTTGACTTTTCACAGTTTTTGATTTTGAAGATTGATTTTTTGTTCAAAGGATTGTAATAGCAAACAGTTGTTAAATGACCCATGTTACCACAAACTATACACTCAGGAACTCTTGAGGATTCATAAGATTGAGTGTATCTAGGGGATTTTTCACTTGTTTCTTGGCTAAAAACCAGTTTGCCAAACTTTTGATTTTTGCTAGTTTTGACATTTTCAATTTGTTTTCCACCAACTTTTGAATCTTTGGGTTCATAAAAAGTGGGTGGAGGAACTTCAACAGCTGGTTTCAAAACCTTTGATTGATCAGCTGATGCAGAGTTGCTTGCATCTGTGATTTCAGTTTCAACATATTCACATTTCTTTTCAACAACGAATACTGGAGCAGTATCATCAACAACTAAACTAACAGTGTTGTCAGTTTGTAGGGCCGGAATTGGTTCAATCACTGGTAAGTAATCACTAGGTGGTTTCACAGATGTGTAACCAATTCCATTTTCCCATACATAGCACATTTCCACAGTTTCTCAGCTTTTTCATTTGCTTTTTGTAATTTATCACAAGTAAATTGAGTTTTAGTTAGCTTTACTTCAAGTGCACCCACATATGCCTTAGCATGTTGGGTTTCCTTTCTTGTAGCATTCGACTTAGAAATTAAATCATCAAATTGAGTTTCTAAATTTGAGTTGGTTTGCTTTAGTTGCTCAACTTCATCATTTAAGATATTGACTTTTGAAATATATGAGCTTTCAGTTTTTCTAAAACATTTCTTTAACTCTTTTAGATTTGAAACTTCTTCAATTAACTCAGAGTTGTGATTTCTGTATCTTTCAACTTCTTCAACACATGCAGGAGAGCATAAGTGTGCTAGCACTTTCTAAGGGATAGAGTTTACCTGAGCAGATGACTCCTCCTCCTTTGCCATAAGAGCATGGTTGATTGGCTCAAACTCCACAATAACTTCCTCCCAATCAACATATTCCGTATGATTAGCTACAGCTGCAGTTGAGTTGTTGTCGCTTCCACTTCCGCTTGGTTTCGGCTGAGTTGGTTGAGAGCTTGAAGAACCAAGAGTGTTGTTGTTCTTGTTGCTGTTGTTGTTTTGATGATGGCTTCCTTGATTTTTTGCCTGAGTTTGGTTCTGAAACTGACTTTCTTTTCTGGGACTTGGGCATACTCTTGCAAAATGACCTAGTTGGTGACAGTTATAAAACTTGACCTTGCTTTTGTTAAGACCAATGGGGGCATTTTTGACTCCTATTTAAGTTCTCCCAATAAGCTTATAGAAGCGTTGGGCTCTTACTGAGACCATGGAAAGTTGAGTAAGAATGTCCATTTCTTCTAAGTCGTCTGCACTAATGCATTCTAAATCTTCACGAGTGAAGTTAGAGTGTAAGTCGGTGACTACAAAGGCATTGTGAGTGTTTTCAAAGTTGTGAGGAACATTGATGCACACGGGTTATATAAATAAATATGCAAATATGACCTTTAAAATTATAGACCAAAATCATCTTGTAACTACGCATGCACATATAGGAAAGCGGACCTATAGTATGGTAGCATTAAGAGTAACTCAGGGTCGACCTAAGGAAGCAATGGTGTAATCAAACTAAACCTAATTATCATTATTAGGATTCTGTCACAATTCCTAGTAATTGTTAGAAAGCAAATACGAAAGCAAATTGATGGTAGCAATAACATAATAGATATAAAATATCAGAATAAAGAAACATATGTCATCTAAGACTGATCACTATTCATGCATTACCTAGACCTGACATTGACATTTGCATATTAACTGTCTAATGGATTTATAGTGGCTAAACTCATAAATTAGCAATTAAAACCACATCCATAATGAAGTGTCCACGAATTAATGACCTAGCTATAGGACACTAAACACATGATCTAAGACCTAGGACCATAGACCAATCCTATTTTGATTAATCATGATAGACTAATAAGTTATAACCCAATTACATACCATAACATATGCAGTATATTTAGTCATTTCACTATTCCTTTTACCCAAGACATGGAAGCTAAGAATCACGACCAAACATAGAGACATACTTCAATCCAGACAGATTATTGAACATGCATAATCACCATTCCTATCTAGGCTCGCTAGAGTTCCTAAACACATATTGAAATCGCTAGATAACAACTAAGAAATAGCATCAATTCAATAAGTAGAATACGTCTATCCTACCAACCAAAACAAATACTGCTAGGAAAGGATCAAACACATCATTCAACAACACATCTTTAACAAGCAAGAGGAATCATAATCATTATACTAAAAACAATTATGTAAAACATTGTCAACGTCAAATCATAGGAAAAACAATAAATAGATCACATTGTCTTAGATGACATCAAGAGAGTTAGCCTCTCATAGCTAAACTAATGAAAACAACAATTGAAAAGTAAATAAACATGATTGTAAGCGCAAACCAAAGTCGATCAATGGCCCAAATTTTCAAATAGCTCGATATCACGAACGCTAGAACACTTCTTGGCCTTGAAATCTTCGACTTTGACCTCTAAAATCTTTCTGGTCTCAATTGTGTAACCTCTTGAAATGGCAAAATGGTTGGGTATTTATAGTGAAAGATTAGGGTTTCGGAAACTAGGCGTAACGACTCATTACACAGTCACGGGCCGTGAGCGCCGCCATGAAATAACGAATTAGGGTTTCTCCGGTTAGCTTCAAAATGGGTCGTGATGTCTATCACGGGTCGTGACGTGGAGAAAAAGTCAAATCTTCGATTCTTGTACAATTTAGCCCCAAAACTTCATAAAATCCTCAAATATCACCTTGGCCCCCTCTAATTACCTGTTTATGACATTTCACAGCAAACAAGGGTAAAATAGACCAAAATAATGCATAAACTATCAACATTAATGGGTGTTTGACTAATAAAATGATGTGTAATTTAAAGAACAAACATCCCCCCACTTAGACTTTTCTCGTCCCTGAGCGAACCACTGCATTACCTTCCCTAACAAAGCTTTTAAAGTGAAGTGATGGATGGTGGTTACAACTCTAAACGATTAAAGACACAAAGGCATAGTCAGTCACATAGGTTGACAATTTCATAATAGACCAAAGAAAATAACTTTTATCAGTGAAAAGCATGGGCAACAAACACTGGACTTCTTTCCTTAGGATTATTCGTTAACAACCAACCAGACTAACTTACAATGTACACTCCACTCAGGCTTTATATCTGGATAACTAGAAAATAATGTACTAGACTTTATATGGCTCTCAATTTACAACACCATGGACTTTCCTTACCATAGGCTTGACAAACGATCGTAATTCAACTAACAAACTATACTAACTTACAAATCAAGAGGACTTTAGGGCTAAGGTTGTAGTTGGTGTAGGGAAATGGAATTTGGATTTTTACAAATATGGAAACTTGGGTGTACAACATCTGGTGGATACAATAAACAAACTAACTAACTAAGAAAAATCTTTAAACTCATAGATTTCCTTTTTATTTTTTCTACTAAGGACAAGTCTTTAAATTCATAGACTGCCTTTTTATTCTAACTATAACTTAAAGAATAATCTTTAAACTCATAGATTCTCTTCTAATAAATACACAATCATTTTTTTTTCTCAACATCGGCACATCATATCTTTTCTTTTCTTGCCAGGATTATTCTAACATAATAACCAGATCGTTTCCCAAAAATAAAGGTGAAAGGAAAAAGGCTAATGTTATTGGGTTAATTGGGTAATCAAACGAAATGGGTATATGCTCAACATGGGTAAACTAACGGAAATTTTGGTAATTGGGATAGAAATATAGATAAGGCAAATAGAAGGTGTAAAATGTAATATAAGGTTTCCTAGGGCTTGCCTCGATCATATTTACTTGTTTTGTAAGATGTAGTCTCGTAACGTATACAAATGTCAAGTTCTAGAAGTAGGTCACATGTGGCACTCTCTATTGTTATACAAAAATAAAACTCAAGCTCCTAGTGAGTAGAAAGCTTGATTAAGGCTCAAAAAAATCTCACCAAACGGAATGGAAATATGGCTTAAGTCTGGTTGATCATCTAGGCTTCCTCCTTCGTACTCGCACACTGGAATTGTTTTCTAAGTTTTATTAGGTCTAATCTAACCTAAAAACAACTTATGACTTAACTATGCATAAGGGTCTAATATACATACCTAGAGTTCTATAGCAATAAATGGAAGGTGGAAAAAGCTTTGCTTTGGTCTAGCATACAGAGTTAAGAAGTCTACTTTAGGATCCACAAAATCAGTTGATAGCTTAAGTTTTAGCACTGTAAAAAGTTTAGCATGCAAAAAATTGAAAATTTTGACACTTTTTAAAGGAAAACACAATAAAACATGCAAACTACAGGCGAGTCTCCCATCCCCCCCCCCCCCCCCCACTTATATCGTACATTGTCCTCAATGTACTTGAGAACACTGCAAAACATAAGAGAAAAGAAAAGGGAAAAGACGAGCCTGCCAATTAGAGAATCGCGCAGCAATTGAAACCATCCCAAATAACAATTTAACAATCAAAAACAATTCAAAAACATCTAAAAGAGTAATTAACTATTAAAATTCGGAGACCTATTTTATTTAATTAAGTAATTAACTATTAAAATTCGGGATTCACGGGACAGTATCTATTTTCGTGGGTCGTACCTGTCCCGACCCGAGTCCCATGAATGTTAAAATCTAATACCCGAGTACCGACCCGCCAATTGAAATCCGGGACGGGACGATCCGGTTCGGTTCGGGTTGTCGGGATTCGCGGGACATTCTCGGTTTCTGCACACCCCTATCAGGCCATTGTTCAAACAAATATTCAAAACACATGAAACAAGCAATCCAAGTCACATAAGAAGTCTAAATAAAAGATAGATAAAAATAATCATAACTAAAGCACAAAAAACTTCAATCATCCCTATGATGGTGGGTACTCTTCCGGTTCACTCTCTTCATCATCAACATCTATCTGACAAAGAATCTCTATCAATTCTTTAGCAGGAGCTTGACCATAGGGAGGAGGAGTTGGAGTAGCATTAGCACTGGGCTTTGGAGCTGTCAAGTCATCGACTCGATTGACTAGGCCTTGTAGATGGTATCCAACAATACCAAGCCTATCCTAGACATCTAACATGTTGTTTGTCAGTTTTCTGTAGTTGTTAGCCATGTCTGTCTCCATTTTATCAAAATGCTTGCCTAGATGCACAAAAGCTGGAGACACCTGAAAAATCTTGTCTTTTTGTTCCAATGGTTGTATTTTCCTGGGCCTTCCTCTCCTTCTTTTCGAAGGACCCGCTTCGTGATCGTAACTCCTCACGTTGGTGACTTCAACAACATGACGCTTGCCTTTCATCTACGAGAAAATAGCGAGACAATAAAAACACAAAAGAATGAAAATGCACCTTGCGTCACGACTCGTTACAGGCTAACGAGTCGTTAGACCAAGCATTCTGTAAAGGTTATCGTCACGGCCCGTTATGGGGTAACATCGTATCGGCTAGCTTTCGAAAATTTTCGAAAAATTTATTTTTCTGACCAGGACAATGCATGAACAAAAACTAGAAATTAAATGCGAATTGGGGATGGGAACTTGTTGCCATTCCCCACACTTAATCCTTTATAAAGATCATAATAGAAAAATTTAGAATCAAGTGTGATGATCATAAAATTTAATGGACTGAAGAACACAACAGGGGCAAAGAAACCATTGTGATCTCAAGAAAAAGCAGAAACTTGAAAAGAATTAATATTCGAATTGTTCTTTCTTGGAAAACAAGATAAAACAATGAAGAAAAGTGAAATTCATACCTTAGATCGATCTAGGATGCCCCAGGAAAATGTCCAATGCAATTTAGGGTTTTGAAAAGTCGTCTGGAGAATTCTATTTATAAGCTTCGAAAGTAAGTCAGTAACGAGCCCTATCATGGATACGAGCCGTTAGGTCAAACTTCGTTACAGGCCGTTACAGGGTAACGGGTCGTTACGATGCTCGAAACAGAACTTTCACAAAACCTTATTTCGTGCAATTTTAAGCAAAACTGATCAATCGAGGCAACGAAGTATGAAGAAAGAACAAATCCAATTGAGCAAGTCAACTGAATTGATAGAATTCGAATAAGAACTTAACAGATTTCAACTTACGAAATGAAAAATGAAAAGAAATGAAATGATGAATTGAAATTGGGTTGCCTCCTAAGAAGCGCTAAGTTTTTTAAGGGTCTTCAGCCAGACCCATCTTCACTAAGATTTTTAGAGAGTGAAGGCATGAACACACCTTCTCGTCAGGTGGCTCAATCTTTGGGTTTTGGAAATCAAGGAGTGGGTTGACATGTTTAAGACTCAACAAGCTAGGAACTAACATTGTTGGTTCAAATGGAACCCCTTGAGGAAATTTCAGATAAAGTTAAAGAAGAAACTAACTCTTTCAAGTTAGTGGACGGCACGAAACACATGTTCTCTTCTTTATCTTTAAAGATTAGTGCCTTGAGATTGGTTTGCATTGGCGCATATAATATTTCATTTTCACCACTTCTCAGGGTGATACGCTCAGCTTCCAGATTGATTAGTGCCTTGGCAGTAGCTAGAAATGGACGTCCTAAAATGATAGGATGAAATTTATTAATAGGAACGTCAAGCACTATGAAATCTGCTGGAAATTTTAGATTCTCAATATCAACTATTACATCTTTGACAATCCCCTTGGGATTGATATAAGATTGATCAGCTAGTTGAATACTAAGACTTATTGGATGCAATAGACCTAACTCGAGCTCTTTATATGTAGAATAAGGCTAAAGCTTATGCTAGAGCCTAAGTCTGCCAATGCATCTACGGTGGATGAAGATCCAAATCCGCAGGGAATAATGAAAATTCACGGATCCTCTCGCTTCTCCGGTAGTTCTAAAGTAGTTTTGGGCGAAGAGGCCCGAGATGAATCCTTGCGATTAGAGAAAAGAAACTTGAGAAAGGAATTGATTAAGAGATAGCCTTCGTAGGAAGGTGAGATATCCTCTCCATTAGTGGCGCGTTCAAGAATGAGATCGAGGAATTGTTGATATTTCTGCTCTTCTTCTATATCCTCCTTGTTATCCTCATAGTATTCCTCCAACTGCTTCTTCTGAAGTGCACGAGTGTGGTCTCTCAGTTGGGCACACTTCTTCTCAAATGAGTCTTTTTCTAAGTCAATGATGGAGATCATGTTGACATTGGCATTAGGCTTTACTTTAGTGTTACCAGGAAATTCAACTTTGTTCCTTTCAGACAAAAGATTGGCTATTTGCCCTAAGTGTGTCTCCATATTTTGGATACTAGCCTGCTGATTTTTTATTTCAGTATCGTGTTTACTCTCAGCATTCACTAGACTTTAAGCTAATTTTTTCAATTTATCCAATTTAGATGGCTGACCTTAGTTATAGTGAGGTGGTCGATAGGGTTGATTGGAGTTATTGAAATTGGAATTTAGGTTTCGTCAGGAGCTACTGGATTGGTTCCTGTTATTTGAGTTGAATGGCTGACGATTAGATTGGTCGAACGAGTGACCATAGAAATTTTGACTAGATTCAACCTGCTCAGTTAACGTAGATGCGAAAATGGGACACTTATCCAAGGTATGAGCACTACCACAGGCATCACAACGATTGGATTTAGTGGTTAGACGATTCACCTGGCTCGTGAGAGCTTCGATCTTTGCATTTAATGCCGTGACATTGTCAATGGCATGAATGCCAGGCTGCTTAGATTAGAGATTTGGTGACCTATCGAAGGTTTCCAGTCATAGCTTGTGGCTGCTAGACTCTCTATTAACGTTATGGCATTAGCCGGAGTTTTGCTGAGAAGTGACCCTCCCGATGAGGAATCAACGTGCATACGGGTGGGACTGCTCAACCCGTTGTAAAAATACTACACTTGGAGCCACGTGTCCATGTTGTGATGAGGAAATTTGTATAGTAATCCCTTATATATTTCCCAGGCTTCATGTAGACCTTCCCCTTTGTCTTGGAAAAAATGTGGTAATGTTATTGCGAAGACTAGTAGTTTTCGAGAGAGAGAAATACTTAACTAAGAACTTCTCTGCTAACTGGTCCCATGTAGTGATGGAACCTGCTGGTAGGGTCTTAAGCCAAGTTTTGGCATTTCCTTCCAAAGTGAATAGAAACAAACGAAGCAAGACTGCATCGTTAGTAAGACCATCGAGTTTGAATGTGTCACACATTTCTAGAAAGGTGTCAAGGTGCACGTATGGACACTCTTCTGCTAACCCATGGAACTATGAAGTGCTATAAAATATCTGGATGACTCCAGGCTTTATCTTGAATTTCCCTTGAATAGCAGGTCTTGTGATGCTCGACTGCCCTCCTTCGAGTGTTGGCTTTGTGTAATCAGCGATCGTACGCTGCGCTGCATCCCCCATCTCGCGTGCTTGATGTATAACGCGTTCAACGTCTTCAAAAGCTTGAATCAGAATTGGACGATTTGCATGAGTGGAAATAGCATAAGATCATTTTTTTTTTTGGTTTTTAGATTTTTTTAGGTTTTTCTGAAATTTTGAATGAAGAAATGCAACACAAAAAAGAAAGACTAACTAACCTAACGAGGTCCAGAATGACGACTTGCTTCCCCGGAAACGGCGCCAAAAAGCCTTTGATGGACACGAGTATATATAAATAAATATGCAAATATGACCTTTAAATTTATAGACCTAACTCATCTTGTAACTACGCATGAACATATAGGAAAGCGGACCTATCGTATGGTAGCATTAAGAGTAACTCAGGTTCGACCTAAGGAAACAATGGTGTAATCAAACTAAACCTAATTATCATCATTAGGATTCTGTCTCAATTCCTAATAACTGTTAGAAAGCAAATACGAAAGAAAATTGATGGTAGCAATAATAAAATAGATATAAAATAATAGAATAAGGAAACATATATCATCTAAGAATGATCACTATTCATGCATTACCTAGACCTGACATTCACATTTGCATATTAACTGTCTAATGGATTTATAGTGGCTAAACTCATAAATCAGCAATTAAAACGGCAGCCATAATGAAGTATCCATGAATTAATGACCTAGCTATACGACACTAAACACATGATTTTAGAACTAGGACCATAGTCCAATCCTATTGTTGATTAACCATGATAGACTAATAAGTTATAACCCAATTACATACCATAACATATCCAGTATATGTAGTCATTTCACTATTCCTTTTACCCAAGACATGGAAGCTAAGATTCACGACAAACATAGAGACATACTTAAATCAAGACAGATTATTGAACATGCATAATCACCATTTCCTATCTAGGCTTTCTAGAGTTCCTAAACACATATTGAAATTGCTAGATAACAACTAGGAAATAACATCAATTCAATAAGCAGAATACATCTATCCTACCAACCAAACCAAATACTACTAGGAAATGATCAAACACGTCATTTCAACAACACATCTTTAACATGCAAGAGGAATCATAATCATTATACTAAAATCATTATGTAAAACATTGTCAACGTCAAATTATAGGTAAAACAATAAATAGATCACATTGTCTTAGATGACATCAAGAGAGTTAGCCTCTCATAGCTAAACTAATGAAAACAACAATTGAAATGTAAATACACATGATTGTAAGCGCAAACCAAAGTCGATTAATTTCTGAATCTTCGAATAGCTCGATATCACGAATGATTGAACACTTCTTGACCTTGAAATCTTCGACTTTGACCTCTGAAATCTTCTGGAACCGAACTCTACTGGTCTCAGTTGTATAACCTCTTGAAATGGTAAAATGGTTGGGTATTTATAGTGAAATATTAGGGTTTCGGAAACAAGGTGTAACGACTCGTTATACAGTCACGGGCCATGAGCGTCGCCATGAATTAACGAATTAGGGTTTCTCCGGTTAGTTTCGAAATGGACCGTGATGTCTATCACGGGTTGTGACGTGGAGAAAAAGTCAGATCTTCGATTCTGGTACAATTTAGCCCCAAAACTTCATAAAAACCTCAAATATCACCTTGGCCCCCTCTAATTACCTGTTTATGACAATTCACAGCAAACAAGGGTAAAATAGACCAAAATAATGCATTAACTATCAACATCCATGGGTTACCAAATGATGTGTAATTTAAAGCACATCAAACTTTTTCAGAAAAGTTAACCAAAGGAGACTGGTTTTAGAAGTTACGGGTCACACTTCTTTGGTTTTGAAAATCAGTTGTGGCAAGAGCAGTTGAATGTGGCTGATTAGGTTTAGAAACTGAGTTTTGTTTGAGATTTATCTCCATTTCATAGGCACAAAGAATGCCATGAAGTTCACTTAGTTTCATTTTCTTAGGATTTTTGCATTCCCTTTTGCTTACTGTATAAACAGTCGACATGGAAGGTAGTGACCTTAAGGATTTTCTGTTAACATCAGCCTGTTCAAGAGTTACATCGTCTCTTTGAAGCTCATCAAGTAAAGAAACAAAGTGAACATACTGGTTTGTCATAGATCCACCAGTTTTGTAACTAAAGTTCTCATATTTTTGTTTCAAGATGTCTTTCTTGTTTTCCTTAACGTCACTTGTACCTTCATACATTTCATTTAGAGCATTCCACATGTCAAATGCAGTTTTGTACCCTTTCAATCCAACAAGAATGGAGTTAGGTAGCGCTGCTTTCAAGGTCCAGTAAGCCTTGAAGTCTGGAATGTTTACATCTTCATCATCAACAGATGGTACGGTCAAAATGGTAGGACCATTAGTTAGTGACTTCCAAATACGGTGATCTAAACTTCGAACAAACCCCTCCATACGGAGCTTCCATGTGTCAAAATCATCAGGTGTGAACAAGGGTGATTTGTTTGTGCTACCGTTTGAAGAAACAAGACTGAGATCATTCTTTTTGAAAGTGTTGATACATGGTCCTTGATCGTCATGTGAAGTATCAAATACAAGACGGATTTACACAAGGATGCTGAGGTCCGAACTCAGGCCGAACCTGGAGTTCGGACATGGCCGAACGTGTGGCCGAACCTGAGGTTCGGCCGGTCGTATTTCAGCTCTATAAATATGTGTTTCATGTGTTGTATTCAGGAATGATAACAGTCTATGCTTCCGCGTCATATATTCTCGGTGTACTCTGTGGTCTCTGTGGTTAATACAAGTCATTTGTTATTTACTCTTTGTGTTTCATCTCGTATTACATTGATTTCATTACGACTAAGTAGAAGATCCGCACGCTCACGCACTTTCAAGTGGTATCAGAGCATTAGGTTTGTTCTACTAGTCGGAAATCAGTGTTTTTTGGAGTTTTGAGTTCAAATTCACGTTTTTACGAAAATGTCAATCATTTTTGAGTTCGTTTGATCGTCTCGAGTGTGCTTTTCATCAAAAATCTGTTTCTAGATTATTTCTATCGAGTTTGCTTGAATTCCTATCGAAAATTCCAGTCAAAAACGTTGAAAATCGAGAAAATGAGGTCGAGTGAAATCTGTCTCATTTGAGGTTCGGACAAGCTCGGCATAACCGCTCCGAACTTGAAGTTCGGACGAAGTTCGGTCTCTAATTTGGTTCGATGAGAGTTCGGTGAGGGATCGGTCAGCGTTCGGACTAAGTTCGGTGATAGTTTGGAGTATTTTGGTTTTTGTTCTTCCGAAGGTCTGGTTCGGAGAGAGTTCGGCATTGTCAAGTTCGGACTAAGTTCGGAGGCAGCTCGGAGGAGGTTCGGACGAGGTTCGGAGTGCACAGTAACTAATTTTTCGAAAATGTCCGATTTTCAAGCGTTCGCGGCTATTCAAAATTCGGTTCAAGCTACGATGCAAACAATGATGAATTATGATAATGAAATCGAAACAAGTCAGAAAGTTCCCAAATTGCTAAAATTGGAAGATTATCATAGTTGGGTTAAACGGTTTGAAGCATATGTCGATACAAATGATATTGATATGTGGTTAGCTTTCACTGAGCAATATATTTACCCTAAAGATGAAACTGGTGAACCTATTCTTCAAAGAAAAATGTCTTCTGAACAAAAGAAAGCTTATCAAGCTGAGAAAAGGGCGTATGGTACGTTAACGATGGCATTGCCTAAAGAGTTACTGCATCAATTTGCTGGTAACTACACATCAAAAAGTCTATGAGATGCGTTGGAAAAACGATGTGAAGGCAATGACCAATACAAGAAAAGTCGACAAAAGGTTTTGAAGAAAGAGTTTGATAGTTTTAAGCATTATCAAAATGAAACGATTCCCAATCTGATTGCAAGATTCGCTCATCTGATGAGTGAAATGCGTTTGGTGAATCTTACTAAAGAAGAGGTTGATATGAAAGAAAAGATCTTGGAAGCTTTGCCTGAAAAATGGGAGAATTATGTGATGATGATTACTCATGATAAGGATTTTTCAGGATTGTCTTTCAATGATTTGGTTCAAAGAATTCAGGCTCGGGATATGGAATTAATGGTGAATAAATCACTTCCTACACAAATTCAGAATCCTGCAGTGTATCATGGTGAAAATGACTCTACAATGAATGCTGGGAAGTCTAATATTCTTAGTTCTGCTCCTCCTACAGCATTTCTGGCAGGTAAATCTGAAATTCCAAGTTATTCCTCTGCTAGTTGTACCGTGTCAATTCCTAGTTCTTCGACTCAAAGTGCACTGTCTGTTCAAACTGTCGATGATTATAATGCGTTGATGTCTGCATTAGTGTCTTCATACTTTGGTGTTACTACTGGTTCTGTGAGTAATGCTGAGTTAGCAAATGAAGATTACGATCAGATTGATTATGATCATTTGGAGGAAATGGATCTAAATTGGCAATATGCTATGTTTGTTCGTCGAACAAAGAAGTTTTTCAATAGAACTGGTAAGAAGAGACTTAATCAGGAAGGAAAGATTGGATTGGACAAATCTAAGGTGGAATGTTATAAGTGTTCAGTTTATGGTCACTTTGCTCGAGAATGTCCAAGTTCTATAGAAAGTAAATTGAAGACTGGTCAGCATGCACATTTAGTTTTTCATCCATCAGATAAAGCTGCAAAGGTTGATCAGAAATCTGCTACTCTTGCTCATGATTGGACTGATACATTTATGCATCCAGATGGATTTGCCTGGAATGCAGATTCAGAAGTTAAAAAGAATCATACTCCAATCTCAATTGCTTTAACTGTTCAACATGCTGATGATGATAGCTTTTTAACTGAGTCTGATACTTCTTCAAGTGTATCTTTGATACAAGAATAATTACCTCAAGTTTCTACAAGCTCAAAGGTAGAAGAGCTTGAATGTCTTAAGTGTAAAAGATTGCTTCAGCAGGTTGAAGGTTTTAAACAAAGTTGTCAATTATCAACTGAAGAAATTGTGGTTCTCAAGAAAGAGGTGGAAGATTTTCAAAAGAAGTATTATGAGTTGGTTCATATTCATGAAGATGTTTTGAAGGACAAGGCTCAATTGGCTGAAGAGTGTGAGAAAGCCAAAGCTGAAGCGTTAGACGCAGCTCTCGATTTTGAGAATCTATTTGAGAAGAGTTATCCGGTTCAGCAAAAATATGAAGAAGCTACTGCTCTTATTACTACAACTGCTGTTACTGTTGAAAAATTGCAAAATAAGATTTCTATGCTTCAAGATGAGAATGTTTTGTACCAGGACAAGAATGAAGTCTTAACTAAAGATGTTGAGATCTATAAACAAAAGAGAGAAAGTGTTCTTCAAGAATTGTTTGCAGAATGTGAGATCAGGAAGTTACAGACGTATGAATATGATGATCTCAATGCAAAGTTCATCAAGTCACAACAAGAGGTGTTTGAAGGTCAACAGAAAATTAATGACTTGAAAGTGGAAATTTTGGAGTTGAAAAGACAAGTTAAGAATTGCAATTTGTCACCGACATTGCTAAATTTCTTATACAAGCAGGATCAGAGTTCAGAGAAGTCTAAGGAAGAAAATATTCACTTGGTACCTCAACCAGTGGATTTAATTGAAGTTACTTCTGCTCCGCTTGATTTTAAGGCTGAAGGATATGATTATTCCAAGTTTATTACTCCACCCAAGAAGAACAAGTCCAAGTCCAAAAAGAAGGAAAAGTCTTTGGGTGAAGCTCCAAAATTTGGTTCAACGTCTGTATTACTGGAAAATGAGAAAGTGTTTGATAAGATTTCTTCAAGTTATTCATCTGCAACTGACAAAGAAAAGGTTTTGATTGAAAAGAACAAGCTGAAGGATATCAAAGCCAAATTTACTAGTGATGCTAAGTCAAGAATTGCATCAGGTTCTTCGTCCAATTCTTCAAAGACTCAAGGATCTAAACACAAAGGTTTAGGTTACAAAGTGTTGGAAGAACCGGTTCAAGCAAAGAAATCAGTGAAGGCTGAGAGGGTTCCTAAAGCAAAAGTTACAAAGAAATCACCATCTCAGCAGGAATTTTCTTATTATTCTGCAAGATCTTCATCTTCAAGGAGTCCATCTCCTAGGTATGATTCTTCTGATGATTTCTTTGATAACTTTCATTCTGAACATTCATCTGATTTTCAAAAATCAAAACAATTTTCAAACAATTTTAGAAAAAGACTTTGTTATGTATGTCGTTGATGTGACAGTTTGGATATATAAAAACGGTCAAGTTAAAAATGGTAAATACTGAGTGACCAAACCACACACTAGGGCAAGCGTACCCGTCGTATGCAATATAATATCAATAAGTACCGAGTATCAATCCACGGACGCGTAATCAAACTCCCGATAATGTATCATAACTAATATTTAACCGATGCAATTGTAATGATTTAAGCAAAGTAAAGAAACAAATAAACAAGTAACTGGAAAAACTAAGAAATCAAAGCAACGGGATCTAAGGTGAAACTCAGATGAGAAAAAGGGTACTACCTGGTAAGGAATCCTCTGGGTCTAAAGTTGACTTCTAAACTGACTAATCCATGCGACACTCCCCTCAAATAGCAATTACCGGGATAACTAAGACTATAGACACATCCTCGCTATCTAGGCAATCCTGAAATGAAGTCCGGGAAGCTAACTTGATTGTTGAAGCTAAAGAGTCAAACCGCTTAGGTCAAAGCAAATCAGACTCACACGAAACACAAGCCACTCGAGAGGTCTCTCAAAATGGATCCTATAACGTGGTAGAAATCTAAATTGGGGTCAATGGAACCTAAGCAATGCCTAACACGTACAAGCGGGTCAAAACCTTAAGTTCTCAAGTATTCTAACCTACCGACAATATCAAACAACCACCTAGTGTGCTAAACAAATTGGTCAATTCAATTCAACACCAATATCATGCAAGATCAGCCTCAAATCATAATTGCAAGATCATGTAGAAGGTCTCCTATCATGCATTTGAACCAAGACTAATAAAAGTCAAAGCAAACAATGATCAAATCACAAATTAGGTTGAAGTTCTTCAATCCTAAGCAATCAAATCACATCAAGCAATCACAATAGAAGATAAACATGCTAATATGATCATTCCATCAATCCAAATCAGATTTCATAGCCTCAACATCAATTCACATGGAAAAGTCAAAGTAAAAGTCAACAAAAACCCAAATTCAATCCATTACCAAGTAGTACAAAGAAATCTAGCCTAACATCATGAATCTAAGCATGAAACAACTCAAATCTGAGATAATCATGGCAAAACAATCAAGATCTAGGAAGAAATCTAAGAAGGATGATGAATCTAAACCGAAATCTTCAATTCTTCAAGCTTTTCCTTCCAAATTCCTTGCTCCTTTAGCCTTGATCTCTTCAAAATCGTGCTTAGAACCCTCAAAATATGTGATCTGATCGAATTGGGAGAGTTCTCCCCAAGAAAAACGGCACCCCCTTTTTATAAGGGTTTATGAGGGTTTTTTAGTATCTGATCGACGATGAGGACCGCGCGCAGTGTGTGAAAAGGACCCATGCGGTCCTCATCACTTTCCTGACAACTCAATGAGGACCTCATGACTGAAACTGAAGATAACCCATGCGGTCCTCATTAGTGTAAAAACAACAAAAATTCTTCAAAATCTTCTATTTCTCAAATCCGCTCACCACCAAGCCTCCACTTCCATGTTTCCAACCAAAATCAACAAACGACCCGATCAAAACCTGTTTTTCATAAATTTCACAATTAAGCACCAAAATCCAATAAAACATAATCAAAGCTTGGTTAAAAATGTGGGAAATCGATAATATAAATATATCCAAAATGTAACGCATCAGTCGTCAACCGGGACATCTTGCTGCTGATTGTCCGACGACGGCATATATCCACAAAACTGCAAAATATGTGGATAACAAAGGTCAAATTTTTTATGAACCATGGTCCCCAAAGCTTAAGTCAACCCGTAAATCGTCTTGGTCTAAATCAAGTTCGTCGGTTGAATCTGATTCAGGTTCCGATCAAAAATTAAAACTTTTACAAATTTGGAAACCAAAAGTTGTTTCCAAGGCCAACAAAGACTTTGTGGAAGACACCGGGCGACCCGACGCTATTGATTCGGGTCGATCCCAATGCGACTAATGTTTTATTTGGTGTCTAGCAGGTGTTTCAGAAAGACCTTTCGGTGATTGGAAAATTGCTGATTGTGAAATATTTGTTCTAATTAATTTGAATTTCAAAATCAATTTTGTTTTCAATAGGCTAAACTTCTAGTGTTCGTGTTGGTTGGTCAAGTTTTCTTGTTTTTCACTCTGTCTCATTCTGAGTGGGAGTTTGTTTTTGCAAAAATACAAAAATAGTGTGTTGTTTTTCCACTCGTAAAAAATGAAAATCTATAAATAGAATTGTCATTTTTAGGGGGAGAAATTTGAAAAAGAAAAAAACATTGAAAAATGAGAAATTGTATTTGACATGATTGGGAAATGATGGTACATTGGCTGACAGTGTCTGACTCATGGATAAAGTAGATGAAACAGCCATAAGACCATTTGATCGATGTGCAAGGTAGGCTCGACAAATCAGAAAGTATACAAATGTGATATACACTAAATCTGATGCTTGGCCTAGTGGACAACATCTTGATGCATATCTTATGATATATCAAGAAAAAGATATGTGAAAAATAAAATGAGAAGTCACTGTGTATACATGTGTTCATTTTGCAAATATTTAAACTTGTTTGATTTTCTTTATTTTGTCAAACGATCGGACTTTCTCTGCGTGTCGAAAGACCGACATGATCGTTGTTCGTTTGACGTTCTGCTTTATTTTCTTTGGTGTTTCGTATAACTCATCGGACTTTCTCTGCGTGTACGGGAGTACCGACCTGATTGTTGTTGAGTTATACAATTTCAACTTGTTTTATTTTCTTATTTTGTTAAATCCGAGGCCTTATTTTCGTATCGAAAGATCGACCTTAAGGTAGACGATTTAACGTTCTTATTTCTTTTTGCATGGAACACAGTTGACTATGTCATGATTATAATCATTATGTGATTAAAATCACAAATGAGATCACAAAATGTGATAAGCAAAAGCATATCTAAGTATGTCTGATAGTGTGGGGTACACTGGTCAATGCAAATTTAATCAATACCTTAACATATCCAGATGTTATGAGTATGATTGTGTCAGAGTTTAAAGTTGGACAAATTATATCTGCAATCGGCATGGCTTATGTGCTTCAATAATTGTCTAATTCAGTATTGTTTTACTTTTCTTATCAGAAAATACTAAAAAGATTTTAGGTGTGTTTTGATATAAAGTTTCTAAAAGCCAAAAAGATTTTGTTTCTGATTTGTTTTCGATTGATCAACACGAAATACAAAATCATTTTTTCAAGATCAACATATCTTAGAGTCTCGAAGAGACATTTTGCACCAAGATTATTTATGTTGGCAGGTTTCTAAGTGGGAAGAGAGCATCACAACTTCAAGTCTTATGAAGGTTGTTGATAAAGAGATTACACACGATGTAATATCATGTATTCATGATTGAACTGATCGTCAAGGTTGAGGAAGAGTTTGATTGAAGATACATGATACAAGTTTGAATAGAGAAGATGATACTGCACATGCCGAGGGGGAGTTTGTTGATACATGGTCCTTGATTGTCATGTGAAGTATCATATACAAGACGGATTTACACAAGGATGGTGAGGTCCGAACTCAGGCCGAACCTGGAGTTCGGACATGGCCGAACGTGTGGCCGAACCTGAGGTTCGGCCGGTCGTATTTCACCTCTATAAATATGTGTTTCATGTGTTGTATTCAGGAACGATAACAGTCTATGCTTCCGCGTCATATATTCTCGGTGTACTCTGTGGTCTCTGTGGTTAATACAAGTCATTTGTATTTACTCTTTATGTTTCATCTCGTATTACATTGATTTCATTACGACTAAGTAGAAGATCCGCACGCTCACGCACTTTCAGAAAGTTTTCAGAAAAATAAAAGCTTAAAAGGAGTAGAGTTGACATGTAAATATCAACTTTGAAGCACTTAAGGTCTTCAAAGTGAAAGCCAAAGCTCTGATACCACTTGTAGATCGAGATTTAAACACTTAGTTTAATTACAAGATTTACTTGTAAGATTAACCTCACGGAATTAAGTTAATCTCCACTCTAACTAACGGCTTAACACTTGTAAATAATAGTTGTTTGCATAAAGAGAGAAACACAAGAAGTAAACTTTACTCGGCACTATTTGCATTAACTCAACAATATAACACAGTGTTCATGCATACATTCATGCGTACGAGCTAACTATGCTATATATAGTGCTAAGAGAAATCAATGATAGCCATTGATTTCCATATGATCATCTAGACCGTCGATTACAAAAGTCAAACTAATTACCAAAAGAATAATCTTTGATTGATGGACTTGATGGCGTGTGATCAGCAACATACTAAAATAGGAGAGCGACTTTGATACAAAAGGAAGCAACCAGAAAGCTTTAACAGGAATTAGACAGTTGAAAAGATGTTGCAGGAAAAGTCTGGTTGAACTGTTTAACTGGTGGATAACAGAGTTCACCCGGAATATTCACTTTTGGTTAAAAGGTTTCTTCTGGTTGAATTGTCTTCTCCGCTTGGACTTAAGACTTCCTCTTGAACCTGGTTCAGCCGGAACTTCTTCAAATTTGATCTTCAACCGGAATATCAAAAGTAATATTCCTTACACATTTCTTCCTGCTTCTATTAAAGAATTTCTTTGTTCCCCTAACAAGCATAGCATACTGCCAATTCAAATTCATTTCTTCCAGATGATCATAATCGATCTGATCATAATCTTCTTCAGTGAATTATGCATTATTGACTGCTCTAGTAATAACACCAAAGTATGAAGATACCTATGCAGACAAGGCATTGTGTGTTGATGAATTTGGAATTGAAACAGTACAACCAGAAGAATAACCAGAATTGTCAGTTTTTTCAGAAACAAATTCTCTAGCAGGACTTAGACTAAAAACACTTGATTTCACAGCATGAACGATAGAATCATTCTCTCCATGATACACAACGGGATTCTGAATTTGTGCAGGCATTGCCTTGTTTACAGTCAATTCCATATCCCTTGCTTGTATTCTTTCAACTAAATCATTGAAAGACAACCCCGTATATTCTTTATCATGGGTAATCATTATGACATAATTTTCCACTTTTCGGGTAATGCCTAGAACAATCTTTCTTTCAAATCAGCTTCATCCTTTTTTATATTTACCAATACCATCTTACTCATCATATGTGAAAACCTTGTATTCAGATTTGAAATGGTTTCGTTTTGATAATGCTTAAAATTGTCAAATTCTTTCTTTAAAACCTTTTGTCGGCTTTTATTGTATTGATCATTACCCTCACATCTTTTCTGTAATGCATCCCATAATTTATTTGCAATATCGTATGCAGAAAACTGATGTAACAATTCCTTGGGTAATGCCATCGTGAAAGTTCCGAAAGCCTTTTGTTTAGCTTCATATGCATTCTTTTGATCAGATGATAGGCTTCTTTGTAAATTTGGTTTTCCATTACCATTCGTCGAATACTCATATTGTTCAGTATACGATAACCAAATATCAACATCATTCGTTCCAACATAGCTTTGAATCGTTATAGCCAACTTGTAGATACCATAATTTTTTGAGGCTTTTGCATTAGAAATCATTTTGGGCTAGTTATGATTGTATTTGGGTTAATTAGTTCTTGGGTTAGTGGTGGGCTTGAGTTCGGTCGATTATAGGCCATGTGGGCCGAAATCTTTTTGTTTGGTTAACAAGTTAAGCTTTCCTATATAAGGTTAGCTAGTCTAGGTGTTTTAGGTTGTTGGTTAACTAGGGTTTTACAAGTGTGGTTGGCGGATTCAAGGGTGTACCGAATTCGATTTGTGAATTCGTAAATCTCAAGTGTGGTAATCGGATCTTTGTCAAGCATCGCAATCGGTTTGTGCTTCTTTAAGTATTTTTCGTGTGTTTGATATATTCCTTTTGATTTCTACTCGAATCACTTGTTGATCTCGGATTCCGCACGAGATTAAGAAGCATTGATATCGCGTGAGGGTTAATCTGATCCTTACAATTGGTATCAGAGCCAAGAAACGCAAGTTTCACGGCTCTCGCGATATCAGATTCGAGTTTTGGTAACTAACAGTTTGAGTGTTTTTGTGTTTCACAGTCGTTAGAACAAGTCAGAAGTATTTTTGCAGGTTGTGAATAAAAAATACAGACGCTTTCAAGACCCTGTGCTTGCTCGTTGAACCACTTTTCGATCCAAATCAAGACTTTTCGATCAGACATTCTGATCGAAAACCCTCATCTGCTGCTCTTCGTTGATCGAGAAAGACCTTTAGTGTCTTTTCGATCAGTCTTGCCTCAGTCGAAAAGTACCATTTCGAGACTTTTCGATCGGCTCGTTATAATCGAGAAGTCCAATCTTGCGACTTTTCGATCAGAAGTCCCAATCGGAAAGGTACCCAGTGACTTTTCGATCACCACCACATCGCAATCGGAAAGTCCCTTTCGAGACTTTTCGATCAAGTTCTCTTTTCGATCCACCCCTTGCGATCGGAAACACTTTTCGATTCATCCCTGCTTGATCAGAAACCCTTTTCGAGTCCATCCCTGCTTGATCGAAAACTACTTTTCGATCCAAACCTCGTGCAACCGGAAAGTAGTTTTCGAACCTTCAACCGAAAACCCTGTTCGATCCAGTTTCAAATTTTTTTGAGCTATGGCTCTGATATGTCTAGCTTGTCAAGTGCCACTCTGGAAATGGATGCTAAAATCGGAACAAATGCCAGACCACCTCGTCTGATGTCTGGCAAGGATTTCATGAGCTGGAAGTATCGATTTGTGAATTACATCAACTACCATGATCCCAAGATCATGCGTTCGGTCGAGGTGGGAGACTTTGTCCCATCAACTGCTGGGGCACAGGGTCAGCCACCCACACCTAAAGCAAAAACTGAATGGCTTGATGACGACTGGGAAAAGGTGGAACGAGATAGAAAGGCACTGGCCGCTCTAACCATGGCCCTATCTCCTGAAGTTGCTGAAGCTTTCAAGGAATACACCTCCGCTAAGACCCTTTGGGATGCTCTTGTAGCTGCTTACGAAGGAAATGATGATATGAAGGAATCTCGAAAAGAAAATCTAAGAGAACTGTTTAATGAGTTCAACTATATCCCTGGTGAAAATATTGAGACTCAGCTTCAACGCTTCATCAAGATAGTCACTGGAATGAAAGATGCTGGAGTCACATATACACAGGTGGAGGTCAACAGAAAGCTGGTAAACTCTCTTCCGCCAAATTGGGACAGTACCATTGAATTGATTGAAAAGACGGTGCAAATGTCCACATCACCCCTAAGTGACCTCATGTCTACCATTAGAGCATATGAAGAGAAGAAACAGAAGAGGGCAAGAAAACTGGGCAACGGGGCTTTAATGAATCAACTGAATCAAGCATTCATCTCTCAGCCAGCTGTCACTCCAAACAACCCACAGTCTACACCAATGGGATTTATTGCTCAAGCCACTGGGTCGAGTACATCTGGAACATCAAATGTTGTCTCTCTAGATGTTAATGCTTTAACTAAAGATCCCGGTTTTGCCCTTGGGGTAGGGATTATGAGTTGCTACCAGGCACTCGTAGCAGGCTCACTTCTTCCCAGTGATCTATCTCCTGATGATGTGAATCAAGTCAACCCAGATGACCTGGAGCATATGGATATCTCTTACCAAATGGGAATGTCAGCCCTGAGAGCTAGGCAGTTCATGGCGAAGACAGGACAGAAGGACTGGAACGGTGGCAAAGGAATAAAACTCAGATTCAATAAAGCAAATCTGAGGTGCTACAATTGCAACGAGTATGGGCATTATGCAAGGGAATGCACCAAACCAAAGGTTGATAGAGAAAGCAAGGCTGAGAACAGAGGTGAAGGCATGAAGAAGGAGACAGGGAAGAATGACAAGGCACTGGTTGTTCAACATACGCCAGGATATGACTGGACACCTCAGGTGGAAGACTTAAGTCTGACACTTGATCATGTTAGCCCTGTTAGCTGAAGAAGAAGCTCAGAAAGAAGCTGCTGAAGTATTCCATCATGCATTCATGGCAGACATAACTCCAGGGCCCTCGGCCAGCAGCACTGAGGTATGTTTTAACCCTAAATGTCAAACTATACTTAATGAATCTCAAGACTGGCAACGTAAGTTCTTCAATGAAATATTAAATCGTGAACTATCTGATAAAGACTTGAGAGAATACAAAGGTAGGACTAAATCATTAAGTGAGAAACTAGAAGCTGCCAAAGTCGATATAAAAAACCTTCAAAGGGAATTGAGTGACAAAACCACATATCTTAAAATTGCTAATGAAGAAATTGTCACATTAAAATCGGAGGTTGAACAACTTAAAGGTAAATTAGAAACATCACAAACCAAAGTTGAGCGAAATGATAAGATTGTGTCAGAAATGATGAAGGCTAGTTCTCTTTTCTATAACACAGATGCCCGAATGCGACATCTAAAAGCCAACTCTGGTTTGGGTCTCGGTACTGAGGTAAAAGATGAAAAATCCACTCATACAGTACCGATGCCCTTGATGCATGAAATGATCTCAGATTATGAGTGTTCTAAGACCTCCTTAGAAGCTAAGGCTGAGATAGAAAAGAAACTGGCCGCTTGTTCCATTAAAATTTCTGCTCCTGTTTCTAACCTTACTAACACTTTTACTTCTTGTGCAGATAAAGGTAATAAAGAAGCAGGGGTAGTAAATTGCAAGGAGTCCACTAAGAGTCCCATGAAGTCTGAAGTTGATTTTTGTTTTAAAAATTGTGATTTTGAGAAACCTGAAACTTCTGTTAAGTTTGAGTCAAAAACTCCAGAGTCTGATGTGTGTGATAAACTTTCTGAATGTGGTGTGTTTAATGTTGGTAAATGTGATTTAAAACCTGTGAAACCCCTAAGAACTGTTAAAATTTTAAGAAGGGGTAAGGGACCGCAGGTTGATAGTCCCAAACCCACAGGAAGTGTGAAAATTTCTGAGGATAAGATTAATTATCCTACTCCAAATGTGCAGAAAGTACGGGACACAAAACCCCATGACTTTGTCCCGTACCCAGAAGTTAACTCTGCATATGACCAAGTCCAGCCGATACAACGGGAGTATATTCTGACCACAAAGCCCCATGGTAAAGCCCTTTGGATCCATAAAAACGCTTCAAAGCCAACTTGGATATCCACTGGGCGTAACCAACAACAGGCTCCCGTGTATCCAAAGAAACAATCCTGCCATGTGTGTGGCCAACCAGGACACATGGCAAGAAACTGCCTGCACCGTCCTTATGAGCCTTACTATCCTAAGAAGGTCCAACAAAAGACTGTCCCATTGGGCCAAACACATGTTGGCCCAAAACCTAAATTTGGACCTTCAAATTTCAAGGTGCAGAAGGTGACATCACAACCTTCACAAACAAAGATACATGCTAGACCAACAGCAAAGACTGCACCTTCAAACCGAAAGGTGCAGCAGGACATACCATATCCCAATGTCCACAAATGGAGTCCAAAGCCCAAGTCACCTAAACAGGAACCACCAATTGTGAAAAGCAAGGTGAATAAAAATGCTAAGAAATCTTCAAAGATTGTCACTAAACCTGCTAGGGCTTCAAAAGTTGTTGAACCTTCAAAATCTGTCTCTCGCCCAAAGCAGGATACTTTTTTCAAAATCACCAGTCGATCCTCAACCTGTTTTCAAAAGATTTTCAAAAACACCATTTTACTCAAAACCTGAAGGAATCACAAAATCAACCAATCAGTGGGATGATGATAGGTGGAATGTCCCAAAAGTTGTGAATTTGTCCTTCAAGCCTACTGGAGTGTACAAAAAACACTCCATGTCTTTTCAAGAGGTTAAAAGTTCAAAAGTAAGTAAAAATAATCGACAGTGGCTTGGCAAGGAAAATCATTCCAGAGATGTCAACATAAAAGACATTCTCAGTCCAAACAAGGACAGACCAGTCTCACCCAGACCAATTAAGGCCTGGGTACCAAAATCTAACTAATCTCCTTTGAATGCAGGAACAGCCAAGGAGGACTGTCAGCAACCTATGGTACGTTGACAGTGGTTGTTCCAGGCATATGACGGGCGACATATCCCTACTGCAAGATCTGGAGAAATTTGATGGAGGATATGTGTCGTTCGCCGGAGGAGTTGGAGGGTATATCAGTCAAAAAGGCACAGTACGCAACGGTTGTCTCAGCTTCCATGATGTCAATTATGTCGAGCAGTTAAAGCATAGCTTGTTAAGTGTCTCACAGATATGTGATCGGGAGTATCCAGTTCTCTTCAACAATAAAGAATGTCTCATTCTTAAACCTGGATACTCCATCCCTGATGATTGGGTGTTAATGAGAACACCCAGATATGGTAACTCCTATGTGCTCAACATGCAGAAACCCCCCACATCTGAGGTGGCCTGTCTCCTTTCTAAAACGGCTGAGAACCACGCTCAGTTGTGGCACAGAAGATTGGGGCACATGAATCTGAAGAACCTGAATCGACTTGCTAGAGGAGGGCTTGTTAAAGACCTCCCAATCAAAGAATTTGTGCTCAAGGAGAAATGTGTGGCTTGTGCTAAGGGGAAGCAGCACAAACGCCCACATAAACCAAAGGTCTTCAACAGCATTTCGTCACCACTGGAGCTGCTTCACATGGACCTATTTGGTCCAGTCAGTATGTTAAGCCTTAACCGATGTGCATTTTGTTTAGTTATTACTGACGATTTTTCCCGTTTCACTTGGGTGTTTTTCTTGTCAAAGAAAAGTGATGTTGCAGGTATACTGATCGCTTTCATCAAGCTCATCGAAAACAAATTAAAGCTGAAAGTGAAGGCCATCAGAAGCGATAATGGGACGGAGTTTAAGAATCAAACAATTGATAATTTCTGTGCTGACAAGGGCATTGAGCATCAATACAGTGCCCCCTACACCCCTCAGCAGAATGGCGTCGCAGAACGACGGAACAGGACCTTAATTGAAGCTGCTCGCACTATGTTGTGTGATTCAAAGCTACCAACCATGTTTTGGGCAGAAGCAGTTAACACTGCATGTTATGTCCAGAATCGGGTGCTCATCAATAAGCGGCAGCAGAAAACCCCATATGAGCTGCTTTACAATGATAAGCCCAGAATTGGACACCTTCGGGCTTTTGGGTGTCTCTGCACAGTTTTAGTAAATACTGATGTTCCTAAATTTGCTGCTAAGTCTGATGAATGTTATTTTGTAGGTTACTCTGCCAGCTCCGCTTACAGGGTGTTCAACAAATCAACCGGGATTGTGATGGAGTCCACCAATGTGGATTGGCTAGAAGAAAATCCATCTGATGGTGGAGTGGGTCCTCCTCAAGCTTTCGACTATAATCAATTCTTCCGTCTATTGGGTTTGGAACCTATCATAGCTGAAGAACTTTATGAAGATACGGTTTCAGGACCGCCATTATCACACTCCATCACCAAGGCTCCAGTCAATGCTCCTGAAACAGATACCACACCAGTACAGGAGACTGCCGATCCTGTGGATAATCAAACACAGGAAGCTGATGCAGAAGTCGACCCCGCTTCAGACACTCCTCAAACACAGGGAGCTGATGCAGAAGGTGCAGCTGAAACAAACGATGAACCCGATCAATCAAATTTACCTCCTGAAATTCCCGTTCAGGCCGTTGCGGAGACCAGAATTCATAAATACCACCCCTTGGACAACATCATTGGTCCGTTAGCATCCGGGGTGGTAACAAGAAGCCAGTCAGGAGACATCAATCACTGTATGTACTCCTGTTTCATCTCACAGATTGAGCCCCCCAACATTACTATGGCCTTGACAGATCCTAGTTGGGTGGAGGCCATGCATGAAGAACTAAATCAATTCTCCCGGCTTCAAGTTTGGAGGTTAGTAGAAAGGCCCGCTGACAAAAAGGTCATCACTACTCGGTGGCTTTATAAGAATAAAAAGGATGACAACGGCATCATTGTCAGAAACAAGGCCAGGTTGGTGGTTCAGGGCCACAAACAAATTCAAGGAGTGGATTATGATGAAGTGTATGCACCGGTTGCCCGATTAGAGGCAATAAGAGTCTTCTTAGCCTATGCATCCTACATGAACTTCACGGTCTACCAGTTGGACGTGAAAACAACCTTTTTATATGCCGAAATGGATGAAGAGGTATATGTCACTCAACCTCCTGGCTTCATTGATGAGGAACACCCGTATCATGTGTTCAAGCTGGATAAGGCCTTGTATGGCTTACACCAGGCCCCTCGGTCTTGGTACAAGACTCTGACTGATCATCTTCTAGCACACGGGTACATAAGAGGCATAGTGGATCAGACACTTTTCAGGAAGGAGGTTGGGAATGATATAATCATGGTGCAAGTGTATGTTGATGACATCATCTTCGGCTCTACCAATGACGACTTGTGCAAAGAGTTTGAGAAGATAATGCGCACAAAGTTTGAGATGAGTCAGATGGGTGAGATGGAGTTTTTCCTCGCCCTACAAGTAAAGCAAAGTGACAATGGGATACTTATCCATCAGGCCAAATATGTCACAGAAATTTTGGAAAAATACAAAATGATGGATGCAAAGCCTGTCTCCACACCTATGGCGGCCAGACCAGCAATTACCAGGGATCCAGACGGTCAACCGGTGAGCGAACACATGTACCGGTCTATGATTGGGTCTTTGATGTACTTAACCGCCAGCCGTCCAGACATCATGCTAGCTGTGTGCCAATGTGCACGCTATCAGGCTAATCCTAAACTCTCTCATCTCTCTGCTGTTAAACGTATTTTTAAATATTTGAAGGGTCGGCCTCGACTAGGCCTCTGGTACCCTAAAGAGTCAGGATTTAATCTGTATGCTTTTTCTGACAGCGATTATGGCGGTAATGAGCTTGACAGGAAATCCACATCTGCTGGAGCTCAATTTTTAGGTGACAGGTTGGTATCCTGGCAGAGCAAGAAGCAGCACACGGTGTCTCAGTCGACGGCCGAAGCAGAATATGTGGCTGCATCTGCTTGCTGCTCACAGGTGGTATGGTTGCAGCATCAGCTGGGAGATTACGGTTTGAATTTCTTCGATACTCCCATTTTTTGTGATAATAATGCTGCATTGCAAATTGTGAAAAATCCCGTGCAGCACTCCAAAACCAAACACATAGATATAAAAACGCACTTCATTCGGGATTGCTATGACCGCAAGCTCAATTCATTTAGAGCGGGTGGCATCGGAGGACAATGTGGCGGATATGTTCACCAAACCCCTTCCAAGTGCAAATTTTGAAATGTGTCTCAAAGGCCTCCGGATGATAGCCTTTGATGAGTAGTCTGGCAACTGTTTTTATGTTTCATTTAAAAAAAAAAATTAAAAATTAAAAACAACAAAAATAGTGTTTTTTTTGTAATTTAAAAAAATCTAAAAGCAAGGGGAAGATATAAGATTTACATTTTCTCTAAAGTGTGTGCTTTTAAATTTTTTTTCTGGTTTTGGTTGACCAGGCTGGGAAGTGATATAAATTTCCAGGTGTTTGCTGACTGACACGTGTAAGGTGGAAGTGAAAAGCAGTGATTCATGGTCGATATGCTTGGTAGGCTCTGCTGACAATCAATCAAAATGTATGTTTTTATCACAACACTTAAAGATAACGTATGATGCTTGAAAGGGAGCACACACTTAGGTTAGTACAATTTCTATTTGACTGTGCATCAGGATTCCTGAGACACACGCCCGGTTCTGAGTTTTGATGTCATGCTCAAAAAATCCCATTCCCTCTGCTTTGCGTAAGCAATGACCTGGGAATGTTGTACGTGAGTCAGGACTCCTCTGTTCTGCGAAAGCGGAGACCTGGAACCACCCTGATCCACGTACATTTTAGATCACATTGTATATATATATTAAACCAAAAAGATGCCAATGTGCACAATCAAAAGAGACCCTCAAGCGTCCAAAACCCTCAGCCTTTGTCACTGATGAGAACATTATTAAAAATGTTTCAAAAATTCAGTTGACTTTGTATATTATCCAACAAAATCTCCGTGATCTATTCTTTCTTTTCTCAACCCAGTCTGGAGCATGACATTGGGCTTAAGGAAAGGTGTCGTGAAAAATGTTGTACGGAAGCCAGATGTACTTGATAGAGTGTACAAACTATACCTAGGACTTAGGTGTGTGACCTGGATAGATTTTCATATTTAATAAACCTGAAAAATATAAATTAAAGTGATGAAATTGCCTGAGTAAGCGAAAGCGGCATGAGTTTAAAGATGGACCAATAATACCGGCAATCGCCTGAACACGTGAAGTAACTGAAGCTGAAAAGGGTTCCTCAGTCACAGACTATCTGGTATGATCCTTTATAATGCCTCTTCACTCAAAACTCAGTCTGTTAAGATTTTTGTTTGTTTATTTTTGTTATTTTGTTATTTTATCTTAATTTCTGATTTTTTTTGTATTGAGTTATTTTATCTATTTAAAAGTTGCCAGATTATAAAAAACTCTCGGGCTTGACTTCAGGGGAAGTTTTGTAGATTTACGGGTTTGAAGTTGGTGTGTTTCTTTTAAAAATAAAACTTGTTAAGAGAAAATAAGGTTTAGTTAAAAGTTTGGGTCACAATATGATCAATTTTTCAAAGCTTGAGGGGGTAAAATGAAAAGTTTTGTTTTAAAAAATTTTTGAAACAAAAAGGGGAGAGCCGGCTCCCCAACCGCCACTCTCCCCCTCGTCTCTCTCTCCTCCAAACCCTAACTCTCTCTACCACTCTCGCCGATCACCACCACCACCACCTGCTGCCACCACCGTCGCTCACCACCACCGTCGTCGCCACCACCCTTCGAGCTCACCACCATCATCCGCATCAAAACCGACCACCGAAACCCCTCCAATTGCATCTACCTCACCAGCTGCCGCTGCCAATCCTCTACAATCCACCGCCGTCCGCCGCCGTCACCTGTCATCCGACGCACCTCCCCTTGGTCGGAATCCACTTCCGATCACCGTTCTAGCGCTAATTTTGAGCCATGGCCCCTCGCTTGAAGCGTGCGGCTCAACCCCGACAGGACCGTCTTGAGTAAGTGCTATTTTTCTTGATGATTATTGGTTGGGAGGGTAAATATGTCTAATTGTAGGTGTTTGGGATTGTGGTTAAGTGTTAATCTTTCAAAAATTGCATAATCTATGAAGTTGCAGGTCTGGAATGAAGAAGATGACACTTTTCGATCGACCAGGGGCTTCTCGATCAGGCTGAGAAGCTTTTCGATCGGCCCCTGGGTACTTCTCGATCACCGATTTCCGATGGCCGGGAGCCTCTTGATCGAAAACTACACTTTTCGATCAGGAGGATGGACTTCTCGATCGCGAGGTTGGACTTCTCGATCAGGAGCTTAGGCTTCTCGATCAGGAGCTTAGGCTTCTCGATCGGGAGTTAGGCTTCTCGATCGGGAGTTAGGCTTCTCGATCAACTAGCACTTTTCGATCGAGAGCTTATGCTTTTCGATCAGGCTTCTCGGTAACCAAGCAGTTTTCGATCAGATGGATGCTTTTCGATCGGGAACCTAGTTTTCGATCGGAAAGGTACCAGATGATGTGTTTCAATTGGTTTTCGTTTATTTTTAAGCCGTTATGCTGCCGTTTGTTGAGAAAAACTTTGTGACTAATGAATTTGTGTCTATTTTGGATGTTTATCTGTGTTTGTGAGTGCAGGGACCTAGAATTTATCAAAGATCACAACACAGTAGCATACTTGCTGGATCCACCTGCAGAGTACCGGGAGAAGTATGAGTCAATGATTGAAGGACTGAAGAAGTGTTGTCTACACTTTGCACTTACAGCAAATCCTGTTATATGCAAACGTATGCAACAAGAATTTTGGAAGACGGCATACGTATCTGATAATGGAAGGCAGATAATTGCCAAGATACAAGCAACAAAAGTGGTTTTGACTGAGGAGAATTTCAGACAGGCACTCAGACTGAAAGATGTTGCTACTGATCCTATTGCTCTTGACAAAGAAATGGTGTCTCAATGCCTGAAAGAAATGGGTTATCACACAGTTTCTCCTCCTACTATGAAGGCTCTCCTTCCACCATACTGGAGAATGCTGGCCCATTACCTGCAAAAGTGCGTGATTGCAAAGAAGAGCTCGACTGATCAACTGAACCAAGTGCACACCCATGCTATGGTGTCACTAGTTAAAGGAGTTCGATTCAACTGGTCCAGGTTGATATTTGATGATGTGAAGGCTGTGGTGATCTAGAGATAAAAAGTTTGCAGCCGTTCCAAGGTTCATCCAGTTAGCTCTGGATTCAAGATATCCAGCTTTGAGGAAAACCAATGACACTCATGATACTAAGCCTATGGGGATTGAGGTTTTCCTGATGATTAATCCGAAGAAGAAACTGACTGACAAGGTACCGTTTGGGAACAAGTTTGGTAAGTTTGCTGAGATAACAAGAGAGGAGGTTCCTGCAGAAAGAAATGTAGTTATTGATGAAGAACATAATGTACCTGCCTCTAAGAAGCCTGTTACTGAACTGACAGATAGTTCAGATTGGGAAGATTTTGATCTTGAAGACGTGCAGATTGGTGCATTGAACTTTGAAGGTGACGAGCATATCAATTATGATACATACCTTGATGACATCAATATTGAAGATGTTGAGACTGAGATTGCTGAGACGCCGTTGATAAGAAAGCGGAAAGCTACTGAGGAGCCTCCCCTTGGTACTTCTGCTACTATAGAGCAGACTGATGAAGTAGAGATTACTACACAACATACCGCGGAAACTCCACATGACCCTAGAAGAAAAAGATTAGATCCTCGTGCACCACCAGTAACCAGTACCGGTGTTGGTCAATCATCTTCACAACCCACTGTCCAAGACAAAGGAAAAGCGGTGGAGACACCCGAGTTCAGATTGGAAAAGGAACTCAGAACTGAAATTGCACAGTTAAAAGCCCAAAACACTGCCCAAAGTGAGATGATTGGAGATCTTGTTGACATACAGAAGATTCATGCTACAGAACTGGAGAATCAGAAGAAGGTCAACAGACAGTTTTCAAGTCAGATTAAAGAATTGCATAGATTGATAAAACAGCTTACTTCGGCTGGTACAAGTGACTCAAAGAAAGATGACAAAGGAGATCCAGGAAACAAGGAAGGAAATCCAGGTGCCAATAGTTCATCTCAATCACCTGTATTTGACTTTGAGTCAGACATTCCTGATAACTTCTGACCCAGTATTACCTGAAGCCACTGATAAAGACACAAGAGACAGAGAATATATGACTGTGCCTGCTTCAGAATTTGATAGTGGTTGGGAGGCTCAGACATATGTTTATCCTCCTGAAAGGTATTTGATTCAGCTGGGAGATCATTATCATGACAAAAGGGGGATTACTAAAGAAATTAAATCCTGGATGTTTGATGCTGAGAAGAACATGTTTGTGGTTAGAAGAAAGGGTCAGTATCCTCTGGAATATTACAAAAGCTGGACCCAGTTTTATTCTTGGATAAATGTGGATCTGATAATGTTGTTTAAGGCCCCGTTTACAAACCCATCACAGAACGATCAGGCTAAGTACTTCTACAGAAAATTGGAGAATGCAGTGCTTAGCAAATTCAAAAGGTTTGAAGACTTTCCCCACAAGAAGTCATATGTTAAAAAGTATAGAGGTGTGTTCAAGTGGGATGGGAAGAAAGGTAGTGGATCTAAGAAGTAGTTCACTAATGTGTTGTACCCTCCAACAGAGAAGACAAAGACAATACCTCTGCCAATGCATCATCCTGAGGGTTGTCTACATGACTTTCAGACTTGGGCATACAGTGACTACTCTGGTGAAGCAAAGATTCTCTGTGAATCAAAGACAATGAGTGTTATGGAGGTTCATGATCTGATGAGATTCCATAAGAAGGATATACTGGTTCTGGCCAAGCATCAGATTGAAAGCAATATGGAAACTGAAGAATATGCTAAATGCTACACGAGAGCTGTTGCAGAGATCGTGGCTAAAGAGTTATGGTATGATCCAGCAACGGTGCAGTTATCAAAGAAGTTCAGAATGTGAAGACTGCTGTCTAATGCTAAAGCCTAGGGGAAGATTGTAGAAACCATAATTTTTTGAGGCTTTTGCATTAGAAATCTTTTTGGGCTAGTTATGATTGTATTTGGGTTAATTAGTTCTTGGGTTAGTGGTGGGCTTGAGTTCGGTCGATTATAGGCCACGTGGGCCGAAATCTTTTTGTTTGGTTAACAAGTTAAGCTTTCCTATATAAGGTTAGCTAGTCTAGGTGTTTTAGGTTGTTGGTTAACTAGGGTTTTACAAGTGTGGTTGGCGGATTCAAGGGTGTACCGAATTCGATTTGTGAATTCATAAATCTCAAGTGTGGTAATCGGATCTTTGTCAAGCATCGCAATCGGTTTGTGCTTCTTTAAGTATTTTTCTTGTGTTTGATATATTCCTTTTGATTTCTACTTGAATCACTTGTTGATCTCGGATTCCGCACGAGATTAAGAAGCATTGATATCGCGTGAGGGTTAATCTGATCCTTACACAACTATGATAATCTTCCAACTTGAGTAATTTGGAACTTTCTGGCTCGTTCCAATTTCATTATCATAATTCAGTAAACTTTGCATCGTAGTTTGCATCGAAATAAACAACGAACTGAGTTACTAACTAAGTCACGAACTGAATTGCGAAGTGAGGCACGAACCGAGCAACAAAGTAAATTATGACCTGGATAACGAAGTGTGTAACGAACTGGGTGACAAAATCATAAATGAACTGGAACACAAACTTAGTAACGAACGAGCACTTCATGTCAACGAAGTAGTCATGAGCTGACACTTCGTGGTAGTTAATTCAGGGAAGTGAAACTGATCAGATGAACTCAATGAAATGAAGCATTTTTTTATCTAATTTGCACGATTTTGGATGTTTTTTAATGAGATTTTCATCAGCAGATCAGATACAACTGAAAGGATTAAATTAGGATCGAAATTGAGACTGAAAACGCTACTAAAATGATCGAATGAAAGCAAAAACACTCCAATTTAACAAAACTGACTGTAGGATCGAGATTTAAACACTTAGTTTAATTACAAGATTTACTTGTAAGATTAAACTTGCGGAATTAAGTTAATCTCCACTCTACTTATAGGTTAACACTTGTAAGTAATAGTTGTTTGCATAAATATAGTAACACGAGAAGTAAACTTTACTCAGCACTATTTGCATTAATGCAACAATATTACACAGTGTTCATGCATACATTCATGCGTACAAAATGTTGAGACCTAACTATGCTATATATAGTGTTAAGGGAAATCAATGATAGCCATTGATTTCCATACGATCATCTTGACCATTGATTACAAAACTCTAACTAACTAGCAAAAGAATAACCTTCGATTGGTGGGCTTGATGGCGTGCGATCAGTAAATACAAAAAGAGGAGAGCGGCTTTGATACAAAAATAAGCAACCATAATGCTTTAACAGCGAAATGACAGTTGATAAGATGTCGCAGGAAAAGTCCGGTTGAACTCTTTATCTGATGGATAACAGAGTTCACCCAGAATATTCGCTTCTGGTACAAAAGAGTTTCTTCTGGTTGAAGTGTCTCTTCCGCTTGGACCAAGACTTCCGCTTGAACTCAGTTCAGCCAAAACTTCTTCAAATTTAATCTTCAACCGGACATATCAAAAGAGATATTCCCTACATCGACACTAAGCAGATCTGAAACTAGAAAAACAGCTAAGAAATGATCAGTAGAATGAACCAAATGCTCTGATACTGTAGAGCCTAGAATTATGAGGCTTGCAATATTAAATTTTAGTTATAGTGTTGGGCATGTAATAGCTAGTAAAGTGTCATGTGGGCTAGATTGTAATTGGGTTTAGATATTGGGCCCGGTCCGGTTTAGAGGGATTAGGGTTAAGTTTGTTATATAAGCAAACTTAATCCCTCATATCAAGGGTTTGCGAATTTGATAGAAAGGGAAGGAGATTGCGTGGAGCTAGGTTAGCTAGTTGAGAGAGAGACAAGGAGGCTTTTTGAGTGTACCAGGCGAGTTCTTTAGTGAATCGTGTGCATCGTTTTACAGGTTAATCGTTTTAGTATTATTGTGTTTATTTTGATTTGTGTTTCTTCTCTATAATCTTGAATCATCCGATTGCTTGTATTCTGCACTCGTAATCGGTAGAGATATCGTGTTTGGTTGTTAAATTGAACCTTACAATTGGTATCAGAGCCAAGAAACTCTGTTTCGAGGCTCTCACGATATCAAGATTCAAGAGTTTTTAAGATTTTCTTGATTTTTCGGTTGGTTTTCAATTAAGTTCTTGTGTGACGTATGTTAAAAACAACTTAGGGTTCATATTTTGTCCATGTTCTTAAGTTTCTTTCAAAAAAATATATATTAATTTTGTTTGATGATTCCATTTAATCTTGACACAATTTGCTGAATTTGTTTATGAGATTCGTTTTACTATTGATCTAATTTGGACCAAAAATATTATAATTTAATTTGTATTCTTGATTGCTCACGTCTGATTGAAGTTGGTGTTCACAACAACATTTAATTGATGGTATTGGAATTGATATGATTTTTAATTCCCAAAGATCAAGATATTCAGAGGTTCTCAATTTTGTTTGGAAAGGAGCTAAAGAGCAGAATATTGGTCTCGTTCGATTGACGGAAATTCATTCGATCGAAATCGGTTTTTCGATCGAAATCGAATTCTCGGGCAAAATCGTATCCTGTGACGTAATTTAGATTTTGTCCATATCATCCGGTTTTTAAAGCGATAAACGGCCACTCAATTGAAGTTGGTGCAAATTAATTTTGACGGGGTTGTGATCGTTGAATTTTTCTGCACCTTGTGGAGTAATTCGTTTTTTTTTAATTTTCATATTTTTTTGCTCCAAGTGTTTCAAGGTGTTACTAACGGTTTTGTTTGTGAGTTTCTTGTAATTGTTTTTACAGGTTACATTAAGGAAAGAAGTCAGCGTTTCGATCGGAAAGTCCCTTCATGAATTTCGATCAGCTCCATTTTCGATCGGAAAGTCCCTTCGTGACTTTCGATCAGCTCCGCCTTTCGATCAGAAAGTCCCTTCGTGACTTTTCGATCAGGTCCGTTTCGATCGGAAAGTCCCTTCGTGACTTTTCGATCAGCTCCGTTTCGATCGGAAAGTCCCTTCGTGACTTTTCGATCAGTTATGTTTTGATCGGAAAGTCCCTTCGTGACTTTCGATCAGCTTCGCCTTTCGATCGGAAAGTCCCTTCGTGACTTTTTTATCAGCTTACACTCTTCGATCGAGCCGAAACTCTGCCCGATCAAAAAGCTGACTTTCCGATCCAGTTAAGACTTTTCGATCCACCCTTTTCAATCCGATCGAGTCTTTCCGGTCCGAAATTGACATAGACGTTCATCCAAAGAAGAAGATGGCAAGTACTCAAGTGCCTCTCCTGTTGTTAGTGATCAAGCTCAGATATGTTCAAACTCGGCATGTTCTGAATCAATCGAACAATATAAGCAACTGTTTCGAACTGAAAAGAGACCGTATGAATGCAGAGTATAAACTAAAGATTCATCTAAAACAAGTTGAACCCTACAAAAGAGGATAGAGTCTTTAGGTGAAGAACTCAGTCAGCAGAAGTATCTTTTCCGGACATTCCGCAAAAAAGAGGAGGAAAAGCGGAAGATCAATCATGCCGATGGAGCTTGGATCTGTAACTGCGAGGAATGCTCAAACCCCACTTGCTGTGCTTTGATTAAAGAATGGGAGAGCAATTTTACAAACGAATGTAAAAATCATGCAATCACTGCTAGAGACCTTATGGAGTCCAAAAGTAAGACCAGAATATTTAGAGAGAAACTTGAGGACATTCAGGTAGATGTTAAGAGTCTTCAAATTCAGGTGAGTGATAAAAGTACATATCTTAGGATTGCTAACTCTAAAGTTGAAGAGTTAACCAAAGAGGTTGGGGAACTAAGAACCAAACTTGACACCTCACAATCTGCCCTTGAAAGACATCAAGTTATACAAAAGAAAATGATGGACTCTCATCATGCTTTATTTAAATCAGAAGAGCGACTCGAGCAGGTAAAAGAAACATCTGGTCTCGGGGATGGAAATTTTCCTCCCCCATTACAACATGAATACATCAAAGTGCCCCAAACTGTAGATGAATTGTTGAAAGAGTCCCAAAATGAAGCAACCATGGTATATGGGCCTCAACCTGTGCATAAAGATGAAAAGACAGCCACTGGAGCAACCCAGTCAAAGAACACTACTGAGTGTGCAGGTTCAAGCTCCAGTGAAGTGAAGAGAGCTGATGAAGAAAAGTTGGTTCCTTATCCAAAGATCGAGACTCCTTATTCCAAAGTTGTGGATTAGGTAAAGCGGGAACGAGTTGTGATGACTACAAGGCCCAACGGTAAGATATTCATGACAACAGGGTCTATGTTCATTCCGATTGAAGGAGAAGAAAGACCCTCATTCACCACTAAGTTCAAAGGCTTGGGTCATAATGGTGGTTTATCATCTGACATTAAGAGTATAAGGCCCAAGATCACCATCAAGCCTCCAACTTCTGCTCCTATCAAGATTGAAAGGCCCTAGATGACAAACAAGTCTCCAGTTTCATCAGTAGGCTCATGCAGTTGCAGTTGTAGAAATGTTGCCTCAACATCAAAGAATACATGGAGCACAAGAACTGAAAAGATAGATTCAACTCAAGCTTCGAGGAACCAGTCCACAGTCAACCCAAGATCTGCAAACAGGTCAAAGATGCAGACACAAGCAAATGGTGCTCCACCTCAGCAGCTAAAGACAAACGGTTACACGTCTGACTTCTATCTCAAGAAGCAGACATGCTTTAATTGTGGCAATCCTGGTCACATTGCCCGAAATTTTCTCTTTGGCCTCTATGAGCCATATTATCCGCAAAGTCGGAGTGTTTCGTCTCAGGAATCAGTTAAGTCTAAGCCAATGAAGGTGCAACCGCCTAAGGCAATGAAGACTGTTTCTCCTAAGATAAAACCCTCTGATCAACATTGGGGCGCTGCCAAAGAGCAAAGAAAATATTCAAATAAAAAATATGTTTTTCCAAATTATGAAAATTTTTCATAAAAAAGTGAAGAAACTGATTTCAAAACAACACAATGTTGAAAAACCTAAAGTTACCCCTCCAAAGGTAACTAAACTTGTTTTGAAAAGGAAACCTGAAATGAAGAAGGTTGAAATACCTAAAGTCACTACTTCAAAGGTGACTAAAACAACTTTCAAATCACATGGAATTTGGAAACCAAAATCAAAGGCAGGTGCAGCTCAAATTCCTGAATTTTCAAAGGGAGTGTTTTTAAAAGAAGTTTCATTTATTGATGCTTCAGGAATACCCAGAACCACAATGGCCTAGGTACCTATGGCTAACTGATCTCTCACCTTGTGCAGGAACAGTCAAGGAGGACTTTCATTAACCTTGTTTGCTTGTTTGTGATAGTGATTGTTCCAGGCACAGGAAAGGAGGCATCTCTTTACTTCATGACATGCAGATCTTAATGGGGAGTATGTTCTCCTTGTGAGAGGTAAATCTGAAAACTTCAGCAGAAAAAAGGTAACACTGTCTGAATTGTTTGTTTCTTGGCTAATTTGATGTGAAGTATGGTTGTGCATGAAACAAAACCCATTTTTGAAAATTTTTCAAAAGATAAACTTTGAAGGTTAGCTTGGCCAGTTTTAGTACATATTCAGTAATGTGTCAGTGTGTGCTTACTAATAAAAAAATGAAAAAAAATATAAAAAAAAGGTGTGTGTTGTTATTAAAAATCAAAAAAAAAACAAGTGGAAGAATAGAAAAACATGAAATTGTTGAACCAACCCTCAAAAATTAAATTGTGCTTTTTAATTTTTAATCTTTTGTTTGCTTGAGAAGGTGGGAAGTGAAATAAACTTCCGTCTTGGAGATGGCTGACACGCGTAAGGCAGATGTGAAAGACATGATCCATGGTGATATGCTGGTAGGCTCAGCTCTTAAATCTGAAAAGGTATGCGTTACACACTTAAAGATAACGTATGGCAGTTTGTTGGGTAACAACACTTAGGTTATTTGCATTTCTATTTGACTACATGTTCAAGTTTCCGATACACACGCTTGTCTCCAAGAGTGTGAAATTGAGCTCAAAAAGTCGGTGTCTCCTCTGCTTTGCGTGAGCAATGACCTGGGGATGCTTCGCGTGTATGTAAGGCTCTCATCTGCTTTGCGTGAGCAATGACCTGGAGTTGTCCATGCATACGTGCTTACAGATCACCTTAAATAATATATGCAATTTAAAAAAATGCATGTATACACCCAAAAGATACCAAAGAGCACAAGAAAATAAACCCTCAAGTGTCCAAATCCCTCAGCCTTTGTCACTGTTGAGAGCATTATTAAAAATGTTTCATAAAATTCAGTTGACTTTGTATATTATACCCAAAAATCTATGTGATCTATTCTTTCTCTTCTCAACCAAGTCTCGAGCTCAGTTTCAAACTTCTGGTTCAGGTTGTGAAAATATGTGGTAGGGAATTTATATGCTTGATAGTGTGTAATAACATGTACCTAGGATTTGTTGGAACCCTCTTGCTGTTCATAATTAATGCACCAATAAAAGATAATAAAGTGACAAACAGCCTGATTAAGAAAAGGGTTAGAGTTTAAAGTGGATCAGTATATTGGCAATCACCTGGACGTGTTCGAGTAACAGAAGCTGAAAAGGGTTCCTCGGTCAGATTCATACGGTTTGATCCCATAGAAACCTTCTCGTTTAGTAATTTGGTATGTTGGTTTTTATTCTATTTTTCTTTTGTGTTATCTTAAGTTTTTTATCGTTTATTTTTCAACCATGGCCAGGTTAATTTAAAGGTTTTAATAAGTTTTTATGGGTTCTATGCAAGAAAGTATGTCTCCCCTCCATAATCTCAGGGGGAGATAATGTGAAGAGTTCTCGGGTTCAGGGGAAGTATTTATGGGAAACCCGTAACCTATCATAGGGTTTTTGGTTAAATAATGCTAACCCGATAACCAGTCATCATGTCTGGATAGTGTTTGTTCCATGTTGTGCTTGACAGGTTAAGTGAAAAAGACAACTCATTGACAAGAAATTCAAGGACTCAGTTGACCAAAGCAAGAACTCTACTTCTGATCAAGTTGAAGAACCAGCCAGAAAAGGACTTACCCTATGCTCAGGGGAAGTTTGTTGGTTTTCAAGTGAAGCTTCTGAAGACTCAAAAGATACCATTCGCAAGTTTAAGGGAAGCTGAATGATGAAAAGATGTAGAGCAGTCACAACAAGAAATTCAAAAATGCCAAGACAGGGGTTTTCAAAATTTATCCTCTGAAGTTAATGACAAGTCAAGACAGTTACTGATGATTCAGCAAGGACTTAACAGTTTTCAAGAAGGAGCAAGTATTTGAGAATCCTCCTCTCATTACTTGTTCATCCTTAGAAGTCCAAGCTGATGCTGATTGAGAGAATGCTCCCAAAAGTCTCTCGTTGTTGCTGCCCACTGAAGATTGCTGAAGGAAGGGTCTTCACCAACACAAGTTCAAGCCAAAAGAAGATTGCAAAGTTGAAGACTGAAAGTCAAAGACATTTAATATCACAAGCCTAGGGGAAGATTGTAGAGCCTAGAATTATGAGGCTTGCAATATTAAATGTTAGTTATAGTGTTGGGCTTGTAATAGCTAGTAAAGTGTCATGTGGGCTAGATTGTAATTGGGTTTAGATATTGGGCCCGGTCCGGTTTAGAGGGATTAGGGTTAAGTTTGTTATAAAAGCAAACTTAATCCCTCATATCAAAGGTTCACGAATTTGACAAAGAGGGAAGGAGATTGCGTGGAGCTAGGTTAGCTAGTTGAGAGAGAGACAAGGAGGCTTTTCGGGTGTACCAGACGAGTTCTTTAGTGAATCATGTGCATCGTTTTACAGGTTAATCATTTTAGTATTATTGTGTTTATTTCGATTTGTGTTTCTTCTCTATAATCTTGAATCATCCGATTGCTTGTATTCCGCACTCGTAATCGATAGAGATATCGTGTTTGGTTGTTAAATCAATCCTTACAGATACCACTTGAAAGAGTGTGAGCGGTGAATCGTCTACTTAATCATAATGAATACGAAGAATTTCGAGTACGAATCAAGAACACATAGAGGTAAATAAACCTTAGAAAGTTATTGCACAAACCAGAGAGTCTACACACAGAAAACATATAGAAAATGATCAAGAGTCCTCAGTTTTACGCAAAGCAACTTGTATTTATACTAAAGCTACTGATCACGAATTAGAGACCAACGAACCCATAGTTCGTGAGTCACGAACTCCAAGTTCATTCTCCACTTTTTTCCCAGTCTTCTTCCAGCTTCATCGTGTTCAGATACTTCACATGACGAACCAAATTAGGCTCTAACAGCGTCTGGCACACAACCTAGTGTACCAAGATAATCATCAAGGTGTGAACATTGGCAAGTAATCCTCTGAAGTCAAGCCCTTTGATGCCAGTACCACCCCCATCATCAAGCAAGAAGCCCGACAACAAATGGAAGTGCAGTTTCTGGAAGAACATAAATGAGAAGAACTCCGAGAAAGCTCCTGGAAAGGAACTAGAACCAGTGAAGGTTTATGTTGCTACCACCCCAACTCAAGCTCCCAAGAAGACCGGTTACACCAGTAATGCACCTATGTGCAACAAATGCAATCTCCACCACACCCTCGATTATGGAAACGTCTACTATGGCCACGACAAGGCCATGGGAGACATAGCACACGATTGCCCAAGTCACACATGCTACGGTTGGGGGACTACTGATCATTTCAAGAAGGATTGCCCGAAGGCAAAAGATCAGAACGCAAATCAGGCTAGAGGAAGAGCCTTTGTGATCAACGGTGGAGAAGCCCGCCGTGACCCCAACACGGGTACGGGTACATTTCTACTCAATAACCATTATGCTTCTGTTTTATTCGATACTAGTGGCGATAGAAGCTTTGTGTCTACCAATTTTAGCCAATTATTTGAAATCGTCCCTGTCTGTAGAATTAGCAAATGGAGAATTAATAGAAACTGGAGTAATCTACCAAGATTGTTCACTAGAACTCTCCGATCATTCGTTCAACATCGATCTAATGCCCGTTCAGTTAGGAAGTTTCGACGTAATCAGTGAAATGGATTGGCTAGCGAAGAACCATGCAGAAATTGTCTGTCATGAGAAAATGGTTAGAGTGCCACTTACAGACGGCAACACTCTTAAGGTGCAAGGCGAAAAAAGTGGAGCCAAGCTAAGCCTCATATCTTGTATGAAGGCACGAAAATTCCTTCGTAAAGGATACCATGCCATATTAAATCATGTCACGAAGAAGAAGCCTAAGGGGAAGTGTATCGAAGATGTTCCAACTGTCTGCGAATACCCGGAAGTCTTTCCTAAAGACTTGCCAGGTTTACCCCCCAACACGACAAGTAGAGTTTCGTATCGACTTAACACTAGGAGCCGCCCTCGTTTCCAGATCGCCATACAGTCTTGCGCCATCAGAGATGCAAGAGTTATCTATCCAGCTACAAGAGTTACTAGATAAAGTCTTTATTCATCCAAGCCACTCACCATGGGGTGCTCCCGTGTTATTTTTCAAGAAGAAAGATGGGACGTTTCGAATGTGTATCGACTACAGGGAATTAAACAAGCTAACGGTGAAGAACTGCTACCCGCTCCCGAGAATCGATGATCTATTTGATCAGCTTCAAGGATCAAGTTATTACTCAAAGATCGATATTAGATCAGGATACCACCAACTCCGAGTTAGAGACGAAGACGTTTCGAAGACCGCTTTCTAACACGCTATGGTCATTACGAGTTCCTCGTTATGCCATTGGGTTTGACTAACGCACCAGCAGTGTTCATGGACTTAATGAACCGTGTATGCAAACCATACTTGGATAAATTTGTTATCGTGTTCATTGATGATATTTTAATCTACTCCCGCAGTAAGAAGGAACATGAGCAACACTTGAGGCTTATCCTAGAGTTACTAAAGAAGGAAGAATTGTACGGGAAATTCTCCAAATGCAATTTTTAGATTCGCGAGGTACACTTTTGGGTCATATGATCCACGACCGAGGTATTCATGTGGATCCCACAAATATTGAAGCTATCAAGGACTGGAGCACTCCCACTACTCCAACTGAGATTCGATAATTCTTAGGTCTCGCTGGCTATTATCGCTGATTCAATGAGAATTTCTCAAAGATAGCCCAGCCCCTGACCACGCTGAATCAGAAGGACAAGAAGTTTATTTAGGATGCCAAGACCGAAGCAGCCTTCCATTTGTTGAAGCAGAAACTTTGCAACGCCCCAATCCTATCCCTACCTGACGGAATCGAAGATTTTGTTGTATACTGTGATGCTTCGCATCAAGGTTTGGGTTGCGTACTGATGCAACGAGAGAAAGTTATCGCATATGCCTCTCAAAAACTAAAGATTCGTGAGAAGAATTATACAACCCACGACTTAGAGCTTGGAGTCGTTGTCTTTGCTCTTAAAATCTGGAAGCATTATCTCTACGGGACGCAATGCACCATATTTACTGATCATAAGAGCCTCCAGCACATCTTTAATCAGAAAGAACTAAATATGAGGCAACGTCGCTGGGTTGAACTGCTAAACGATTACGAATGTGAGATTCGTTATCACCCAGGCAAGGCTAACGTTATAGCTGATGCCTTAATCAAAGAAGACTGCGTCAAACCTGTCACACCCCCAAAATCCGCCCGTGGTGTATCACCGCAAATGGAGGCGTGACATGCCAGGATCTGAGTCATCAGACACATTGAACATACTACATGCAAGTTTGAATCTTTGAAAACTCAAATACTATAATCCAAAAGTTTTAACAAAGTTCTTAATGTTTGCGAAAGCGTAAAACAAACATAATGAAGTTTCAAAAGTTTAACGCGCGCACAGCACCTGATAGTTGAATGTTTAACCAAACATGTAGTGTTATGAATGAACCATGATTCCCTAAACGTGCTCCTTAGCGTGCTCCTAAGGACCCGAGAAGAAACATGCTAAAATGCGTCAATAAGAGGTTCGTGAGTTCACAGAGTTTGAATGAAATAGTTGAACAATCATTTATCAAAATCGTAAGTTACCCGATTAGTCTCAACGAGACCCAATCCAAAAGCGGGATACCGATCCCAAAGCAATTAATATACCCTTGGATAGCTAGTCCATGCATATTATAACCCAATAGCGCCCTGAACCCATTACTTGACTGTATGAAACTGCCTCCCCCCACCCGCCCACCCCCATGCCTTTGCCGAGCAATGAGTGAAAACTTTATTACAATATGATACCCGTCTCCACTCCCTAGAAGGCAAGTGAGGCCAGAGCGACTAGCCGAGACAGGGCTTGTCAGAACCAGTAGATCTACTAAATATTTCCCTATTATCAAACTGATATTCATGGAACGATGTAGAAGGACTTTATGATTGGCAAATTGAAACTCGATATGGTCACAACATAGTATATTAATTAAAAGAGTGTTTATGAAAATGTAAACTTTACTGCATGTCTTCTCCCCCAAAAGTGAAACAAGTAAAAGTGGGCCCATGAACTCACCTTAGGGTGCAATATAGATATCCGAATAGTAAACTCCTGATAGAGAGGTGAATTCCTCCTAGACTTCACCTATGACACGCAATCATGTGAGTTTTGAGTAAGTTTGACCAACCGTCCCCGACAACGTACGGAAAACAGATAAGTGGATTCGAATACACATTGATGATTGAATTTAGGTTTTCTATACATAACCTAGCACGTATCACACATACAACACATTGTATCATGATAAACATAATGCGTCACAATGACTTACAACATTATCCCGCGTATACGATGTACGATCGACGGGGCGATCGTACATAGTCTTCTCATTCCCACTGAGGTAGGCGACTTAGGACTACACTCGTATAACTCGTAATCCATTTGACTTATGACATGCAAACACATAGCCAAGTAACCTCATGCTCATAATCATGCGTTTTCCTAATTTATTTATTTACCGATAAATATATATTTATCACATGTAGGCTAATTCCATGTTTACACAACATCATCATCGCATGAAAATCACATAGATCATCATTTGACACATTTCAAACTATGTCATAGATTCCTAACCACATGCATGAAAACTATCTTGACCTAATAAGCCATTTTCATCATATTTTCACGTAAATAATTTTTATAAAATAATCGACATGCATTTGATCATCAAGTTCACAACTTTATACATCATCAACCCTAGATCTGTCATTATAGCATAGTTCTAGCACAAATCATCAACCTTTATCCACATGCATGCATGATTTTCCATGAAAAACCCTAGATCTAGCTCATATCATAATATCATGCATGAAAGCCATATTTTTTTTATCAAAATATGCATTCTTTTCTATCCAAATCACTAGATCTATACTAGATATCATCATACAATCATAGATCAGACCTAGATCCATTAAAAAGCTTGGATCATGACAACTTAAACACAAGAAAAACATGAGAAATCACATACCGAATGATGGAGGATGATAAAGGATGAAATCGAGGCTTGAAAGTTGGAAGAAAGCTTAAATCTTGATGATGATTGAGTAGAAGGGTGTTAAGGGTCGTGAATGAGGCTGGTGAAACATCTGGAAGTGAGCAAATGGAGTGGTGGTGGCTAATGGTGTGTATATAGTGGAGAATTAGGGTTTGCTGAAAAAGCTGGTTTAGGCGTATTGCCTAGGGCCTTGGGTTGCTCTAGGAGATACGCCTAGAGCTCCCCGTCTGGCAGCCCTTTGACTTTTGTTGACCGAAACCCGTTTTGTCCGTTTTTTGTATTTTTGGTCACGGTTTTCAAGGTTTTCTCCCATTTTCATTTCACCATCATTTTTATCACATCGTATCCAATAAAATCAAGTATCAACTTGTCGTATAACGATTTATGATCATACAATTAAATTCACGTATCAGTTTGCACATAATTCACAATACATAGCAGTTTACGGTTTTTCACCAATGTTTCGAGACTCTGACTTGTATGTGATGCTTGTGAAGTGATTTAAGGCTACTAGACTCTTCTAATACCTTAATATACATACTACGCCTATATACGTGACTCTTGGTTACCCGGGTTTATCTGTTTCTAAGGCTCGGGTCCCACCCGAAGAGCCAGAATGTCACATCCTTCCCTCGTTAAAGAATTTTCGTCCCGAAAATTAAGATCGCAACCACGTTGCTAAGCGTATAAGTATTCTCCATTTAAGATCGCAACCACGTTGCAGAGAATTTGTGAATTGCAAATGAAACGCTGCAACCGTGTTGCAAAGATTTTGAACCAAACATTAATCATAAAATATGTTGCTACTCACAAGCAAAGGAAATTTTTTCCAGGTTCTCACATCATCTCCTCCTTTTAGGAAATTTCGTCTCAAAGTTTAAGAGTTATCGTAATTTGTCGTCACCGCTGACTTGAATAAGTCTGGATACTTGTACATCACCTGATTATCACGTTCCTAGATAGACTTTGGTCCACACTTTGAATTCCAATGAATATTAACTATCAGAATCTTATCCTGCTTGATCTATTTGGTTTCCCGATCCATTATCTCTACTGAATCCTCTAAGAAACGCAGTTGCTCATCAATCCCCAACTCCCCGAGTGGAACTACGAGTAACTCGTCCGATAGACATCCCTTCAGATTAGATACATGGAATACGCTATGCACTGACCTCAGCTCCTCAGGACGGTTCGATCTGCAAATGACTAGACCAAATACGTTCGACACTCTCGAGCCACCCATCGCACCATGGGTTTAACTTTCCTCGTTTCTTCTAAACGAGTAACCCCTTTTGCCAATGAGAGACTTTCAGAAGGATTCGACCTCATTCCTGAGACTCTAACGGTCTCCTATGCTCGACAGCGTAACTCTCCTGCCTAAACAAAATGGCTATGATTCGGTTTTGGATCTGAACAATCTTTTTCGGTTGATTCTTGAATCAAGATTAGTCCTAGTAAGCTAATTATCACCTGCCCCTACCTAGTAGGTTGGTGATCTACACTTACGACCATACAAAACCTCAAACGGCGTTGAACCAATGTTAGGCCGATGGCTGCTTATTACAGAGAAAACTCCACCAATGACAGATGAGACTCCCAATTACCATCAAGGTAACTCAGGTAAATCCTTAACTTGACTTCCAAAGTCTATGTGGTCCTTTCATTCCGACTAACGATTTGAGCTTGGGTAACGGTGCTCACGCCGATTCGTTTCTTCAGTGCCTTGCGCAAAGTATTGAATCCCATCCGACCTGACTTCGAATTGCTTACCAATTCCATGCAAGAATTTTGGTTCCAAGTTTTCTCACCTTAGCGTCACAAGCTGGGCATTCCAAATCTATTCTGGAAATCCATGATGAATCGTTATCTGCAAGGCCCGAATAAACTTCGGTTTCGTTCCCCTTACAGCTTAGGGCATCAGCTACCAACTTAGCTTTATCCAGGCAGTACTCAATGGTATGCTTAAAATCAATAAATGATTCGATCCAGCTCCTGGTCCTTCATGCTCCATTATTCCTGGTCGAATGTACGCTGAAGACGCTTGTGATCAGTGTAAGTCTTCGGTACCATAGAAGCAACATACCACGAATAAATGCACGACAGGTGATGTGCTTTAAATTACACATCATTTTATTAGTCAAACACCCACGAATTTTGATAGTTTATGTATTATTTTGGTCTATTTTACCTGTGTTTGCTGTGAAATGTCATAAACAGGTAATTAGATGGGGCCAAAGTGATATTTGATGGTTTTACGAAGTTTTGGGGTTATATTGTACAAGAATTGAAAATATGACTTTTTCTCCACGTCACGACCCATTATGAAGCCAACCGGAGAAACCCTAATTCGTTAATTCATGGCGGCGCTCACGGCCCGTGACAGTGTCACGACCTGTTACGCCTAGTTTCCGAAACCCTAATCTTTCACTATAAATACCCAATTGTTTTGTCATTTCAAGAGGTTACACAACTGAGACCAGTAGAGTACGGTTCTAGAAGAAGTCAGAGGTTAAAGTTGAAGATTTCAAGGCCAAGAAGTGTTCAGTCGTTCGTGATATCGAGCTATTCGAAGATTCGGCGATCGATCAACTTCGGTTTGCGTTTACAATGATGTTTACTTACATTTATTTTGTTGTTTTCATTAGTTTAGCTATGAGAGGCTAACTCTCTTGATGTCATCTAAGACAATGTGATCTATTTATTGTTTTACCTATGATTTGACATTGACTATGTTTACATAATGATTTGAGTATGTGATCTATTCCTCTTGCATATTAGAGATGTGTTTTTGAATGATGTGTTTGATCCTTTCCTAGTAGTATTTGGGTTGGTTGGTAGGATAGACGTATTCTGCTTATTGAATTGATGCTATTTCTTATTTGTTATCTAGTGATTTCAATATGTTAGGAACTCTAGCGAGCCTAGATAGGAAATGGTGATTATGCATGTTCAATAATCTGTCTTGATTGAAGTATGTCTCTATGTTGGGTCGTGAATCTTAGCTTCCATGTCTTGGGTAAAGGGAATAGTGAAATGACTAAATGTAATGCCTATGTGATGGTATGTAATTGGGTTATAATGTATTAGTCTATCATGGTTAATCAGAAAAGGATTGGTCTATGATCCTAGGTCTTATATCATGTGTTTAGTGTCCTATAGCTAGGTCATTAATTCGTGGATACTTCATTATGGCTGTGGTTTTAATTGCTGATTTATGAGTTTAGTGACTATAAATCCATTAGACAGTTATTATATAAATGTCAATGTCAGTTCTAGGTAATGCATGAATAGTGATCAGTCTTAGATGATATCTATTCTTTATTCTGATTTTATCTCTACTTCATTATTGCTACTATTTGCTTTCTTATTTTCCTTCTAACAGTTATTAGGAATTGTGACAGATTCCTAATGATAATAATTAAGTTTAGTTTGATTACACCTTTGCTTCCTTAGCTCGACCCTGAGTTGCTCTTAATGCTACCATAAGATAGCTCCGCTTTCCTATATGTGCATGCGTAGTTACAAGATGATTTAGGTTTATAAATTTAAAGGTCATTTTTTGCATCTATTATTTATATATACTCGTGTGCATCAAAGGCTTTTTGGTTCCGTTGACGGGGAAGCAAGCCGTCATTCTGGACCTCGTTAGGTTAGTTAGCTTAGGTAGTCTTTCTTTTCTGTTTTGCATTTCTTCGTTCAAAATTTCAGAAAAACCAAAAAAAAATCTAAAAACCAAAAAAAAAAATCTTCTGCTATTTCCACTCGTGCGGTTATCCACTTCTTATTCATGCTTTTGAATATCCTGAACGCGTTATACACCAAGCAAGAAGGATGGGGGATGCAGCGCAGCGTACGATCGCTGATTACGCGAAGCCAACACTCGAAGGAGGGCAATCAAGCATCACAAGACCCACGATTCAAGGGAAGTTCGAGAGGAAGCCTGGAGTCATCCAGATGTTTCAGAACACGTCGCACTTCCACGGGTTAGTAGATAAGTGTCCACACGCGCACATTGACACCTTTCTCGAAATATGTGACACATTCAAACTCGATGGTCTTACTAACGATGCAGTCTTGCTTTGTTAATTTCCATTCACTCTGGAAGGAAATTCCAAAACTTGGCTTAAAACCCTACTAGCAGGTTCCATCACTACATGGGATCAGTTGGCAGAGAAGTTCTTAGTTTAGTACTTCCCTCTCTCAAAAACTACTTGTCTTCGCAATAACATTACTACATTTTTCCAAGACGAGGGGGAAGACTTATATGAATCCTGGGAAAGATATAAGGGGTTACTACACAAATGTCCTCATCACAATATGGACACGTGGCTCCAAGTGCAGTATTTTTACAACGGGTTGAGCAGTCCAACTCGTATGCACGTTGATTCCTCATCGGGAGGATCAATTCTTAGCAAAACTCCGGATGATGCCATAACGTTAATCGAGAGTCTAGCAGCCACAAGCTATGACTGGCAACCTTCAAGAGGTCGCTAAATCTCTAACTCTAAGCAGCTTGGCGTTCATGCCATAGACGATGTCAACGCATTAAATGCAAAGATCGAAGCTCTCACGAGCCAGGTGAATCGTCTAACCACTAAATCCAATGGTTGTGATGCCTGTGGTGGTGCTCACACCTTGGATAAGTGTCCGGTTTTCGCAGCTACGTTAACTGAGCAAGTGGAATCCACTCATAACTTCTATGGTCGCTCGTCCGACCAATCTAATCGTCAACCTTTCAACTCAGATAACAGGAACCAATCTAGTAGCTCCTCGTAAAACTCAAATTCCAATTTCAATAACTCCAATCAACCTTATCGTCCACCTCACTATAACCAAGGTGAGCCATCTAAATTAGATAGATTGGAAAAGTTATTCCAAGGTCTAGTGAATGCTGACAGTAAACACGATACTGAAATCAAAAATCAGCAGGCTAGTATCCAAAATATGGAGAGACACTTAGGGCAAATAGCCAATCTTTTGCCCGAAAGGAATAAGGGTGAGTTTCCTGGTAACACTGAAGTAAACCCTAATGCCAATGTCAACATGATCTCCATCGTTGATTTAGAAAAGGACTCACTTGAGAAGAAGCGTGCCCAAATGGGAGACCACACTAGTGCACTTCAGAAGAAGCAGTTGGAGGAATACTGTGAGGAATACAAGGAGGATATAGAAGAAGAGCATAGATATCAACAATTCTTCAATCTCATTCTTGAACGCAACGCTAATGGAGAAGATATCTCACCTTCCTACGAAGGCTATCTCTTAATTAACTCATTTCTCAAGTTCCTTTCTTCTAATCAAAAAAATTCATCTCGGGCCTCTTTGCCCAAAACTGCTTTAGAACTACCGGAAAAGCGAAAAGATCCGGGCAGTTTCATTATTCCCTACGGATTTGGATCTTCATCCACCATAGATGCATTGGCAAACTTAGGCTCTAGCATAAGCATTATGCCTTATTCCA
>JBCNJP010000017.1:22740515-22771758 GCA_039602395.1 Deinandra increscens subsp. villosa
AAATACAACAGCGCCCAGCTCTAGGTCGTGAGTTGTGTAATTCTTCTCATGATACTTTAATTTCCTTGACCCGTATGCGATGAATTTACCTCTTTGCATCAGAACACATCCGAGTCCCTGGATTGACGCGTCACAATAGACCTCGAAGTTGTCAATCCCATCAGGTAGAGATAATATAGGTGCAGTACAAAGTTTCTCTTTCAAAGCTTGGAAGGCTGTCTTTTCCTTGTCTCCCCATCTGTACTGAACCCCTTTGTGTGTAAGAGCGGTCAATGGTTGAGCCAACTGAGAAAATCCCTTTATAAAACGACGGTAGTAACCCGCTAAACCTAGGAATTGGCGAATTTCCGTAGGAGCTCTGGGGGTAGACCAATTTTTAATGGCTTCGACCTTGGATGGGTCAACGTGGATACCATGTTCGTTGACGATGTGACCTAGAAATTGAACCTCTCGGATCCAAAAATCGCACTTAGAAAATTTCGCATAGAGTTGTTCTTTCTTTAACAATTCTAAGATTAACCATAGATGTTCCTCGTGTTCTTCTTTTATCTTGGAGTAGATGAGGATGTCGTCAATAAACACTATGATGAATTTATCTAGGTAGGGCTTGCACACACGGTTCATGAGATCCATGAAAACAGCCGGTGTATTTGTCAGCCCGAAAGGCATGACCAAGAATTCAAATGGCCGTAGCGTGTTCTAAAGGCTGTCTTTTCGATGTCCTCCTCACGGACTCGAAGCTGATGGTAACCAGACCTTAAATCAATCTTGGAATAGTAACTGGATCCTTGAAGCTGGTCGAAAAGATCATCTATTCGTGGAAGAGGGTATCGATTTTTGATAGTGACCTTGTTGAGTTCGCGGTAATCAATGCACATCCTAAATGTGCCATCCTTCTTTTTTACGAATAACACAGGTGCTCCCCATGGTGACGAGCTAGGTCTAATAAAACCTTTATCTAGCAGTTCCTGCAGTTGTGTGGATAGTTCATTCAATTCGTTCACCGTTAGACGATATGGTGCACGCGCGTTCGGAGCTGCTCCTGGAGTGAGGTCAATCCCAAATTCTACTTGCCGATGCGGAGGAAGGCCAGGTAATTCCTCAGGAAATACCTCCGGGTAATCACGTACGATCGGGAAGTCTTCGATCTTTCTCTCTACCCTAGTTTGGTCCGTAACTGTGGCTAGGATTTCCACGTGCCCTTTCCGAAGACACTTCTGCGCTTTAAGGTATGATATGATTCCGGAGACAACACCTCCCTTTTCGCCCTGAATTGAGAGTACTTCTCCACCTACTGCGGGTAATCGTATGACTTTTTCTTGACAGACAATTTCGGCCTAATGTTTGGATAGCCAGTCCATGCCTACTATCACGTCAAAACTACCAATGGTAAAAGGCATAAGGTCTATACTTAGTTTATGACCAGATAGTTCTAATGTGCAGTCTTCAACTAAGTGAGTGGTGTCAAGAAGCTTACCATTTGCTAATTCAACCGTGTACCTAGCTTTAAGTGGAGTTTGAGTAGCCTTAATCAACTTACAGAACTTAGTTGAGATGAAACTTTTCTCAGCACCAGTATCAAATAAGACATTTGCGAAGTAGTTGTTTAGAAGAAACTTACCGCTAATGACGTTGGCATTGTTTCTTGCTTCACCAGAACCCATAACGAAAGCTCGCCCTTTGGCGCTATCTCCACCATTCCTACCACCATCACCACCGTTGTTGTTATTGTTACGGTGGTTGTTGTTGTTACTAGAGTCGTCATCTCTCTTTCTTTTCCCATCTAGGGCAGTTTTGGGGACCTTTCTGGGTGGCAACGTTCATTGCTCTATGGCCTGGTCAGTCAGCTTATGGGTTAACCTGATAGCATTCTGCACATTTGCAGGGTTTGAGGCAGTAACCATCCCCTTGATCTGTGGAGCTAACCCATCCACGTACCTTTCAATCCTTTTGAAGTCAGCATCAACCATCGTAGGACACAACACCGCGTACTCATGGTAGTGAGCGGTGTACTCTTCTACCTCAGAACTTACCATTTTCAAGTTCTGGAACTCAATTTCCAACCTTTTGACCTGATCGCGAGGACAATACTCCTCCATGGTGGCATCCATGAATTCCTGCCAAGTCATAGCATTTGTTGCGTCAAGCCCTAACATTTGAATTTGCGTGTTCCACCAAGTGAGGGCAGCTCCCTCGAGTGTAGCAGTTGCGAAATTGACCTGATTCGCAACTGGGCAGTTACACATTGAGAACACCTTTTCTGACTTCTAGAGCCATCGCAGCAGACCCATGGCCCCTTCATCACCCTTGAATGTGAGCGGCTTACAATCCATGTAAGTTTTGAAGGTGCATTGAGCTGGGCTTGGATTTGTTTCATAAAATTATTTCAAAGAATAATTTTAGAGAGTGAGAAGAGAAGAAAAAAATGTAGTCAATTTTTCGTCTGTTTTACTTACCACCATTATTGTTTCTTTGCACTTGAGTCGCGGCGAGTGTTGTCGTGACGTTTTCATTTATCAACGCTTGGATCTGGGCTGCTGTGAGGTGTTCAACCATGATTCCGTTTGTCATGAAAGACATTCCATTGATTAATATACCCAATATTAATTTCATTATATGCGCTAGCACGCATTCAATCAAATAATTAATATATCCAATATCAATTTTATTAAGCACTAAACAATTATTCATGCATCCATCCATCACACGAAATAATTTTTAGAAACACATTGGAAAAATAAAGATGTAATATCCATTACAAAATTTAAGATTCAACCATAAGGTATCTCAGCATTTGAAACATTCAAAATAAAATGAACACCTAGTCAATTTTATTCGAAGTAACAAAATAAAAGAAAAAGAAGACAGACTAGATCAAGGATCAATAACATCTGGTTCTTCCTCCATGTCCTCTTAAGGATCCTCCTCAAAAGGTTCTTCCTCGAAGGGTTCCTCCTCTTCTTCCTGAGCAGGAGCACCTTGAACTTGCAGGGCTGCCATTTGCACTTAGAGGGTGGCGACCTGCGCCGCAAGTGTCGCGTTGGAGTTGTGAAGCGCTGCATTGGAATGTTGGAGTTCAGCAATTTGATGTTGTGCTAGATGCAGTTCATGCTCCAAACCTGCTGGATTGGGTCGTGACTCAAGCTCGGTGACCCTATTACGGATACCCATTACCCCCTGGGACAAGTTGTAGTGGTAGGTATCCTGTTCTCTTTGATCGGCCCGCAATCGCTCAATTTCTCTATCGCGTGTGCGATTGCTGATGGAATTTTGTCTGGTTTCTCCAAGAGTGTTGTCATAGGCGGCTATCAGTCCCGCAATGACCCGCTTAAAATCAAATGGTAGGTTAACTCTGGTCGGCACATGATACATGTCAAGCAACCGATATGTTGTCGGACTCAGCCAGCTGTAATCGTTTGGTGCACGCCTATAAGGACGTATGTGCTGATCCCGAAGGAAATCCATTATCGTGTACTCAGGCTGCTCAGGCTCGCGGCCTTGCTGGTTGGAGGATGATGACTGTTCGTTGGCAATTTTCTTTCCCTTACCCCTCGTGTTATCGTGTGGTGCCATACTGTCAAAACCCAGACAGACACAAACAAAATGAAAACAATCTAATGTGAGTAATCGATTTTTGGCACGCAAAAAGAAAATGTTTTTGGGAATTGTTGTAACTAATGTTTAAAAACAGTTACAGTTTAGATTTTTTGAAAATTCTAGTTCTCTGCAACCAAGGGCTCTGATACCAATCTGTCACACCCCCAATTTCCACTAACGGAGTTTTACCGTGTGGGGTGTGAACCAGACCAGGACCCGAGTCATTAGTTACATTAAACATAAGTTAAGGGTTCAAAATGTAAATATATTTCCAAACGGGAAATATCAAAACCAGAGTTTAAGTTTAGCGGAAGCTTATAAAAGTTATGTTGCGCAAAACAAGCGCCCGATAAGTAAATAAAGTTCAAGATAAAGGTTTTAAAAGCAAGTTCCCAAAAATAAAGTTTAACCAGCGTACGTGCCCAAAAATCCGATTCTCCTAGCGTCCTGCAAAGCATGCATAAGAGCAAGTGTCAACTAATGTTGGTGAGTTCACATAAGCACATAAATATAACTAGTATAGTTATGCAGTACGAATACAACAGTTTTTATTCGTATATAAGCATGTATATTAACAGTACAATCCATATCGTAGGTAGCGAGCCTAAGTTCATGTCACTAAAACGTTCGCAACCGAAGCTGACCAATTAGTTGTAGGAATAATTCCTTACGTGTTTTGCCTTCCCCGTGTCTACTCGATCACGGTAAGTTTAGGCTGACATTGTCCTCAGTCCGACCGCCAGTCGGGTGGTGCATCTCGTGCCCGCTGAGTGGGGTTTGTCAGACCCCAGTAGTACTACCCAATATCCCCTCGCTATAAACTATTAACGGTTCGATAAGTAAGGACTTTCAAAGATAAGCATTTTACGTGAACATGTGATATATGTTGGATTTCTACTTTAATCATACATAAACGTTGTCGTGTTATCACCCCAACCCGGGTGTAACGTGTTTGCGTGTGTTATCGTCCAAAACCGGACGTAACGTAAAGGTTGTGAAACTCACCTTAGGGTGCGCTGCTACAATTTATTAAGACTTCGAGTCTTGCGTAGTTTACCAAGCACCTAATGAATTTACATACGTAAGTGTGTGTTCGCACATGAGTAACATATCCTAGACGACGGTTCAATAACAAGTAATCCCAAATATGACGTAAGTGACAATTTCAAAACATGACAAGGATTGTTTGTTCGAAAGTAGTAAAAAAATGATATTAATCGAGGACACAAAGATTTGCAAAAATCAATGTGCGTTTGTTATTCCAAAATAATAAATGTAGGGATCATCGGGAAAATATATATATAAATATCGAGGCGTAGTCAAAAGTGAAATAAAACGTCCTAAATATATATTTATATGCCTAGACAAGTTTAAGAGTTTAACGAACATCCTCAAAACGTTCGTATGACAATAAATCAAATATATATATATATATATATATTTAAACGATTTTAACGAAATCACTAAATTTTTAAATCTATTTAAGTCTTACTGTTCTCAACGTATGAACGTTGAACGAGAACCCTAACGGGGTCTACGATGCATTTACGATCAAGATTTAATAGACACATCATAGTAGTTTTGAGTTTTGGACAAAATAGTGCTTGAGATCCCAAAAAAAAAATAAAACAGCAGGAATGATGGTCACGGGACTCGAACCCGTGACCTCTGGGTTGCAACACAACAGAATTACCATTGGGGCATTTAGCTGTTTTGTTAACAGTTTGGCCAGGAATCGTTTTGTCCATTAAATCTGGTGGGAAACAGTTCACAGGAAAATAACTAAAAAGGAATGGGGTTGCCAAGGGTCGAACACAAGACCTCTCGGTCTCCAGCACCTCACCTAACCAACTGCGCTACTTAGTTGATTGCGTTATGAACCAGTTAGTTATGTATATAACCCGTCCAGACCCGTCATCATCTTCTTCCCCAAATCTCCGGTGGCCGGAGTTTTATTCCGGTCACCGGCGATTCGCGAAACCAGGGACAAAATGAAAGGAAAAGGTGCGACTAGCATAGGGAATTAGTTACCTCAAATCGGAGATGAGTTTTGACACGTTTTTGAAGCCGAAACGAAATCGAAAGTCTCGACACGGGCCTCCCGATGGTGCTCCGTTTTCAAATCCGTTGCTACTGGGTTGATCAGCAGAAGACCACGATCACCGTGATGCGCAAATGAGGGTGAGACAGTGCAGGGGCGGAACTAGAAATTTTTTTTAGGGGGTCCACAATTTTTTTTACGGAGTCACTAGTTTTAGATGTTTCAGTTTCATATAAACGTACATAAAGATTTTTGGTATATTACTTACTAAATAGTTTTTAATGTAGGCGCACGTAGCGGCACGACATTGCGAGTAAAGAAAAATAACCCACTAAAAAAACTCTACATGATTTGATAAAAAAAATATATACCGTAACATTGATAGCGATATAATAGTAAAAAAATAATAGTAAATAGATAAAATTGAAGAGAAAAGAAAAATTAACGCGAGAAAAAAAAATATGACAAAATGTTTGCTTATAAAAAAGTCTATATTTTTATATATTGTAATATTTCATTATAAAAAGGGTTTAAGATTAATGTATTTGAAAAGAATGGGTCTATAATGAAAGTAAATAAAAAAGAGGTGAAAAATGAAGTACCCCATTTACTCTCCTCATTTATAGCACTAAAATTAATAAAGAAAGTTGAGAAAAATAAAAAAATGTTGAGCACAAGATTTGAACTTGCACCACTTTAAAATCAAGCAATGGATCTTACCACTAGGCTAGTTGTTTGCTTTGTTTTATTTTCACAAACTAAGTATTTATTGACTCCACTTCACAATTTTTTTTTATAAAAAAAACCGTTCACATAACTTTCACTTTGCGTACGAGGTTGAGGGGGTCCACGGGGACCCCCTGGGCCTAATATAAATCCGCCCCTGAGACAGTGCTTGGTTGATCGGAAATTTCGAGTTCACCGGAAACTTAAAAAAAAAAAGAACAGAGATAGGAACAATCGAGAGGAAGAATTGTATGAATTTGTGTGTGATTGTGAGATTGATGGAATGATAATTGCATATCATTAACTAGTCTTGATTGCACCAAATAGAAAACCGACGAGTTTTGATTGTGAGATTGATGATCGGCCGAACCAAAACGTATGTAGACTTGAATGTCGTACAACAACGATATAAATTCATCTTTGATGAATTGACAACTCCAGTCCCTCCAAGTGTTACAAATGTGGTTCATAATTTACTTAATTACAAACTTAACCCCACAAGTTTTATTGAATAAAATGAGGTTTAGGTAAATGGCAAAAGACAAAAACAGCAAACATGATAGAGGCAAGCCCTAGGATAACCTTATTTTGCACTTTACACCTTTTATTGGCCTTACCTATATTTCTATATCCCGATTACCCGAAATTTCATTTAGTTTGCCCATGTTGAGCCTATTTCCATTTTGTTTGATTACCCAATTAACCCAATAACCTTAGCCTTTTTCCTTTCACCTTTATATTCGGGGAAACAATCTAGTTATTATGTTAGAATTATCCCGGCAAGAAAAGAAAAGATATGTTATGCCGATGTGATTAAAATAATAATAATTAATAAATAAATAAATAAAAATGATTGTGTATTTATTAGAAGAGAATCTATGAGTTTAAAGATTCTTCTTCAAGTTATAGTTAGAATAAAAAGGAAATCAATGAGTTTAAAGATTTTCCTTAGTTATTTTGTTTATTGTGATTCTGTATCTACCATATCTTGTACACCCAAGTTTTAACATTTGTAAAATCCCAATTCCATTCCCTACACCAACTATTACCTAAACCCTAAAATTCCTCTTGATTTGTAAGTTAGTATAGTTTGTTAGTTGAATTACGATCGTTTGTCAAGTCTATGGTAAGGAAAGTCCATGGTGTTGCAAATTGAGAGCCATATAAAAGTCTAGTACATTATTTACTAGTTATCCAGATATAAAGCCTGAGTGGAGTGTACATTGTGAGTTAGTCTGGTTGGCTTTTAAGGAATATTCATGAGGAAAGAAGTCCAGTGTTTGTTGTCCATGTTTTTCATTGTTGAAACTTATTTTGTTTCGTCTATTCTAAAATTGTCGACCCTTGTGACTGACTATGCCTTTGTGTTTTTAATCGTTTACTAATGTAACAACCATCCATCCCTTCACTTTAAAAGCTTTGTTAGGGAAGGTAATGCAGTAGTTAGAGGTTTGCTCAGGGACGAGCAAAATCTAAGTGGGGGGATGTTTGATGTGCTTTAAATTACACATCATTTTATTAGTCAAACACCCACGAATGTTGATAGTTTATGTATTATTTTGGTCTATTTTACCCTTGTTTGCTGTGAAATGTCATAAACAGGTAATTAGAGGGGGCCAAAGTGATATTTGATGGTTTTGCGAAGTTTTGAGGCTAAATTGTACAAGAATTGAATATCTGACTTTTATCTCCACGTCACGACCCGTGATAGCCATCACGGCCTGTTTCGAAGCCAACCGGAGAAACCCTAATTCGTTAATTCATGGCGACGCTCACGGCCCGTAACCGTATCACGACCCCTTACGCCTAGTTTCTGAAACCTTAATCTTTCACTATAAATACCCAATCGTTTTGTCATTTCAAGAGGTTACACAATTGAGACCAGTAGAGTACGGTTCCAGAAGAAGTCAGAGGTTAACGTCGAAGATTTCAAGGCCAAGAAGTGTTCAATCGTTCGTGATATCGAGCTATTCGAAGATTCGGCCTTTGATCAACTTTGGTTTGCGTTTACAATGATGTTTACTTACATTTATTTTGATGTTTTCTTTACTTTAGCTATGAGAGACTAACTCTCTTGATGTCATCAAAGACAATGTGATCTATTTATTGTTTTACCTATGATTTGACGTTGACTATGTTTACATAATGATTTGAGTATAATGATTATGATTCCTCTTGCATATTAGAGATGTGTTGTTTAATGATGTGTTTCATCCTTTCCTAGTAGTATTTGGTTTGGTTGGTAGGATAGACGTATTCTGCTTATTGAATTGATGCTATTTCTTAGTTGTTATCAAGCGATTTCAATATATGTTTAGGAACTCTAGCGAGCCTAGATAGGAAATGGTGATTATGCATGTTCAATAATCTGTCTTGATTGAAGTATGTCTTTATGTTTGGTCGTGAATCTTAGCTTCCATGTCTTGGGTAAAGGGAATAGTGAAATGACTAAATGTAATGCGTATGTGATGGTATGTAATTGGGTTATAATTCATTAGTCTATCATGGTTAATCATAATAGAATTGGTCTATGATCCTAGGTCTTAGATCATGTGTTTAGTGTCCTATAGTTAGGTCATTAATTCGTGGATACTTCATTATGGCTGTGGTTTTAATTGCTGATTTATGAGTTTAGTGACTATAAATCCATTAGACAGTAATTATACAAATGTCAATGTCAGGTCTAGGTAATAGTGATCAGTCTTAGATGATATATGTTCTTTATTCTGATTTTATCTCTACTTCATTATTGCTACTATTTGCTTTCTTATTTTCCTTCTAACAGTTATTAGGAATTGTGGCAGAGTCCTAATGATAATAATTAGGTTTAGTTTGATTACACCATTGCTTCCTTATCTCAACCTTGAGTTGCTCTTAATGCTACCATACGATAGGTCTGCTTTCCTATATGTGCATGCATAGTTACAAGATGATTTAGGTTTATAAATTTAAAGGTCATTTTTGCATCTATTATTTATATATACTCGTGTGCATCAACAGGACTTCAGCTTCAATAGCCAAAATTCAGTGTCCTGCTTCGCATCCCATTTACACACTCTTGTGTGTCAAGGCTTGTTAAGGGTTGTGTAAACATTGAAGATCTTTTTGACGAATTCCCTATAATAGCCCGCCAGGCCGAAGAGTTGGCCTACTTCGGTCGGCGTCTTTTAGTACAGGAAATCCTTAATCACCTCAACCTATGACCGTTTAACTTGAATTCTTAGTTTATTAACACGTGGCCCATAAATTACACCTCCCAATCTAGAAGTCGCTCCTTGAGTGTTTGGCATACCGCCACTACTTTCCCTGCAGCTTAAGAGTTAAACGGAAACGCTCCGCATGATCTTTCGTTGTCTTGGAATGAACGAGGATATCGTCAATAAACACGACGACGAACTGCTCTAAGCACAACTAAAAAACCTATTCGTAAGGTCTGTACATGTTGTGGTTGTATTGGTCAGCCAAACGACATAACCAAGAACTCATAATGCTCACATCAAATCATGTAAGCATTTATTGAATCTCTATCTTCTCCGACCCTTGACAAAGGGTAACCGGATCTTGATTTGGCCTTCGATTAGCGGATCGATCCTTGCTGCTGATTGGCAGATCGTCAACACGATGAAAAGGACATTGATTCCTTATGGTAACTCCTTTTGAATCTGATAACCGGTGCACGCACGAAGAATTCCATCATTCTTCTTATCAAGCAGAACTAACGCCTCCTAACGCGATGAACTAGGCCATTCAAGCCATTCTTCCTCTTGCGGACCCTTCCAATTGTGAATACAACCCTTGGAATTCATTTGACACGAGTCAATAAGACGCTCGGGCATTTGGCGTTACCCCGGGTGCCGTATCAACCCTAATGTCTATTTTCCGAAATAGAGAAATCTCAAATTGTATGAATATCTTCAACGTTAGGTTCTTCAATCGACTATTCAACATCATGATCCTAGATAGCCACGATCTTCTGCCTTACGACCTCCGTTTGGCGCTTGGATACTCGATCCATTTGGATGGTTTCACCCAAAACTTCCCAAAGTTGATGGTAGCAGTCCCACACTCACATGATGACCTGAACGTTCCTATGCGAGGTTTCAAACGACACGATTTGCTCTAACCAGCCTATCATTCGCGAGTTTTATAGGACACTCAAACTCTATCGGTTATCTATGATGCTAATGGCTTTTCTAAACTTACCTGATATGAGGATTCTACCACCATCAGCATAGAATAATAATAACAAAGCGATATGCGAATTAAAAGAAAAGACTTACCACGGACGTCTTATTTCGCTTCAAGCTTCTCTTGCTCCAAACACGTATGTTTGAGCCTGAAGATTTCAACCGTTTTTGTTGTTGCCATTGCCGTTCCTCTTTAGGTTTGGGCAGTCCCTCTTGAGATGTCCCATCCGACCACACTTAAAGCATCCAGATTGATTTCCCTTAATACCTTTCCCATTTTTTCCTTTGTTTCTGCAATCTTCTGCTTTGTGTCCACCCTTTCCACACTTGCGGCACTTTATGCTATCACAGTTCCCCTCGTGATGAAAGCTACACTTGTCACATTTAGGCAGTGTTCCATGATATCTGTCAGCAACATCATTCGAACCCTGACTGTTCTGCTTGCCCTTGTTGCTGTCGACCTTCATGTTCTGGTTTTGACGGGAACCAGACTTGTCTTTACTAGAATCATCCCATTTCCTTTTGTTGTCAGAAGAACCAGACAATGCATTTCAAGGCGGTAGGGTTCCTTGTTGCACTGCTTGGTTGGTCAGCTTATGAGCGAGATGAATCGTGTCTCTGATGTTTGTAAGATTGCTAGAAGTTACCAGGCTTTAAATTTTGGGTACCAACCCATCGATGAACCGATCAATCCTCCTGTAAGACGGCTCTACCATAGTAGGGCACAACAAAGCTAGTTCATTCGATCGAGCGACATAAGCTTCAATCTCTGATCCTTCCATTTTCAAGTTTCCGAATTCCAGTTCAAGCTTCCTTAATTTCCATTCGTGGATAATATTCTTCCACCAGCATGCGGGTAAACTCAGCCCACGGTGTTGCATTAGCAGCTTCCAGACCCAGATTTTGTACTTGAGTGTTCCACCATGTTAATGCCACTCCCTCAAGTGTTCTTGTAGCATACTTAACTCGAGACTCAGCTGGACAGTTGCACCATTTAAACACTGATTCAGTTTTCTCCACCCACCTTAACAGGCCAACCACTCCTTCCGTTCCTTTGACTGAGTGGGGTTTGCACTCCATGAACTTCTTGTACGTGCAATCATTGTGACCAATCAAGTTTGCTTGTGCATGTGTAAACAATGTTGCCGCAACACTCTGACCGATAATTGTGTTAAGCTCTTCTGCAGACATGTAAATTCCGTGTACTCGGCCACGACATGCCGTGATCTTTATTCATAGCATACAGAAATGATTAACATCCCGGTGTTTATCATTCAAGCATAGTGCAAATAATCAACAGCAAAAGAAACACATAACAAATTTAACAACAATTTCAAACAAAATAAAGTCGCAACTGGTTTGCAATTTTATTTATTTAAACTGAAGTTCAAATTTTTATGTGTCAGGATAGATAAAGAAACTACTTCTAACAAGTCGCATAGATAGAAAAAGAATTAAACAAGCTATAATGACAGTCGAAAATAACAACTCCGCTTCATCCTTCGGCTCCCCCGACAGGGACTTCTGCTAAAATATCCTCGGGACCTCCCCCTCCAAGGGCTCCAGATCAATATCCTTACACGGTAACCCCAGTCTGAGTTACAAGTTGCCGATTCCTTAGGATGGCCGCCCTGTTCCTACACGCCCGTACATGATCCACCAAGTTGCTATGCACTTCTTCAGTCTGACTCCAGTTACGTCTCGAAGACTCGATTAGCGCGTCCGAACACCGTTGCTTTTCTCGTAATCGTGCAATGCTCGTTGCGTAGTGCCTAAGGCTTCTACTAACGCGACAATCCATCGAATCCTTAGAGTGTGAAAATGAAGACTATATGGCACACATAAGGCCTCCAACATTCGAGCAGCGAGATCAGTAAACGTGAAGGATAGAAGGCTCTGCACCGCGACCAGCTATCGTACCTATTATCTAAACCATCCCCGGTTTGTAGGACTTCGAAAGTTTCATACGCGGATTTACTCAATGAATCCATTTGCATCGAACGACGCCTAGTCGTTGCTCGTCTCCTGGGGTCTCTTCCCCTTGTTTGCAGATGATGCGCCAGCTGATGAAAAGAAGTAGATGTCATGTCCACCGTATACACCCCATGTATACCTTTATATGTGGCCGCTTTATGAATAACCACCCAGTCAATTTATCAAAGCATCGTAGGGATCAGATGTGAGAGAGATGTGTGTGAGAGATGTAACCGCAAAAGTAATCAGGATCACGTATATATACATATATACATATATATATATATAAAGAGGGGCCAATCACGTATATGTACATCTAAGTGTGTGTCTATGGCTAATGGCTCTGATACCAATCTGTCACACCCCTAAAATCCGTCTGCGGTGTATCACTGCAAATGGAGGCGTGACATGCCAGGATCCGAGTCATCAGACACACTGAACATACTACATGCAAGTTTGAATATTTGAAAACCCAAATTTTACAATCCAAAAGTTTTAACAAAGTTCTTAACGTTTGCGGAAGCGTAAAACAAACATAATTAAGTTTTAAAAGTTTAACGCGCACATAGCGCCCAATAGTTGAATGTTTAACCAAACATGCAGAGTCATGAATGAACCATGATTCCCTAAACGTGCTCGTTAGCGTGATCCTAAGGACCTGAGAAGAAACATGCTAAAATGCGTCAACACGAGGTTCGTGAGTTCACTGAGTTTGAATGAAACAGTTGAACAATCATACATCTAAACCGTAAGTTACCCGATTAGTCTCAACCAGACCCAATCCAAAAGCGGGATACCGATACCAAAGAAATTAATATACCCTTGGATAGCTAGTCCATGCATATTATAACCCAATAGCGCCCTGTACCCATTACTTGACTATATGAAACTGCCTTCCCCCTCATGCCTTTGCCGAGAAATGAGTGAAAACCTTAGGACAATATGATACCCGTCTCCACTCCCTAGAAGGCAAGTGGGGCTAGAGCGACTAGCCGAGACAGGGCTTGTCAGACCCAGTAGATCTACTAAATATATCCCCGTTATTAAACCGATATTCATGGTATGATGTAGAAGGACTTTATGATTGGCAAATTGAAACTCGCTATAGTCACAACATAGTATATTAATTAAAAGAGTGTTTATGAAAACGTAAACTTTACCGCATATCTTCTCCCCCAAAAGTGAGAAACAAGTAAAAGTGGGGCCATAAACTCACCTTAGGGTGCAATATAGATATCCGAATAGTAAACTCCTCATAGAGAGCTGAATTCCTCCTAGACTCCACCTATGACACGCAATTGTGTGAGTGTTTACTAAGTTTAACCAACCGTCCCGACAACACCCGGACAACAGACAAGTGGACTCGAATACACATTGGTGATTGAATTTAGGTTTTCTATACATAACCTAGCACGTATCACATATACACCACATTATATCATGATAAACATAATGCGTCACAATGACTTACGACATTATCCCGCGTCTACGATGTACGATCGACGGGGCGATCGTACAAAGTCTTGTCATTCCCACCGAGGTATGAGACTTAGGACTTGTACACTCGTATAACTCGTAATCATTTTCATGCAAACACCTAGCCAAGTAACCTCATGCTTATAATCATGCATTTTCCCAATTTATTTATTTACCGATAAATATATATTTATCACATATAGGCTAATTCCATGTTTACACAGCATCATCATCGCATGCAAATCACATAGATCATCATTTGACACATTTCAAACTATGTCATAGATTCCTAACCACATGCATGAAAACTATCTTGCCCTAATAAGCCATTTTCATCATATTTTCACGTAAATAATTTTTATAAAATAATCGACATGCATTTGTTCATCAAGTTCACAACTTTATTCAAGATCTTGCATGCATGGCAACCGAAATCATGTTTTCATCCTAGATCTCACACAAAGTCAACAACTTTATACATCATCAACCCTAGATCTATCATTATCAAGTCATTACAACATAGATCTAGCACAAATCATCAACCTTTATCCACATGCATGCATGATTTTCCATGAAAAACCCTAGATCTAGCTCATATCATAATATCATGCATGAAAGCCATATTTTTTATCGTAAGATGCATTCTTTTCTATCCAAATCACTAGATCTATACTAGATATCATCAAACAATCATAGATCAGACCTAGATCCATCAAAAAGCTTGGATCTTGACAACTTAAACACAAGTAAGACATGAGAAATCACATACCGAATGATGTAGGATGATAAAGGATGAAATCGGTGCTTGAAACTTGGAAGAAAGCTTAAATCTTGATGATGATTGAGTAGAAGGGTGTTTAGGGTCGTGAATGAGGCTGGTGAAACGTCTGGAAGTGAGCAAATGGAGTGGTGGTGGCTAATGGTGTTCATATAGTGGAGAAATTAAGGTTTGCTGAAAAAGCTGGTTTAGGCGTATCGCCTAGGGCCTTGGGTTTCTCTAGGCGATACGCCTAGAGCTCCCCGTCTTGCAGCCCTGATGACTTTTGTTGACCGCAACCCGTTTTGTCCGTTTTTCGCGTTTTTGGTCACGGTTTTCAAGGTTTTCTCCCAATTTCAATTCACCTTCATTTTTATCACATCGAATCCAATAATATCAAGTATCAAATTGCCATATAACGATTTGCGATCATACAATTAAATTCATGTATCAGTTTGCACATAATTCACGATACTTAGCAGTTTTCATTTTTTCACCAATGTTTTGAGACTCCGACTTGTGTGTGATGTTTGTGAAGTGTTTTAAGGCTACTAGACTCTTCTAATACCTTAATTGACATACTACGCCTATATATGCGACTCTCGGTTCGCTGGTTTTATCGTTTCTAAGGCTCGGGTCCCACCCGAAGGGCCAGAATGTCACAAAACCACTTCGAGTTCGAGCATTAAGTACGACCATACGCTCGAATCTCACATCACAAGTCTGTGATGCTCAAATCGAAGCTCTCAAGCTAGAAAGTTTGAAGGAAGAATGCTTGCGCGGCATGGAAAAGAAACTAACAGAGAAGTCTGATGAAACGAGAAATTTTATGGACAGGCTATGGGTACCTAGCTATGGAGGCATATGAAAGCTAGTGCTTGATGAAGCCCACAAGTCAAGATATTCCGTTCATCCAGGATCGGATAAGATGTATCATGGTCTAAAGGAACAATTCTGGTAGCCTAACATGAAGGCCAAGGTAGCCACCTATGTGGGCAAGTGCCTTGTCAGGACCGATTTTCACTACAAGAATCCTGATCTTGAGCAAGAACGAGGTTCAGATTCGAAAACCCAAAAAGAAGATGAAGATGATGAATGATGGAGAAGAATCAAGAATAATCAAAGACAAGAAAGATGATGAACAAGTCGAATGATTTCATTAATCGAATGATTACAATCAAGAAATCATGACAACACTCTCTCTCTGGAAATCCATGACTCACTCTCTCTCTCTAGAATGGAAGACTCAACATCCTAAAGAAAATCATCCATCCATTTGGACACCCTCTCTCTTTTGAATGAATGGGGCACCCTCACTATATATATAGTGAGGGTGACTAACAACAGAAAAACATAACAACATAACAGAATTACAAGTAAATGAAATAAACATAAATATTAATTAAATCAAAGTTGATTTAATTAATACGAAGCTTGACTCGCTCGAACCGATCTTCCGTTGACTTTTACGTTGAACGTTGACCCGAACGGTTGACTTTTCCAGAAAACGGTCTTCGGTCCAATCTGCAAGCCTCGAGCATCACAACCCGCGTCTCTGAATCAATTCACATGGATTCTTCAGTCGAATGCTTCGGTAAACAGACTTGATGGCGTCAGTCACATTGATTTTTAGTTCCAACAATTCCCCCTTGACTGATGCTTTCAAATCTATTCAACTGCTGAAGAATCGCTATGCCGTACATCTTCAATGAGAAACTGATAAACCCGAGACTTTCTGCCGTAGAGATTCCCCCTCTGAATAAGCTTCTTCTGTTCTCGTTGCTCCAGTCGAGATCCAAGTGTTCCGCTCACTCGGTTCACACGGTCGGGTACAATACTGAGAAAATGCTGAACATCGGAGTCATAACCGCAACAAACTGAATCAGATAAACCAATCAAACACTGAAAATGCTCCAACTCCGAATAATCGACCCGATATCCAAATCCATAATAATTCCTCTTATTTCTCTAAATCTCTCCAAAAACATCCAGTCGGAAGCGTAAAAATCTGATGCGGAGAGTCGAACCGTCGCGATCGGTTGCCTAGAGAAACCAGATAAACAATCTTGAAATCGGACAATCTCGCGAAAAACCGGAAGCCGGATGCTGACAATTGTGAATGATCCATAAATAAATCTTGTGTTCCACGTGACTGGGTTGGATGCGAAAATTAAAGATAAGTGTCAAATCTGTGAAAATCTGAGATCCCGAGCGAAAATAAACATAACCGGAGTCTTCGTAATTTTGGTTGAAGAAAAACTGAGCTCGGAATAATATTCCGTGAAGATTTCTGAATTAACTGGTGAAAGCGGCCTGATCTGAAAAATTCCGTCAATTTTCATCAAGATATGGCTCTCCGAGAGATTTAACGGATAAATTCCATAACTAACTGAGATTCCAGTTAATCCGGTTAGTTGACATCAGCGCTGCATCAGTTAAAAATAAAATCGTGAGACATAACGAGAAAGCTGAATAATTAACCGGATAATAAAGCTAACCCGTCAATGGTCGATAGCTAACGTGCGCGAGACTTCAATAAACGAGAACCCCAATAAAATGGAATAAATCCATGACCACTAAAAAATTTCACAATTCCGTTCGGGCGTTAACTCGTAAGTCTCGTTAAAAACCGATAAGAAAAATACCCGCATTTAACGAAAATGCAGAAAATTAATTAAATCAATTAAATCCCTCAAGAAAAACCTTAATCCTTGAAAATAATTATGGACCAATCAGGAAGGAGTATTGAACTGATCCTACGGTGAAGATCAGGTAGATCTGACGGATAGAAGGGCTGGATCCGTGTGTAGGATCAAGGAACCAATCAGAAGGAGGCTGAAGAAACACAGCCAACGTCTCTTTAATCAGGTGGGTCCATGCGCTAACCTTTTTCTGCCAATCAGAATTCAACACTGTAAAAGAGGATTCAACGCATCTGCTTTATGGAGAAGGGGCCCACCAGAATTCTGTCTCAACCAATCATAGCTCGACAGCGCTCTTGGAGCTTGACCAAAAGACCGACAAAGGAGAGAGAGTACATTCCTCTGCAGCCAATCGGTGAAGGCCACGTCGACTGGTCCCTTCTTCAACCTGCGAACCCTAATTGCACGTCGGAATAACCAACCGGAAAAACGAAGGCCACCGGAAAAACGTAAATCAGTCAGAACTCGCCCAAAACTTAACGAAAATTGAAGATTTTTATATCGCTGAACTCGTAGCAACGTGCTCTACAACTCTAGTCGATCAAAATCTTCTGAAAATGTCTTGAACGAAGACCCAAAAACCCAAGTCGTTAGGTTAAGTTGAACGATCAGCTCACTAGGTCGTTAAGACCAGATCGTTCAGAACAGAAGCTGATCGTTTGAGGCTGGTCGTTAAGACCTGATCGTTAAGATCAAGCAGGTCGTTTAGACAATCTTCAAGCTGAGTCTAGATCGTTAAGAGCATCTTCAAGCTGAGTCCAGATCGTTAAGAGCATCTTCAAGCTGAGTCCAGGTCGTTAAGAACATCTTCAACAGCTTCATGAAAAACCCAGAAAAATGAAGAACACATGAACACCCGGATGCGATTCTGATGTTCCAAACGAGTGTAGATCACAGATTTGTGACTGATAAGATGAGATGAACCATTCATGAGATAGTTTTGGCCACAAACAATCCATAAACAGCTGCAAATCAGATCGAATCAGTCCCCAAAAATCTGGAAATCTTCAAGAACATAAAGAACACCGCAAAACACGCACTAGTGTGTGTTTTTCCAGATCTATCCAAACTGTTGATATTCAGATGAAACGGATGCTTCCAATGGATTCGGAACGCGTTTTCCATCAAGATTCATGCTTCGTTTCATCCAAATCCATCAACAATAACACCAAAAACGCAGAATCAAACCCGAAATCTTCAAGAACCCTAAAAACGTGAAGAACTCCACAGTTACGAAAAATCAGCTCTGATCTTCAATTTTCTCACAGATTTGAACATGTAGAAGAAGAAATAACATCTAGATGAAGTCAATGGACCCAGATCTAACATCCAAAACATCAAATCTGTCCAGAATCATCCAAAAATGAAGAAAAAATATGAAAAAGTCTCAAAAAGTGGGTTTTCATCATCTTCACTCAATTCAAGCTCAAAATCACAGATTCGAGTGACCAGATTTACGGTGAGATGAATCTGATCGGTTACCCACTCTGATACCATTTGTTAGGTCCTCTTAGATCCGAGAATTTCACAAGTACGAGATCAAACACGGCGGAATCCTAGTTTGATCAAGAAGCTCAATCACACAATCAATGAAGAACACAAGAACAATCTTTAAATTCTTAATGTTTATTGCTATATTCAAGTTCACAATGGATTACAAGAGTTTGAGAGAAAAAAAATGGAAGATTACACCATGGAAAACACACACTTAGCACCTCACCACAATCTCATCTCTATCTCTCAAATAACCTAAGTGTTCTATATATAGCAACAACAAGGAGTGAAACAAAGTTAAACAAAATAAGCTGCGTTTGAGGTAAATGACCCGCTGAGTCGGCTCGGCTAAATCTCAAATCGCGTGTCATCTTGAGTGTTGTTGAAGTTGACATGACGTTGACATGAATAGATTGGCTTGAACACTGAAAAATTCATCAGACATCCTGATCGTTAAGGTTTATTTCAGCCAAGTCGTTAAGACCAAAACCAGTTCAAGTCATTAAGGCAAAACCAGGTCAAGTCGTTAAGACCATTCTCCAGGTCAGGTCGTTAAGACCAATAACTAGGTCAGGTCGTTAAGACCATTCTCCAGGTCAGGTCGTTAAGACCAATAACTAGGTCAGGTCGTTAAGACCATTCTCCAGGTCAGGTCGTTAAGACCAATAACTAGGTCAGGTCGTTAAGACCAGAACCTAAGCTGATCTTTAAGGCCAAAATTTAGGCTGATCGTTCACCTTCAACACTTAACCATAAAGACGCCCATAACAGCCTGGACTTCATGCACATCGAATATCTTGATTTCTTTAGTCATCTGCCAATCTTCTGTCACTCATGTACATAACTTCAACCTCAGAGAATATGTTAGATCCTTGGAATCTTCATGTTTCAGATACTTGACCCGTTCAGAATCGATCATTGAATATTGTCATCTTCACTTAGTCAACGGACTAAACTGGAATATCTTGGATGTTCCAACATGCTCAAAGGTTAAAGCCGAATACCATAAACCATCCAGATTGTTGACACAACCAAAGATTCCCCAATGGAAATGGGAAGAGATATTGCCTAAAGCCAGCTCAAGTTGTGATGCTATTTGGGTAATAGTAGACTGACTAACAAAGTCCGCATATTTCTTGCCAATTAGGGTTGTTCATGAGCCGAGCCAAGCTAGGGCTAGCTCAGGCTATGCTTGAATTACAAAACCGAGCTGGCTCGGCTCAGCTTAAATTCTGAGCGAGCTGAAATTTTGAGCTCTAGCTCGAGCTCGGCTCGGTTTCAAACCGAGCCAGCTCGGCTCGGCTTGGTTTTGGCTCGGTTTTAAAAAGAAATCATAGATAAAACATTAAAGTAAAATGGTTTAACAATCATTCTATGGTTTATAAAAAGGCATGTCCAACACATACACGACAGAAGTACAAAATACACCACACATCAAATCCAACAAGGTAACAGCTACAATATAAGTGTTCAAAGCGGAGATTGAGAAAGACTAAACCGTAAGGATTTATGGATTTATGACGTATACTCATATTATATCAGGGACTTGGGGTAAAAACATGAGTTATTTTGTTTGGGCTCTCTGTAAAATGGGTTTGTACATATTTAAATATTATATATAAAATAAGGTAAATAAAATCGAGCCAAAACCGAGCGAGCTAACGAGCCAAAAACGAGCGAGCTACAAGCCGAGCCACCCTTGGCTCGTGCTTGGCTCATTTACAAACTGAGCTGGCTCGGCTCGGCTCGATTACAAACCGAGCCACCTTCGAGCAAGCTACTTCCGAGCTATTTTCGAGCGAGCTCCGAGCCACGAGCTTTTTGAACAGCCCTACTTATACTATATCAGGGACTTAGGGTAAAAACATGAGTTATTTTGTTTGGGCTCTCTGTAAAATGGGTTTGTACATACTTAAATATTATATATAAAATGAGGTAATAAAATTGAGCCAAAACCGAGCGAGCTAACGAGCCAAAACCGAGCGAGCTACAAGCCGAGCCACCCTTGGCTCGTGCTTGGCTCGTGCTTGGCTCGTGCTTGGCTCGTGCTTGGCTCATTTACAAACTGAGCTGGCTTGGCTCGGCTCGATTACAAACCGAGCCACCTTCGAGCGAGCTACTTCCGAGCTATTTCCGAGCGAGCTCCGAGCCACGAGCTTGTTGAACAGCCCTATTGCCAATCAAGGAAACTGACAACATGGAGAAACGAACCAAGATCTACATGAAGGATGTCGTATCACTCCATGGAATGCCCGTATCTATCATTTCTGAACCGTTTCATTGCTACTTTTTGGAGGTCTCTCGAGAAATATTTGGGTACTCGCATCGACATTGTCACACCCCAAAATTTTTAATTCAGCGGAAGTCTTACGTGGCGGTGATCAAAAGTCGGTAACCCATGAGTTTTAGTAACTAGTAACTTTAAAGAAAAGTTACACAAAACATTTCATTAGATGATGGATGGCATAGCCATCCGTTTTTAGGTCCCTTACATTATAGTTACTAAAACATTACATAATAATAAAAAGAGATCCACACGACAACTTCGTCTCCGATACGCCAGATCCACACCACAAGCCAAGCCATCACTTACCTGAAAATGCATAAAAAAGATTTGTCAACCAAAAGGTTGGTGAGTTCACCGATTTTTATGTCAAACCGTTTTCTTATTTTCATATTTCCACCTTTTCGAGAGGGTGTGGTTTATTTTGAAACCACCAAATCATCTCTTTTCTCATTCTTTCAATATGAGTGGTTTATTTTGAAACCACCAATTCATCTCATTTTCTCATTTCTCAATTAAGCGGTTTATTTTGAAACCACCCATTCATCTCATTATCACATTCGAGGGTTTATTTTGAAACCACTCATTTCATCAACTTCAAGGATATATATAAGTTTATTAGACAAAGCATGGTTCATGAACTAGCTAGGAACATGATGTATAATTAGCAACATAAGCTCTAAATCGATACGTAAACCACTATTCGAAAGTATTTTCCCACCATGTTTCACGATCAGGCTACCGATCAGTGGGCTAGGGTTGGTCATTCCCGATAGATCTATCAATACTTCTCTTGTCTATTCCATAGTTAACGATTTAGACGGCCAAATTCTATTTCATTCTCTTTTATATTTGTGGCCAAGCTCATCTTTTCATGAGCATTCGTGCCCTTACTTATGTCTAATCATACCCATACATTGGTTGTCAACTCATAATATCCATATTATTTCATTATATGCATTTTCAGCCCCAAAACATTTATAAAATATTTCAGAAAAAGGGGAGTAGTGAACTCACATTTGTTCCTTGTTGCGGTATTGCTCCGAATCAAGAGATTTCAAGTATCTTGGTCCTAATTCCCATTAGGATCAGATTAGTTATGAGGTTATATTAACTAATGTGAATAATTTCTGAATTTTTAGGAAAATTTGGGCAAAATGACTATTTTGCCCTTTTTCGGTCAATATTGTCAATATGGTGAAAGAAGTTAGGTTTTGCCCAAGAATTTTTATTCTAAGGCCCACTAAGTATTATTAGACTTAACTAAAGTCATTATGAAATTTATTTTATTTTCTTATTTTCTTTAAAATACTCATTTTTATGACTTTTCGGCTTCGGTTTTTAACTTAGTTTTCTCCTATACTTTAGTTTTCACCTCCACAATATTTTATATATTTTATAAGTGTTATCAATACATCCTAATTTATTTAGTCACTGATCTCCATCATTTTCCTATTTTATAACTTATTTTTACTAATTTTACATATTTTAATGCATAATTTTATCGTTTTTAGGGTTCGGGTGCCATTTTCACCTAAGTTCTTAATTATTCTTACTTATATTAGTTGTCTACTGTCAAAAATAGGTCCTTAATTTATTTTATATTATTTATCCAATTTATTCTATTTTTAAGCATTTTTAGCCATTTTTAAGCACATAATTCCATTTTAATTATTAAATAAATTCCAAAAATTCTAGAATAATTTTCTAACTCATATCTACTGATCACTAACCTTTTACTACTGACCAAACTTGATTTTTCGGATTTTTGCCATATTTTTACATTTTCTACCTATTTAATGCATTAAATACACTAAAAGTTCAATTTACAACATACCCACTCATGGGGGTTTAATTACTCCAAGTTTTTAATGCAAGATTTTATACTTTTGACATAAATATTCTGACCTTAATTTATTTTTATATAATTTGTATTTATATTATATAATGCTTTTATATTTTAGTTAATAATTTACAATATTACATAAGTAGTGTGTACCGCTCGTGTTTTCTCATGACCGACCATTATAGGCGGAATTACTATGAGAAATAGTCACGGGGTTTTATCTTGGTGACAATCGTTACCGACCGTGTAGGCGTCATTGACGACCGTGAGGCGGATTTACTACAATTGTAGCACCAAATCTTGATTTTATTTAATCTTTTTATTCCAAGTTCAAGTATATATATTTATTTTCAATTTTCGGATTTTTATTTAAAATCCAAGGGTTTCATACCCTAATATTATGTATATACATATGATTAACATATTACTAACATCAAATACTAGCAAATCATAAACACATATGATTTCACATAAAATCACATAAAATCATGATTATTATCCATGCATGTGTCATCAAAGTTACTAGTTTTCTTTCAAGATCTTAAGGTTTTATATTAGGTTATCCATTAAATCTTTCACAAGACTCATGTTTTAAGCTTGGATTTAACATGCATGTGGGTTTCTTGATGATCAAACCCTAATTTTAAACAACATACACACACAAACACATACACACACTCACGGCCGTGAGTGTGGGTGTGTGTTTTCCCATGTTTTCTTGTGTTTCTTGCTTGTTTATAACTTCTTTCACCATCTCAAGTTTAAACTTTGATTTTGAAAGTGTTTTTCTTAGAAAATCAAGTGTTAAGAAAGTGGGTTTTTGAGATGTTAGAGGGTTTAGATGAAGAAAACAAGGTAGTGATTCATACCTTGATTATTTGAACAAAAAGCCTCTAATCTTCTTTTTGAATCTCCAACTTGATTGTGTTCTTGAGATGATGAAGATACAAGGAAAAAATTTTGGTGTGTGTGTGTGGGGGGGGGGGGGGGGTTCGGCCGAAATCAAGAGGGAGGGAGAGGGAGAGGTGGAGTGTGGTGGTGTATGTGTGTGTATGTTAGGTTTTAAAGAGTGCAATGATGACCTAGGTGGCTAGGTGTCATTTTCCCAAGCATTCTCATCATTACATTTCTACACACATACACATACATATATACACGACATATACATGCATACATACCATTCTTTTATATAATTTTACTAGTGTAGGTCACTTGCAGGTAAAAGTCTGGTTATTACGCGATTCGCGGTATATTTTTCAGACTCATTTTGCTACAAATTTTATATCAAAATTCATGGAATTTAATTACGCTCGGAACCGTATAATTATTTTTCAGTTTCATCACACTTGGTCCGTGGCCAAATGTAGTGACGTTTTTATTTACTCGGTTCGTTTTCATAATCGCGTAATTTTCTCTATTTCATCACTAACCGAGCGTAAAACCTTCTTTTAAGGTTCTAACTTATATCAAACTCAATATTTAAACAAAACGAAATATTTTATCCGTTTCGTTGGTCGGTCCATAGTGACAAGTCTTTATATATAATATTCAAGTAATTCACAAAGTCACAATTAATCCTAATTTATTATTCTTAATTCAAAAATTAAAGTGACAGATGTCACAGACATGAGTACTACTTACCATCCACAGACAGAAGGCTAAAGTGAGAAAACTATTCAGACGCTTAAAGATATGCTAAGAGCCTATGTGATTGACTTCGGACCCAACTGGGATGAACATCTACCACTTGCCGAATTCTCCTACAACAATCGTTATCACATCAGCATTCAGGTTGCCCCATTAGAAGCACTTTACGGGAGAAAGTGCAGATTACCGCTTTGTTGGACAGAAATTGGTGATAGTCAGTTGACTGCTCCCGAGCTAATCTTTAAAACAACTGAAAAAGATATTCCAAGTCAAGAATTGTTTGAAAGCTGTCAGAGATAAGGAAAAAGAGCTACGCCGACAATCGTCGTAAACCATTAGCATTCAAAAAGGGTGACTGCGTCATGTTAAAAGTATCACCTTGGAAAGGTGTCATCAGATTCAGTAAACGAGGAAAGCTCAACCCTCGTTACATCGGTCCTTTCGAAATCATTAAAACAATTGGCCCGGTAGCTTATATACTACGCTTACCTGCCGAACTGAGTAGTATTCACGATGTCTTTCATGTCTGTAACCTAAAGAAGTGTTTATCCGATGAAACACATGGAAGTGAGTCAAACTGGTCAGAATTAAAAGTCATTCAAATGCTTACTATCTCCAAATTCAAGTCGACGAGACACTCCACTTTGTAGAAGAACCTGTCGAGATACTTGACCGAGAAATCAAGAGACTGAAGCATAGGCGCATTCCCATCGTCAAGGTGCGATGGAACTCACGACAAGGTCCAAAGTACACTAGGGAACGCGAGGACCATATGCGTCAGAATTATCCTCGTCCTTTTGGAAACGTAGCATCCACCAGTACTCGGAACTAAATTTCGGGACAAATTTCTTCTAACTGGGGGAGAATGTGACACCTCGTCCAAAAATCCAGGTCAAACACGTGACTTTGACTTTTAATTATGTTAGTTACATGCATTACTTGATTAAATTTATCTGTTAGTTACTGATTATGCCTGATAAATCCAACATAAATAATTCTCGCGTTTGTTTTGGAAACATATACACGTCACATACAAGAGTTTTCATAAAATAATTTATGGAACTTTAATAATAAGAAAGGAAATATAAAAATGTACTTTTTATATTTTTCTGAAAAACTGGTTTCACGGATTAACTTCAATGACACGTCAAACTTTTAATTGATTATATATTAAAACAAGTTGGTTTTAAATATTCGTGATTGATGTGTTCGGAACTATACCTAAATATACTAACTAAACCTAGGCCTAATCCTAGACCTAAACACACCTAATTTTACCGAATTTACCTAAACTAGACCGAACCTAAGGCAAGTGTACCTATTGGTGGTAGAAAATTACAATTCAGCCCTCCAACATCCATTAATTCAACCATGCCAGTCTTCCATCTTTCTTAATTGACATGCCAACCCTCGAACTTCATAATTAATTCTTTTAGCCCTCCGTCTTTAATGAAATGTTATACCAACCCCTTGGGCTCTTAAAAGAAAACTACTAATAAATATATTTAATCATTTTAAGCACAATCGCCCAAATAAACACAACTAAAAATAAAAGACTCAAAATCACCATAAAATTTACAAAATGACTCAACAAACTAATTAAAACTCAAATACTATAATTTAACTAAAATCACATAAAACAACTCAAAACTGACTCAAATATTATACAAAATACAAAGGAAATTTAGATGTGTTTAGCACACATCAAACATCCCCACACTTACTCTTTTTTCGTCCTCGAAAAATACCGCAATGAAATCATAACCAGGGATTCAACTTCTAACTTTCAATTATTCAAATTTCAACTTCAATTACATTAAACATAGCCTAGCCCGATTATCGGTATTTCGATCCGACTAAACCCAACCACCGTCTTTAGCCCCAAATGCATCATTTAGTATTATTCATGTTATTATATGGCATCATTTAACCTAATGGGTCCCACTCTCAAAAATCACAACTTTACCCTAATCGCGTCTCAAGATATAAGGCCTAGGTTAAACCATTTAGGTTTTCCTACCCTAATATTTAAGTATATAAGTGTCTAAAAATAGTGGAATAATGGATGAATGAATGTAGTGTTTATTTGAGCATTTTTTTTCAATTTTTTTTTTCTTTTGGACTTCACCTATAGGAGCATCCACCAAGTGGCGAGCTCAATGGGAAGCACATAGGGTATTCAGTCCATACCTAACCTAGAGGTGAAAAACCTTCAAGTCATCATCCCGAAAGCTAACACATAGGCTTCGGTCTATATATCTATTTTTTCTCAAACTCAAAATAAATGAAAAATAGAAAATGGAAGCGCCACCAGTATCGAATTTACTTTCATAAAAAGATAAAGACGTGCTAATATTTAAGAGACAAGTATATATGATAATATTCAAGGTACCTATCATCTATTTTTGATAGTTTCAGTCACATTGATTAAATTAAGGCTGGAACCCACTAAAAGCATCCTGATTTATTAATGATTCAATTATGTTCACTCAGAATTAACACATAAGGATTTATAAGTTTTTACGATCGGTTGGGCCTACCAATAAATCGAAACTAGCTAAAAACTTACAATTATTAAATAATATTACAATTAAGCCCATTTAATTAGAACATTGACCCCCCGATTGTACTATGATTTTCCATTTATACGCAGCAAAAATCAGGAACATTTTTTTTGAATTTTTCAATTTTTTTGGATTTTTAAAATTTTTCATTTTTTTTTCAAACGCACACTAAAAATAAAAACAAAGACGCAAGACTCTCATCCCCACACTTAAACGACACATTGTCCCCAGTGTGAGATTAGAAATAAAATAAAAATGAAAACATTAAAATGAAAATAAAAGAAAATGCATAAAAATAAATAATTAAATATAAAAGTAAATCGAAACAAACTCCCCTGATTTTGTTTTGTATGAATGAAATGTGAGTTTAGTTCCACAGGTCCTCTATTGAAATCTACTAATCGTCAACGCGTGAATTTCATCGAACCTACAACACACAAACAAAAACAAAAAGACTCGACAAAACAATTAGTCACGAAAAAGAAAATATAAATAAGAATAAAAATAAATGAAAAACAAGTTGGAACGCGGTTACCTGGAACTTCACGTATTCAAGATATGAAACATATCTGGCTCAAAACAAATTGGGTGAACAAGAATTAAATAAAAATAAAAATAAAAATTTCCTATTACCTCTCTAGGCGTATCGGTTAGATGCATGGATTGTCTAGGCGATATGCCTAGAACATCAAAATAGTCAGACCCCGCATGGACTCTCCATGCGTATCGCTTGTGAATATCATCCTTCCAGGCGATACGCGTAAATCAATTTTTCCAGGGAGCTAAGTCCGAAAATTGGCCAAAAATTTTCTATCGCCTTTTCACCAAACATAAACTATGACCAAATTTCCTTTTACATACCTGCATGAAAACCACCGAAACATACCTGGACATCTTCCAACACCATTTCATCATCATGAAATCCTCGAATTTCCTGCAATTACCAAAAACACAAACCGAAAACACTAAAAACACAAAAACATAAAAATGCAACATCAACCAAATTTACAAACTTTACAGCCCAGGCACTATGCATTCAGCTCAAAACCTCTAAACAACCTCCAATCTCAACATCCGGAGGCTTCGATTTCACATCTTTCCAAACTACATGACCGGTATTTTCCAGGTTTCTCACATCATGCTCTACAACTACTCTCCTAACTACCCACTTATTGGAACTCACATGTCCTAACAACATCTTAACCTTCTAATGCTTCTATCTACCCGAAAGATATCTAATTCTACCTAGAAAGCTTAATGTCTGGTCATTTACACAGGTAACCACCTTTAACCTCCCCACACTTGGCCTCAACACTAGATTATCATCACAACCTACAAAATCGCCAAGTGTGGCCTTTCTAACCACTCTATCCACTACTAACTCAGCTACTACCTCTCCAATCAAACCACCGGGTTCAACATTCGGGTCATCTAAAACCTCATTGACTATCTCAACTACCCCGGTGTCCTCCTCACACTTGGGCTCTACCTTAACCTCTGTTTCACCATCTACAACCTCTGTCTCAACCTTCACATCACTGGGATCTCCTATTGGGTCATCTAATTTAACTATGTCAACCAAAACGTCTAACCCCCCAGGATCCTCATCCTCTAACCTATTGCCAACCACTACCAGATCTATGAAAGATATAAAAGAATCAAGGAACTTCATAGTGGCTAAAGGTTCAGATAGATTATGTGAGTGGGTATATAGAAAGGAAAATAAAAATAATTAAGAAGAACAAACAAAGAAAACAAAAATACTTATGAAAAATAAAACCTAAATTCTAGACTCAAAATAAAATACCTAAACCATTATACACAAAAACCTAGAAAAGACTCAAAATTTCCTACTCACGACCTAAGTTAATCTTGCTATTGCCAAGTGTCCCCGGCAACGGCGCCAAAAACTTGATGTGTTCGGAAATATATGGATAATTATCCTGATCTTGTCATAAAATTACAATTCAAGTTTTTGGCTATGGATATCCTGATCTTGTCACAAAAACCTAGAATCATATTTAACACTCGCAACTTCACTCGGCTATGGATAATTATGTCAAGATCAGGATCTTGACAACAACTCTAAGACTATCCTAGTGGACCCCAAATCACTCTCCGGGTGTGACGCAGTAGAAAATCCTAAGAATTGAATATGCACACTGATTGTTAGATCACCTCCCGGATTGTCTCTAATGGATGTTCTAGTACACGAACAGACAGGTTACCTTCCGGATTGTTCTTGTCCCAAACACCTAAACGATGAAAGGAGTAATTGCTAACTTACTGAAATAACATGGAATAACAGGCAAGCTAAAGTCACTAGGGAATCCCTCTCCCGAGGCAATTTGATCTAAAACCCTAACAAACCCGATTACCCAATAGATTTATCACCTCCCGGATTGTCTAAACCTAGCAGCACACAAGAATCAAGATTTTCACCAATAATCTAAACTATGATTAACTAATTAGCCAACCACATCAACTACCAACATGAAGTCATGCAATTGATTACCCAACCAAAACCGAAAGACATTCACAGATTGAGCAGTTTAGACTATTAATTACAACCCTAATTCAAGTATTCATACGCATTAACCAATAATTAACCAATAAATCATCAATCTTTTACTAAACATCATTCATCAATAAAAATCCATAAACCGAATAAAAACACAAATGTCAAATATTCATCAAGTCGGTCTAGATAGCACTACAATAGTCTAGCCAACAAACATGTTCATGAACATCGAGAAACAATAGATAAACATGTCTGATCTCAAAAGAAAAACGGATTAGAATGAACCAAAACGAATTATCAACGTAACGAATAAGTTAATCGGGTGTAATCTACGCAACCCGTTCCTTTGTTGTTTCTGCCGTTCTCCCTTAATAATATGCGTCGGCTGACTTGCTTAAACAAATGTTGTGGAACCCTCGAATTAGTTCTTTTTCTCTGTTCGTAGCTTCCTCCTCTCCAAAAAAAAAAAACAAAAAAACAAAACAAACAAAAAAACAAAAAAAAAAAACAAAAAAAAAACAAAAAAAAAAAGAAATGTTTGCTGCCGTCGAACTCCAAAAAAATATATAGGAATTAAGGCCAAATAAAGTCGGTGGAACCGACTTTTTGCATTCACTTTTCACGAATTCAAAGTCAAATCACATTTGATTTTGTATAAAATTACAATTCAACCCTCCAACATCCATTAATTCAACCATACCAGTCCTCCATCTTTCTTAATAACACGCCCGCCCTCGAACTTCATACTTAATTCTTTTAGCCCTCCGTCTTTAATGAAATGTTATACCAACCCCTTGGGCTCTTAAAAGAAAACTACAAATAAATATATTTAATCATTTTAAGCACAATCGGTCAAATAAACACAACTAAAAATAAAAGACTCAAACTTACCGTAAAATATACAAAAATGACTCATCAAACTAATTAAAATTCAAATACTATAATTTAACTAAAATCACATAAAACAACTCAAAACTGACTCAAATATTATACAAAATACAAAAGAAAATTAGATGTGTTTAGCACACATCAAACATCCCCACACTTACTCTTTTTTCGTCCTTGAAAAATACCGCAATGGAATCATAACCAGGGATTCAACTTCTAATTTTCAATTATTCAAATTTCAACTTCCATTACATTAAACATTGCCTAGCTCGATTATCGGTATTTCGGTCCGACTAAACCCAACCACCGTCTTTAGCCCCCAAATGATCATTTAGTATTATTCATGTTATTATATGGCATCATTTAACCTAATGGGTCCCACTCTCAAAAATCACAACTTTACCCTAATCGCGTCTCAAGATATCAAGGCCTAGGTTAAACCATTTAGGTTTTCCTGCCCTAATATTTAAGTATATAAGTGTCTAAAAATAGTGGAATAATGGATGAATGAATGTAGTGTTTATTTGAGCAATTTTTTC